>CM068983.1:1852353-1977353 GCA_035357415.1 Ophraella communa | reverse complement strand
ACAAAGGTTTTCCATGGGCCTGACGAATTTAACCAACCTAACACCACCATAGAGTCAGTCCAGTAAAACGTTTCTAGGTTTTGAAGTTGTTTTAATTTTTTAATGCTTTCACATAATCTAACAGCTATTAAACTTGATATTAGCTCTAAACGAGGAATAGTAACATTTTTAGGTGCTATTCTAGATTTAGCTTGAATTAACTGTACTATTGTCGATTCATCTAAACTAATCCTTAAAAATATGCAACACCCATAAGCTATTTGGCTACTATCCGAAAAAACATGAAGTGTTACTTTATCAAATTTAAATGGTTTTCCTAAACTTACTGATCTAGGAATTGAACAATGACCCAAAATATAAATTTGTTTCAACCATTTTTCAAACTCATTTAGCATTTTATCTGGTAAAATTTTGTCCCATCCCATTTTCAATTGCCACGTTTCTTGTAAAAGTAATTTTGGCTTAATTGTAAGTGGACAAGTGAAACCAATAGGATCAAATAGTCTTTGAGCCACTGACAGTAGACCTCTCTTTGTTCTTGGAGCATCCTCAAGTCCATTCAATGCCTTTATGTCACAAGTTAGAATATCGTTTTTTAAATTCCACAACATACCTAAAACTCCAACAAACTCATCTTCTGGAGTGTGGTTTTTACCAGTGAAATTCCATTCTCTAAGATTAAAATGACCTAAAGCCATCAGTTCTTTAGATTCCTCAATTAAATTATTTAACTCCATTTTACTGTTTACACTAGTGACAAGATTGTCCACATAAAAAGAATCTTTTAATTTATTTGCAGTATTTTTTAAGTGAACTGGTGCTTTCTCTAAATGATAATTTATTGTAGCAGCTAATAAGAATGGACTTGATTTCACTCCAAAAACAACACGACAATGTCTATAAATTTTCTTTTTACCTTCCCCACGATTAGCCCACCAAAAAAATCTTAAAACATCCCTATCTTTCGGGTATACGCTAATCTGTAAAAAAGCTTTCTCAATATCTGCAGTGATTCCAAAAATCCCTAACCTAAACTTTAATAATAAATTTGGAATTAGCTCAATTAAATTTGGACCAGCATGAAGACAACTATTTAAAGAATTTCCTAAATCATCTTTAGCAGATGCATCAAAAACGGGTCTTATTTTAGTTGTTTTACTGGACTCTCTTATAACTGCGTGGTGAGGTAAATAATGAATGGGTTGGTTACCTGAGTTGTCTTCTTTAACTTCTTCTATGATCCCAAGGCTTTCCCATTCTTTTAAAGCTTTATTATAATCCTCAAACTTTTCCATTTTCTGTAGTTTTGTACTCGTTGACTTAAGTCGTGAAAGTGCAATATTTTCGTTGCTTAATACAGTTGAATACTCTTCTCTCCAAGGAAGTCGTACCTCATAGCGCCCATCTTTATTGACTTTCACAGTCTCGCAGAAAAAATCTAAAATTTGATCTTCCATTTCTTGTTTCTTTCTCGATTCTGCTGGATCCTTTATACCTAAAATTTCCAAGCTCCATAAATCTGATATAGAAAGAAAAAGATAAACCAGAAAAAATATCTTTATTCATAGAATTAGGACTTGAATATTGGCCCATAATTGTCCATCCTAAATGGGTTTCCATGGCCACAAGTCCGTTTAATAATGTCTCAATTTTCCCTGTTAATAAAAATCCAATTACATCCGCACCTAACAATAATTCTATTTCCATTGGTGCGCTTGAGTAAACATCACTTAGGATGATACCTTTTTTATTTAATTCCCTAATTACATTTTCATCTGACAGTTTTGGAATTAAATTACATATCTTATCTTGATCCAAAACTTCTAATTTAATTTCAAAACTTTCTTTTAAATCCTGAACCGTTATTTCATATTTATTATATACTTTTGTCGAGGTTTGCCCACCAAATACTCCTTGTACCATTTTTTCAGATCCTATTTTATTGTATTTTAAATCATTTACACATTTTCTGGTTATATATGATTTTTGTGATCCACTATCTAATAACGCACGAACAACTTTAACTGCCTGATTATCTTTATTAAAAACTTTTATTAAAATTGTTTGCAGTAACGTATAATTTTGGTACTTGGAATTGGAAGTTATTAAATTTTCTACATTACTATCATTTGGAACTCTTAAATTTGGTGAATTTTCTTTTTGGGCAGATAACTCCGAACACATAATTGGAAAATGTTTTCTTGAACAGATTATGCATTTAACCAATGACTTACAATTATAGCTACTGTGATTATTTTTTAGACAAGCAAAACAAGCTTTCTTATTTATTATTTTTATTTTTCTTTGCTCTAACGTCATTTTGTGTGCCTTAATACAATCTTGGCTTGTATAGTTACTATCATTGCAAAATAAACATACCTGTTCTGCCTTACCCTTATTTGATTTCTTATTATTTGCTAGTAAAGTAGCTGCTGTACTTTTTTCTGCTTTACCTTCCGGTCCGATGTTAGAGTTGGTGAAATACATTTGGTTAGCTCCCATAGAAAAGCCTGTCTGGGCTCTCCTAATGCGCTCCTCAGAATCCACCTCACTTCGTAAGAAATCTAATAACATATTTAAAGGATTATTACAGTGGTTGGAATTAAAATCCCCGGCACCCTTATCTTCATTAAAATGTTGCCTACTGTTGCGATGGCGTTCCCATACTTTTAAAATTTCGTCTGGCAAAGCCGACTCTACCAATGGAAAGAGCATAGCGGCATATTTATCGCTCGTAACGCCAAGAGACTCTAAAGATTTCAATTGTGTCTCTAACCTATCATATAGAGTGGTTAATGACATACCTGAGTTTCCTAAAGTTGACTTTTGTAAAACTAGATTAAGTAACTCACGGACATATACATCTATTAAAACTTCATCCCTAGCGAAACGTGCCTTCAGTTTGTCAATTGCTTTGAAGTAATTTTCTTTTGTTGGTGGATAGCCTTCAATAAGTTGCTTTGCGTTCGAACCATTCTCCATACATCCTAATAAATATTGAAATTTATCTTCAGCATCAACATCTGGGTCTTCATGAATTTTCTTAAACTGTCCCCAAAAAGCAATCCAATTCCTTACGTCGCCATTAAACTTTCTTAACTCTATTTGGGGTAATTTAAATCTTCTCTTAGTTTCATGTGGGTTCTTTTGAATTTCTTGTTGTTTCTGTTCCATTACGTATTTTACTTTTAATTTGAATTTTAAAAGATCTGTTCTATATTTTTCTTCTTCTTGTAGTTCCTCTCTTATATCTTCTGAATTTTCTTCGGTAGCATACATAGCGTCTTTGATCGTATTATCCAAATTAAATATTCTTTCTCCTTGATCTTGTAACTGGCTACTAAGAAATGTAATGTAGAAATCATCCAATACATCTGCTAATATCGCTTCTTCAATGTCACATGGAGTTTTCTAAAGATTTTTCTTAGCTCATTTCTCTCTATCTTTAGATTCTCCATTTTTTGTCAGTCCTGTCACGGTCGCCACAAATTGTTAAATAATTAATGGAGACTTAAATTCTGTATGTGATTTTTTTATAAGTTTATTTTTACAGACGTTTTATTAATCAGTTTTTACAATACATATATTTTTCTATCATAAATAAATATTTCCCTAGCAACCTGGTAAAATCATAAAACCATTTCTAACACAGGGTGTTGTACGTGAAATTAATTTTTCTTGGTGACGCTACTGATTTATATTTTTTTATTATTTTATTACAAGCAACATGTGTTAAACATAAAGAAAAAATAATACATTTCAGAGCAAATGTTCAAAATGTCCACCTCCAGCTAAAATGCAAGAATCTGCTCGATGTCTAATGGATTGTCGAATACGTTCGAAGATACCAGGATTGTTACGAATAACATTACAGCCGTCTATGATACGATTTTGAAGATCTTGTACGTTTAATATCAGTGTTGTGTAAACAAGCGATTTCAAATATCCCCACACACAAAAATCCAGAGGATTGTGTCCAGGTGATCTAGGGGACCACGGGTGTGGAGATCCTCGTCCGATCCAATGGCCTGGAAAAACATTATTTAAAAACTCGCGTACAATCACTGAAAAATGTGGAGGAGCTCCGTCATGCATGAACCACATGCGCCTTCTAATAATAATAGGTACATCTTCCAAAAGAAGTGGAAGTTCATTTTCTAGAAAATGTTGGTATGTCTCACCGGTTAACCGTACAGGAAGGAAAAATGGTCCAATTAAATAATCATCGATGATGCCAAGCCAAACATTGATCGTTTTACACTTATGGTATGTGGATTTACATCTGCCCATATGTGGTCATTATGAAAATTCATAATCCCATGTCTAGAAAAGTTGGCTTCATCCGTAAATAGAATATTGGCTACAAAATTCGCGATTTCACGTAAAATCCATTGACAATACTGTATGCGTAATGGATAGTCAGTAGGTAACAAATGTTGAACACGTTGAACGTGATATGGATACAATAAATTATCTTTTAGAATATTCCAAACAGTTTTGTTACTAACATTTACTTCATCTGCAACTTTTCTTGTACTCGTTTCTGGATGTTGGTCAATAATTTGAAGAATCTGGTTTTCCAATTGGGGATTTCTCACAGTTCTGGGTCGTCCAATATTCTTCGATTTAGCAAAAGTTCCAGTTTCTTGTAAACGAATATGTAACTTAGTAAACGTATCTGAACATGGTAAACGATTATTTGGATAACGCTGGGCATACGTACGTCTAGCTTCTAAGATATTACCATTCGCTAATCCGTACAAAAAATGCATATTGGCCATTTCAACATTAGTAAACACTGGCATAGTTATTAACTAAACACAGAGTCAATCAAATAAAAATGTACGATTTTTACGTTGGTTTTCAAATTTGACACTTGTCAACATTATTTCAAAGGCCACTTAGAATAAGCATGTTTTTGCGTATTACTTCTAAAAACCAGTAGCGTCACCGGGAAAAATTAATTTCACGTACAATCAGAACTGACTTATTACAATAAATTCAACACCCTGTATCTCATAAACGACAACACCTATCACACATGTTTATATGAACTTTTCGTCTTAAAATTGAGTAACGAAGCGCCCCATATAATATTTTAGATTACTTAAGAAACACCCTGTATTTAGTTCAGTATAGCTATCGCTATCATCTAAATTAGTTATAATTGGTGCAATTGATTTTACAGAAAGATACGAGTTTTCAACATTTATAACATGACTAACAGAACTTTTCCAACTCTTGGTAGAAATGTCATTCATACAGTGCCTAATTAATTCTACAACATTACCACTTAAAGTCGGAAAAGTATTTTTTCCGCGGACACTCGATTTAAGTTGGAGCCACATAAGCTCTATGGGATTGAACACGCAGTACTAGGGAGGTAGTCGTAACACTGTATGTCCTAATTCTTCTGCAATTGTATCAGAAACATACGTTTTTTTTTTAAGAAAATGACTGCAGCACTTGTAAAAGTTATTTTTTTCCTTATTCACTCAATGATTCAAGTTTCAATGAATCATTCATACCGTTATTAATATAACCTTTTCTCTTATTTTTAATTTTATAATCTTTATGTCAAATTTTTCTCTATGTCACCGGTTTTACCTTATACCCCATTCAATAATTAAAATTTAATATTTAATATATAAGTTTGTTGGTTCGATCGATCATATGATCTAGTTAATATTACATGTAACTAATTTTAAGGTAGGTCTACTGTTAAAAACTTGTAATCTGCATGATTTTTACCTCTCACCTTTGTTTTTTATAGCCTGATGATGGCCTGCTTATAGGCCGAAACTGGTCGCTGTTCCTGTAAACGTGTACTTTTTTTAATAAAAACCTGTGACACTGATTTTGGTATTTTCCTTTTTTTATTTTTTTTTTGTATAATTTTCCTCAAAATATATGCCTTTTGCAGTCATGAAGTTTTGAATCTCCAATTTCGTATTCTTTGAGCCAGGAATTTTTTGCAATTGTCGACTATGATAGCTTGCGTTGTCCATTACTATAACGCTGTTTGGCGGAATGTTGGGTAACAGACAATTTTTAAACCAATCTTCAAAAAGCTTTGCTGTCGTATCTTCGTGATAATCAACACAAGAGTCCTTAATATTTTTGGCAGAAAGCCACATAGCGTTTGGGATCCAACCATTTTCTGATCCTGCGTGTAATATTGTGATTCTCCCTTTATTTGATGAAGCTTTTGTTTTACAATCAGAGGAATTAGACCATCCTTTGGAAGGGGTGTCATACGTGTCAAACCACGTCTCCTCGAGGTAGAGTATTAACCGATTTTCAGACCGGTATTTTCTTATTGACGTTATATATTCAGAACACTAGTTTATTAAACGTGTGGATTCCATTATTTCTTTTCTCTTGTCAATTTTGCGATATTTAAAGCCTATTGCAGACAGAGCTCGCCAAAGAGTAGTGAGGCCACAGTTGATGTAAGTTTCAGACTTTTGATTGTAGGCTCATCGTACATAGTGTAGATTTTTCGCCTTATCAAATCTTTTTCCCAGTCGTCTAGACTTTTTGTGACACCGGAATCTTTACGCTAAATATTACGTTTTAATTAATATATAAGAGAAACACTATTGTTTTTACTTTCAAGTTTCAGTTTTTCTGCCTAAATAATTTGTCTTATTAGTGAAAACATCAGAATAAAAATTCACACTAACAATACAAATAAAATTAATATTTTACCTATCATAATTATATTTAATTTGAATACCATCTGGGTTTTATTGGATAAAAATGATGTTCTTTATAAAAAACCACACTTTAATTAATAATATTTATTGAATAAAGTACAGCTGTTGAAGTTTTAACCTATGGTAGAATAAAATATTTTTTGCCCTATATAAAATCAATAAGGCATGTATGTTCAATTTTCTTATGCTCCCTATGCTTGAAGGAAAAATTTATGGTTGCCTGTACTTTTATGAATTCCCGATAAATCATCAACCATCGTATATTCCCTGCGGCAAAGAAAGGAAGAGTGAGAAAAATTTTTCCATTGACAAGCTGTTACATTGTTGTTTTGAAAATAATAAACAACACCAGTCTCTAATAAAATTTTTGATTTAGATTTGTGTTTGTATTTTGCTTTATCAGTTTCATAGTTGTTTGCAAACCATTTTCCACTTTTAACGCTCGAAAATAATAGAAAAAACTCATAGACGTAATCAACTTTTATTTGTGATAAATAATTCTGAAAAATCAGAGTTTTATTATAAATATGGACGAAAACAAAAACATTGTCCTTTCCTTTTACCCAATGCCCTATGAAGGAACTGGGAACATTCCGCTTGGAAAATAGAAACGGCTGTAACCATATTATTACGTTGAGCGTCAATTTGTGATATGATTTACATGTTGATAGAGAATTTATAAAAATACTTAGTTAAATTTAAAAAAAAATAACAATATACCAAAAGAAAAAATGTAATTTACAATAAAACAACCATTAATCTTAATTTCGTCTTTAATTAGTTGTAAAAGATATTTCAATAATTAACAAAATTTATAAATGTTTATCACAGCAAAAATTATAATAGTTAAATACCTCGGCTAGGGGTGAGTAAGTTCATTAGCTCTGACTATAGTACAATATTTGTTTCTTTAAGAAATTATATGGGCGCCACTGAAATATTTTTATTTTTTATGATACTAATGAAGAAAGTTGTTTTAAGCTGAGTTATTTAAATAAGTATCATTAGATGACAGAAAGATGTCAGAAAAAACTGTCTATGAAGATAAAAAAAAATGATATGAAAATGTACAAACAGATAAAAGATAAATAGATTTCCTTGGTGCTAAATTGAATGAAGTTGAGAATACGTTACAAAAAAATAATCCGCAAACAGTTCTTTAAAAATACTTATTCTAATACAGTTGACGATATAGATAGATATAAACGGAGATAAAAGAGAAAAAAAATGTGGGAACAGTAAACTTGATATACCACAATAAACTTATCTGTTAACTATAGTGGACGATTCTTCGCCGCACCTTGGGGTCGCTACGGCACTGTCTAGGTGGTTCCAAATGATTATGGAAGATCACGAGTGGAGGGATGATCTGCCCCAGCTGTAGAGATGATCCAGTTAAAAATGTGCATACGAGAGCTTAAAGTTTACAAGCTGTTCAAGTTTACTGAATCTTCAAATTAAAGAGATGCTTTTAGTTTACTGTATTATATTCCAACTTTCTGTATATGACAGTAAACCAATAGAAGAAAATGAGACTGGGAATAATTATTAAAACCTCTTGAACTCGATAATGCCAACTCATTAGTACACCTCGTAGCGTAGCTACTTTGAACCAATTATAATTATAGAGACCGTACTCATTATTTTATTATTAAAAATTTTTTAGGAAAGATGGAGCTAGCGGTACTAATTGAATTTAATATTTAGGATACCAGGTGCTTAAAATGTTAACAGGTACTGTTACACGGCATGGAAACAAGATAAATAAATTTTTGGTACATTTTCTTTTCAGAAACTTCTGGTCACCCGGTATTAAGTTATTGTAAAGATCAGGATGATAGCTATAGTTTGTTCCTGGTTTTTCTATATCATTGCACAGTTATACTGATCTTAGAGGGAAATACATCCAGGATAATCCCTTAGAGCTAATAACATCTAGGCTTTAATATTGTTATGTCTTCCATACTTGAACTACTGTAATTATAATTTAAAAACTAATTTTTTAATTAAATATAGGGGTTCAAACGAAAAGTTATTCTTAGTAAGTTGGATTTCCACAAGTACAATAAATTTTACTAAATGAATTATGTTAGGTTATGATGTAAATACATTGCTAACGAAATAACGACGTCACAATTGGTGAACTGAGTAGATAGAGCACATCAATGCCTTTCTACAACATTATGCATTTGACTGCGAACAGAAGCCGTGCGGGTATTATATTGATGAAAATTTGTTGGCGAACCGCAATCTGATGCATTTAACGGTTAATAATTAAAACTTTAAAAGGGGCGTTCAGCCACCAAAATATGAATTAAACCAATTATTAAAAACAAATTAATTTTAACGAAAATTCTTGGATCATTATATGGAACGACATCTTTTTTTAACTGATAGGTGAATTTGATATTTTTTGGTTCACTTTTATTTATACTTTCACTCGCCACTCTGAAATGTGGTGTTATGGCGGCTTGATGGTTTGTAAGTGCAATTACCGCAGTACAATTACCGCTGTAATATTCCGATAATTGCATTTCTCTTATGAGACATTTTATATGTGAGGAAAATATTCGTAAACATTTTAAGGTATTACTTTACTCTATTACTACAACGCCCTAAAGCTTTATATGCAAATTGCCCAATTTGGCTTTAAAAAAACAATATATTGTGATGAAATTTGTATGTACAATTACTTCTAAAGGAGCTTAGAATAATCATAAGATGAAAAGGAGATAAAAAACAAAATAATGACGATTTTTCTACTTACTTTGTACACCCAAAGGGATACGATAAAATGGACTGGTTTAGTGATTTTTTTTATATTTGCTTCTTATAAAATAGGTTTTTAGTGGTTCAACTGTACAAATAAAATTTTTATAAAATTAATCCTCTAGCCATAATCGGCTTTTGAAATTTAAATTTAATGGTTACATACGTCATAAGTGCTAAGTGACGTGTTTCAATAAGATTGGTAGAAAATTTGGGATGTTGTCGATACGCTTTAATATTAACCGAGAAACTTATCTCTCTCTTATTTGTTGTCATTAAAAGAGATAAACATATCGATATTTTTGTTCTCTGATTGACACTTTATCAAATAAGGAGTAAAACACTAAACAAAATATTCTGTCATTTTCGTTAGTTTAATTTGTTGTTTGGTTGTGTTTGGTTTATGAAAGAAATTACTTCTATACTATTTATGGTTCGTAAATAAAAATCCCTAACACCTTCTCTTGGTGTTATAGCGGTTCCTTTAAAAATAACCAATAGAAGTAATTGTTCTCTCGGGGAGCAACCCTTCTATCGGTACAGTGAGAGAACGAATTTCAAGAATACGGTTTTGACATTTTCAGTAGAACCACGCCCACTTTCTATTGGTTGTTCTATTCTATCACCGTCAAGAATAGGGGTCTTGTTTTCTCTCCTGTCATATATCTTGTCAACTGGTACAATCAGTTAGTCACAGAACACGGTGTTTTGTGTCGCCAGTTCTTTGAGAATACTTGAAACGAACGTAGCTAAACTGTGACAACGTTGACTTTTAAACACACTTCATTATTGGTTATTAGTTGGCGCTACGTTTAAAACTTACTAATTATTTATTGCTAAATTTTACGAAATGAGAAAAATTAATTGCAAAATGAATACCAATATAAGTAAGTAGGTGTCTTATCCTAAATATATATTGCTATCATTTTGATTAATATGATCCTACTAAACTAGTCCATTGCAGTACAGGGGGTCGAGTTATCAGCAAGAAAAAGGGTGGTTGACAATAGTTTCCGGTTGGGTTTTGTTTCAGGGGTATGTTCGGTAGCGGTGGTAAGGCAATGTAACGAACTAGTACTTACGTGAAAATATTTCCAGTAATTAATTTAACCTTGTAGTGAAATACTACATATAATTATGTAATAAATTTATAATAGCTTCTTAAAATACCTGATGGTCACTTATAAGCTCGTAAAAACGGGGTGCGGATAAATTACCTCCGATAAAGGGGCGATATGTGTGACTTTCTAACGTTATTAGATTGCTTAAAAAGGTGTTCATCTGAAATTTTGAAATCTTGGCCCATATTACCGTCTGGGTCGTATTTGCCCCCCTGTACCTTATTTAAGGAATGTCTAAGACAATAAGTCAAAAATACATCAGATTCGGGATTTGTAAATGTTATTTCATTTACAATATTTATAGATAAGAATAGACAACTTAAGAAGAAATTATTCTAGGAGTTTCGTAATAAGATAAATACAAATGTTTTTTTTTGTTATTTATTTGGGTTTTGATAAGAAACATGGTAAAAAGAATAGCTGATATAGATAACAATGATTTACAATGGAAGTCTCTTTGAGGGCATCTCTGACTCAGTTACCAGAATGGAAAGGCACTTAATTTAAGACATTTTTCACACTCCTATAGGACATTATGATTTTTATGGCCAATAAAGTAAATATAAATCCACCTACTTTTTTTTATTATTTTAAGCGACATAAAAATTTTCTTCGAGCTGAATGCTGCTTTATTAATTGGAAGTTTTAATAAATATGTCAAATTTCAAGTAGATCTCAAAAAACACTGTAGGCGCTTTATATTATCTAAGATATAGTAACGTTTACGAGAAAGAATTTCAAGGAAGCTGATTCTTTCATATATTATTTCATATGCTTCCTCAAATACCGTACCAACTTTACCTTTATAGGTAAAAATATAAGATAGTATGTGCAACTCGTGCGCTGTTGTCGATTACCCACTCAAGCCAATCACAGGTTTCGTGGGCAATCTCGGACTATTACGTCTACTAATACACTGTAAGTCAACTACTAATATTTTGTGGTGTCACATTGCTGCTTCTCTGTCACATACAGACGTAAAGGTACATTTACTGTTGATAAAATTTATCTTTGTTTTATTTTTATGTTTAATCTTAAGTCAACCATTTTTTCTGTTCTACAAAAGATGAAGTTTGATATACTTTTTTTCACCCTGTCGGTTTTGAAATTATTAATTATACGAGTACAGTTAGTCCCAAAACATATGACTTTAAATTAATAACGCCATGGCCATCATCTTAATACCTCAATGTACATACAGGGTGATTGATTAGTGTGAGGAAGCTCAGTAGATCTGTTATAGTAAAATTTACAAAAAAAAGTTATTAACAAAAGTTGTAGGCAGCTTTAAACTCTACATTTTAAAATTAGTTTCAATCTTACAGGGTGTTCCATAAGATGGTGGCACACCAAACTTATGTTTTTTTAAATGGAACACCCTGTATTTTATTTTAAATATAAAATCTGCTTAACTTCCACATCACAAAAATGTAAAGTTTTATTATGTTATACCGGGTGCTTAAAAAGTTATAACCAATATTACCTGAAAATCGTATCAAGTTTAACCCCCTGTATAATTAAAAAGGAGTATAGAAACATTGATCTATTGCAACCATAGTTTTTTAATAATTGTTAAAAATTATAAAACATATTCGTTTTCATAATATTCGTTAAATCAAATACAGGGTAAGTCAAAATGTCAGTACATTATTTTCTTGGTAATTTTAAATGGAACACCCTGTATTTTATATCACTATCGAAAAGTACTAATATCATACTTCAAATTTTATGAAGTACTCCCTATACCTAAAGTTATCAGTTTTCTAGATATTTTTATTTTTCCATCAAAGTATTGATTTGGTAGATATTTTAACGTTTACCAATAATTATAGTGAGTTGGCCATGATTGGTTTGTCAGAAACTGACAGTTTGACATTATTTTTTATTAATTGAGTATTGTGGTACACTGTAAATTAGCAACACTTATTATTAGCAACAATATTAATTCAATTTAAATTAGAAATAATGAATTTTACTACTAATGAATTGGTAGATATGATCTGGATTTTGGGGGAATGCAATAAAAATTCATTACTCTCCGCTAGAATTTATCAAGAACGGTTTCCAGATAGGCGGCAACCTAGACAAGATACATTTGAAAAATTGAAAGATCGATTTAACCGCACTGGTTCAGTGACATATGAAAAACATGAACGAACAAAACCGAGTGTGACAGAGGAAAACGAAATGAGTGTGTTGATGGCAGTTACAGAAAACCCACACACAAGTATAAGGAGCATTTCCCATGAATAAGAACTTAGTTACTACTCTGTTCAAAACATTCTATCTAAAAACAAGATGCACCCTTATCATATTCAAAAGCATCAAGAATTAAACAATGATGATTTTCAGAAACCAACAGTGTTTTGTGAATGGGCTTTAGAAAAAATTAATGAGCAGAGAGATTTTTTTGATTATGTCCTATTTGGTGATGAAGCTACATTCCATCGAAACGGTTCTGTTAATAGGCATAACTTTCACTACTATTCAACAAGTAATCCATACCACATAGTAACACATAGTCAAACAAGATGGTCTCTAAATGTGTGGGGAGGTATTGTCGGTAACTATGTAATAGGTCCATATTTTTTTGAAGATAACTTAAATGGTGAGATTTATTTAGATTTTATCGTAAATCAGTTACCGATATTATTAGAAGAGGTTCCACTTAATATACGTGAACAAATAATGTGGTTTCTACATGACGGTACTCCTGCGCACCACAACGAATTAGTACGTGGTGAAGGCATGGACCGGTCAGGTGGCCCCCAAGGTCACCAGATTTCAATAAAATGGACTCATTTTTTTGGGGTTTCGTTAAGAACGAAGTGTATAAAATACCTCCAACAACAAGGGATGATATGAAAGATAGAATCCGAATTGCATTTCAAAATATTTCTTTACAAATCCTACTTAATAATGTAAGCAACTCTTTCAATGGCCGCTTTCAAGCATGCATAAACACCTTACTTAAGTAAGATAAGTTGTTTTTTATTTTTCTATGTTGTTATTTTTTTTTCTTTTCAGTAGGTTATTTTAAATAAAATTTATTTGAAATAAATTATTTTCTTTTCAGTAACAATATTTTGTTACTAAATTAATAAACAATAATGTCAAATTGTCAGTTTCTGACAAACCAATCTTGGCCAACTCACAATAATTATTGGTAAACGTTAAAATATCTACCAAATCAATACTTTGATGGAAAAATAAAAATATCTAGAAAACTGACAACTTTAGGTATAGGGAGTACTTCATAAAATTTGAAGTATGATATTAGTACTTTTCAATAGTGATATAAAATACAGGGTGTTCCATTTAAAATTACCAAGAAAATAATGTACTAGCATTTTGACTTACCCTGTATTTGATTTAACGAATATTATGAAAACGAATATGTTTTATAATTTTTAACAATTATTAAAAAACTATGGTTGCAATAGATCAATGTTCCTATACTCCTTTTTAATTATACAGGGGGTTAAACTTGATACGATTTTCAGGTAATATTGGTTATAACTTTTTAAGCACCCGGTATAACATAATAAAACTTTACATTTTTGTGATGTGGAAGTTAAGCAGATTTCAAATTTAAAATAAAATATAGGGTGTTCCATTTCAAAAAAACATAAGTTTGGTGTGCCACCATCTTACGGAACACCCTGTATATTGTAACTAATTTTAAAATGTGGAGTTTAAAGCTGCCTGCAATTTTTGTTAATAACTTTTTTTTGTAAATTTTACTATAACAGATCTACTGAGCTTCCTCACACTAATCAATCACCCTGTATATGAATTTTATTATTAATTGCTTTCCGCAATTTACAATTATTTTTTATTATTAAAAAAGTAAAACGAAATTATTGATTTTTAACAATTTCCAAAATGTAGAATTCAAAATAATAATAATAATAATTAAATTTATTGTACTAACTCCTACTTTTTGGAAGTCCATCTTATTAAGAATAATAATAATAATACATGATCAAATGATATAAAATATGAGGATATTTGCGAAATATATCCCGTTGGTTTTCACTGTGAATATATTTATTGAATAAAATTTTACCATTATATAAATAAATGTATGTTTTAATATTATGTTTTGGTTTGTAATGATTGCAGGTATGCGATAGGAAATGCAGAAAGACCCATGTTACCGGCTAGAATTGGTTGGTTGGATATATTGGCTAACGATACTCAACAGTATTATTTACCGAATAACACGGGGGGTCCAAGTATACGAAGCAGATATGTAACGGCACTTTATTTCACCTTTACTTCACTCACAAGTGTGGGGTTTGGCAACGTAGCTCCCAACACCGACGCCGAAAAAATTTTTACTATATGCGTTATGCTAGCAGGATGTAAGTACACGTATTCCTTTTTTTCTGATATTTTTATAACCGTTTTTAATGTTTTGTCGGTATATTAGACATGATGAAAATCTATTGAAAACAATTTATATAATTCTGACTAGTTTCCTTAAGATCCTCGAAAAATCAGGAATATTTTTACAAACCCGTTAAAAACTTATGAAAGTTTTTAGTTGCAACAAATTTACAGGTAGTAGTAGAAAAATATTATTAAAATTATGATTGTAAAAATTCGTAAAATTATAGAAGTATATAATCAATTGAACTCTAGCAGTTTCAATATTGTTTATGAAGTAAAATAATAAAATTGCTGTTATTTACCAAATTTTTGAATAAGAAGTGGGATTTATATGGAAAACGTGACAACACCGCAAAAAGTTATCGACAGCACTCGTTGTGAACAAATTAGTGAGTTATCGCACACTACTTTTGTGCGTTGCCTTAATAAAGTTTTCCTTATATTGACAGTTACGCTTGGACACAAAAGTTTTTGAAATAAGGAAACCTTAATAAGTTAACGTTAATAACGATCATGTTAAGGACTCAAATAAAACTAGTAAAAATACCAGAATTTCTTCTTTTTCTGTGAAATGTCAGAATGTGATGTATACTTGAACGCCAATGTCAAACTGCACTAAACATTTTTGCTATATAAATAAACAGATCACAAGTAAATGTAAACATTTAAGCTCCAATTATAAGTGTGTGTAATTGTATCTGGGTAAAGTATTAATGAGACTTTTTCAACGTCACTGCCTTCAAATATTATAATATTATTTTAGCTGTTATGATTTTTCATTTTATTTGTTAAACCATAACCTTACTATATTTACTTCTAAAATTTAAAATACCACAACTACCAATTAAAAATATTGAATTGTTGTCATGCTTTGCTTAATAAATATAACATTTACTAAATTAATTAAAATAAAATCGACTTTTTAATTTGCTACGTTGTATATATGTATTCTAACTGATTTTTAGTTCATCAGAATAATGTTCATTAGGGAATAAAAAAATGCATTTTAAGTTTAAATCAATGTACCGGGTGTCCGAATAAGAACGGCTCTCGGCCATATATCAGTAACCATTGATAGTACAGCTTCGGGAAAAAAAATTTTATGATAAAAATGGCCTCGAGAAAGACCTGGAAATTATTTACAGACTCGTAGGTCTACCGCTAGAGGGCGTAATTTAATACTAAGAATTAAGAAATCAAAATTTTACAAAAGATGCCTTATTAAAGGGCATTTTTAATGCGATAATCAAATTCTACGAACAATTCTGCGTATTTTTGGTTTCAAAAGTTTTAGTGTATCTTTTCAAATATAAGGTGGGGGAGAGTGGGAACATTATTTTAGAAAAAGGTGTGTAAGTCCGGTCCTGTTTAACCGATCTTTGCAAACTTGGTCTTGTTGATAACAGCTTTCTTCCACCAATATTATAGTTATCATTTCCAAACAACCTAATAAGTGACGTGCCCGGTAGAGGGCGAAACTTTTTTTCTTTTTTTAATCTAGTTCTCTTTGAAAAATATTAAATAGAAGCATGCAATTTTAACCATGAATTATAAAATTAGACCAAATTAGCAACAAAATGGTGAAAACCGCATGTCAATATCTTTTTCCTATCCCGAGATATCTTAAGAAACGTGTAAATTTTAAGTATTTTCCTTTGAATATTAGAATACTCTGGTTATACTGAACGGCATTTAATAATTTTACGTTACTTTGTTTAATAATTTGACACATGTCTGCGACGTCTGCGTGCTTTGTTTTCCATGGCCCACTACTATTTTTATATTTTTTCCATTTCAACTACCTTACAGGCGTTTACCGGTGACAGTAACAGTGATATTGAAATATTTAAAAACATCATAAAGAGGACAAGAACATTCAATTTTAGGAAGTCCAAAATTATTAAATGCCGTTCAGTATAACCAGAGTACTCTAATATTCAAAGGAAAATACTTAAAATGTACACGTTTCTTAAGATATCTCGGGATAGGAAAAAGATATTGACATGCGGTTTTCACCATTTTGTTGCTAATTTGGTCTAATTTTATAATTCATGGTTAAAATTGCATGCTTCTATTTAATATTTTTCAAAGAGAACTAGATTAAAAAAAGAAAAAAAGTTTCGCCCTCTACCGGGCACGTCACTTATTAGGTTGTTTGGAAATGATAACTATAATATTGGTGGAAGAAAGCTGTTATCAATAAGACCAAGTTTGCAAAGATCGGTTAAACAGGACCGGACTTACACACCTTTTTCTAAAATAATGTTCCCACTCTCCCCCACCTTATATTTGAAAAGATAGACTAAAACTTTTGAAACCAAAAATACGCAGAATTGTTCATAGAATTTGATTATCGCATTAAAAATGCCCTTTAATAAGGCAATTTTTGTAAAATTTTGATTTCTTAATTCTTAGTTTTAAATTACGCCTTCTAGCGGTAAACCTACGAGTCTGTAAATAATTTCCAGGTCTTTCTCGAGGCCATTTTTATCATAAAATTTTTTTTCCCGAAGCTGTACTATCAATGGTTACTGATATATGGCCGAGAGCCGTTCTTATTCGGACACCCGGTACAGTCATAAACAAAAGTTGTTTTTTAAATTTGCCAAATATTGGAAACTGCTGAAAAATGAATTAAATGCAAACTTAAGAATGTAGGCAATCGTTTTTTTTTCGAATTCTGAAAAGACCACTTATCAAAATTTAAACGCAGAAATAAAGGTCTCTATAGTCCCGACGGCAGAAATTCAGTAAAAATTCATAAAATGTTTATTTCAATTACTTATAGGAATGTAAAGTTAGAGAAAACAGAATGTAATTTTGAATGCATAATAATTTATTAGATTCAAATTTGTTTTTAATCTGAAGGACTTTCTGCCCTTAACAATATATTTATAAGAGAATTTCGCACACTTTACCGCACAGTGTACGAAATTACTAACTTTGCATTGAGGTAACCCGTGTCTATTTACATTCTTTTCATAGTGATCGTAGAAAAAATAAATTACCTACGTCCCTGGCGGAAGCTGAAGTCTAATACTCTATCGCGAGATATTCATGATTCGAAAAAGGCGTTCCGGGCGTTTTATATAATTCAACTTTCTAGTTTATTGAATTGATACCTATATCAAAAACTGAGATGCTGCTTGACATTGATTGAGAGTAAACGTTTAACGTAAAGTATTTTCAGTTTGATTGCTTTATTATGCTACATTTGGTGATAATTGGAAAACGATGTGGTGTACCAATATTATCTAGTTAAATTGGCTGAAAATTACTAATTTATCTTGAACAAAAAACGATGTGTTTGATTTTCATCTCCGTACAGGAGAATGTGAGGTTAAAACGATAAGAGAGTATGCAGTTAATTTGCGTTTATTTTCGGTATTAATTAAACTGGTGAAAGAAAATATTTCAAAAACGCTTCATAAATAAAACAAATGTTGTTAGATTCAGGTATAACTTATGTAACATCCTTGAATAAGACTTAAAACCCAATAGATTTGCAAAAAAAATATATTAAGAGGTTCAAACGTAAAGAATCTCATAAAAGTCAAGTAGTTTCAGACTTTTTAATATTTTTTAACAAAAATAATAAATGCAAAGGTATCTAGAATCTTAAAATTAACACTGAAGACGCTCAGAAATTATGACTTTCCTAAAGACTAACGAAAAAAGGCAAAACGACAACTGAAAGCTCTCGGAAATGTCTGATCTAGATCCGACTGAATATTCGTGTTAGATATAGATGTCAGTAATATTTCCATTGGAGATATTCTATTGTTAATTCAAGATCATAATAAAAAAGTCATCACCTACCTCAGCAATGATTTGTCCAAGCCTGAGAGTAACTATTTCGCGACAAAAAGAGAACTTTTGAAAGAGGTCAAAACTTACCGACATTATACATTTTTCAATGGGTGGATTCCTGATGGATGGGTGGATTCCTGATGGATGGATGGATTCCTGGATGGATCCTGAAGGAACTCGAAATAAGCTACCATAAGCTAGTATAATACCAGTTGAATGGATGGACTTACAGTTAATTCTTATAAACATAACGATGGTACGAGAAAATATTTGTTGTGTGCGTAGAAAAATCCATTCAGTTCAAGGCAGAAACTTTAATTCAGCCTTTCTTCCAGAAATTTTGTTTTATCTAATACAGGGTGTTTCTTAAGTAATCTAAAATATTATATGGGGCGCTTCGTTACTCAATTTTAAGACGAAAAGTTCATATAAACATGTGTGATAGGTGTTGTCGTTTATGAGATACAGGGTGTTGAATTTATTGTAATAAGTCAGTTCTGATTGTACGTGAAATTAATTTTTCCCGGTGACGCTACTGGTTTTTAGAAGTAATACGCAAAAACATGCTTATTCTAAGTGGCCTTTGAAATAATGTTGACAAGTGTCAAATTTGAAAACCAACGCAAAAATCGTACATTTTTATTTGATTGACTCTGTGTTTAGTTAATAACTATGCCAGTGTTTACTAATGTTGAAATGGCTAATATGCATTTTTTGTACGGATTAGCGAATGGTAATGCCTTAGAAGCTAGACGTACGTATGCCCAGCGTTATCCAAATAATCGTTTACCATGTTCAGATACGTTTACTAAGTTACATATTCGTTTACAAGAAACTGGAACTTTTGCTAAATCGAAGAATATTATTGGACGACCCAGAACTGTGAGAAATCCCCAATTGGAAAACCAGATTCTTCAAATTATTGACCAACATCCAGAAACGAGTACAAAAAAAGTTGCAGATGAAGTAAATGTTAGTAACAAAACTGTTTGGAATATTCTAAAAGATAATTTATTGTATCCATATCACGTTCAACGTGTTCAACATTTATTACCTACTGACTATCCATTACGCATACAGTATTGTCAATGGATTTTACGTGAAATCGCGAACAATCCGAATTTTGTGGCCAATATTCTATTTACGGATGAAGCCAACTTTTCTAGACATGGGATTATGAATTTTCATAATGACCACATATGGGCAGATGTAAATCCACATACCATAAGTGCAAAACGATTTCAACAAACATTTTCGGTCAATGTTTGGCTTGGCATCACCGATGATTATTTAATTGGACCATTTTTCCTTCCTGTACGGTTAACCGGTGAGACATACCAACATTTTCTAGAAAATGAACTTTCACTTCTTTTGGAAGATGTACCTATTATTATTAGAAGGCGCATGTGGTTCATGCATGACGGAGCTCCTCCACATTTTTCAGTGATTGTACGCGAGTTTTTAAATAATGTTTTTCCAGGCCATTGGATCGGACGAGGATCTCCACACCCGTGGCCCCCTAGGTCACCTGGACACAATCCTCTGGATTTTTGTGTGTGGGGATATTTCAAATCGCTTGTTTACACAACACTGATATTAAACGTACAAGATCTTCAAAATCGTATCATAGACGGCTGTAATGTTATTCGTAACAATCCTGGTATCTTCGAACGTATTCGACAATCCATTAGACATTGTTGAGATTTGATTGTTTATATTTTGAAATTGACATTTTTGTTTTGAAGTTTTGTATTTTTTAAGTTGAAGTTGACAATTAGAGAGATCGAAATATAATTTTTTGACAGCAACAGAATATAACAGAATTTTATTTAAAAAATAGATTAAAACGATAGAATACAGTCCAGAATAGTCAAATAGATTATAGCCCAACATTCAGTGGTCCTTCGAGCATAGTAGAACAGCCCTTGGAAAGAGATTTACAGCATGATTGAAGGAGGATCTTTAAAGTCAGAACACCGCGAGACTGATCTACAAAGAAGCGAAAAACAGAGCACACGGAACAGCATCGCAGGTATGGAAGACTTCAGAGGATTTTCAAGAAGTGAAATTATAGAAAAGAAAAACGAAGATTACTTAGCAGCAGCACCGATAACAACAGAAAAGTCATTGAGGAGCAAAGTTAGTAGAGCGAGCGAGAAGAATCGATTAAAAATAGAAGCTAGAATGAAATTATTAGCTATAGAAGAAGAATTAGCCAGACAAAAAGAAGAATTAGCCAGACAAAAAGAAGAATTATTAAAAGAGGAAATGCAAAGGAAAAAGGAAATGATCGAACTGGAATTAGAGCTACAATTAAGTTCGAAAGGTGGATCAACCATCATTTCTGATCTTGGTTTTGATAGAAACAGAGATTTGGAAGACATAATACATGAATCAGACACATACAAAAGCGTGAATAAATGGTTAGATAACGTACCTGAACCGGAATATACTCATTACCCCGAAGAAATTACGAGACCAGAACAGACATCGAAGAATTATAAAGAAATTGTAATATCAGAGATACCAGAAGATGATTTGACAAAGAAACAGGAAAAATTGGAGCAGATTTTGATGCGGCAATGTATAGAAAAAGATCTACCGATATTTTCCGGAAATGTAAAGGAATGGCCGAATTTTTTCAACCAGTATTCCTATACAACAGAAGCACTATGTTTGTCAAAGCAAGAAAACATGTGCCGTCTTAGAAAATGCATAAAAGGAGATGCTCGGCGATCTGTAGAAGGATTGTTGATAACTGTATCTGCAGATCCAACTGTGGTTATAGAGGAATTGAAGAAAAAGTACGGAAGAGCGGATATTATAGTTCGATCCTTGGTATCTGAAATAAAATCGTCGCCGATTGTAAAACCTAATGACTTTCTTGCAATGACAAATTTTTCGGAAACTGTCTCAAACTTAGTGCTCACCATGGAGTCCTTAAACATGCACACCTACTTAGCCTGCCCACAGTTGATGGATGACCTTATACAGAAGATTCCTTACGGTATGCAGATATGTTGGGGAGAAATGGTAATGAAAAATAGCCACACGTCATACACCTTAAAAGATTTTCAAAAATGGATCTACGACAAAGCTCAAGCTGCCAGCTATGTCCAAAGTATCAATATTAACAGATCGATTAACACAAACATGAAGAGAACTATGGTGACATCAAGAAACGACAAACCACGGGGCAGTGGATTATGGAAATGTGTTGTATGCCAACAACCTCATTACTTGAAAAATTGTAAAAAATTTGAAGAACTCAGTATTGATGGAAAATGGAAGATAGTAAAAGAGCAAAAAATCTGCTTTTGTTGTCTCAAATCGTTTCACCGCATAGCTGACTGTCGAAACAAGCAGAAATGTGGAATTGAATCTTGTGAAAAACTACACCACAAGTTACTCCACTTCAACAGTACCAGAACACCCATAAAAGCCCTGCTGAAGAGAGACAATGTGAAAACGGATCTATACAGTTTGCCCAACAACAACAGTCAAATGCATCAAGCAGTCATCATACACCAAGTCATACAATCGCTCACACAGCTCAGCACTTTCACAGCGAAATAATTTTGAAAGTAGCACCTGTGATTTTGAGAACAAAGAAGACAGAGATTCAAATTTATGCACTTTTCGATGAGGGTTCTACCATAAGTCTTTTGGATGAAGGTCTGGCAAATGAACTGGAACTTTTCGGAGAAGAATCAACCTTGAATTTACGATGGACAGACAAAACTATTTCAAAACACACCCGTTCAAGAAAAGTATCCTTCGAAATTACTGGTATAGAAAGAGAAGAATTTTTTAAAATGGAAAACGTATACACCTTGACCGATTTAGACCTTCCAATCCAAAATGTAAATTCAACACGCCTTAGGAACAAGTGGAAACACCTAGAAGAAATAAGTTTTCCCAATATTGAGAGCATCAAGCCAAAACTACTTATAGGACAGGATTACTGGGAACTTATTGCGACAAGACAACTTATAGAAGGCCCAAAATGTTCTCCAGCTTTGTCGCGCACGAAACTTGGTTGGGTAGTGCATGGAAACATTGCTCAATTCAAGAACAGAGTTGACAATTACATAAATTTACACGTAAGATATGACAAAACCGACGAAGACACTCACAATTTAGTAAAATATTTTTTTACGATAGAATCACTAGGAATTAAATATCAAGACAACAAGAAACAAACCAAAGAAGATGAACAAGCAGAAGAATTAATGAAGAAAATTACTAGAAGAAAAGATGGCAGATGGGAAACAGGATTATTGTGGAAGAATGAAGAAGAAGCCCTTGTAGACAGCAAAGAAGTAGCGATTCAAAGACTGAGAGGAATCGAAAGGAAAATAAAGACAGACGTTACATACCAAGAAACCTACTTTCGGAAAATTCAAGAGTATAAGGATAAAAATTATATCCGTAAATTAACCCAAGAAGAATTGGATACCTTTCACAAAAAGGTTTGGTATTTACCCCATTTTGGAGTAGTAAACCCAAATAAGCCCAACAAACTCCGGTTTGTGTTGGATGCAGCATCAAAAGCGCATGGGAAAAGTCTAAACGATTATCTACTGAAAGGCCCAGACCTGTACAACTCTTTGATTTCGATGATTTTTAAGTTTAGAGAAAACCAAATAGCTTTCTGTGCGGATATCCGAGAGATGTTTCATATGGTACTAATTCGAAAAGAAGACCAACATGCACAGCGCATATTGTGGCGAAATCCCAATACAGAGGAACTTGAGACTTACGTATTGCAAGTGATGATGTTTGGAGCCGTTTCATCGCCATACAGTGCCCAATACGTAAAAATCTGAACGCGTTGGAGTTTCAAGACAAATACCCAGAAGCTGTAAATGCAATTATCAATAACCACTACATGGACGACTACCTGGATAGTTCAAAAACAGTTACAGAAGCACAGACACTCATTAACAATGTCATATCAATCCATAAAGAGGGAGGATTTGAATTGAGAGGTTGGATATGCAACAACGAATATATTTTTAACAACATTCCGGAAGATTTAAGAAACTCAGAAAAGATTTTTGAAAAGAGCGCAGCACATCAAAGAATACTCGGACTGAAGTGGCAACCGAATGAAGATGTATTAAGCTTTCCACTTGACTTACATAAAGTTGATACACGTATTTTATCAGGAGAAAGAAAACCAACTAAACGAGAAATGCTGAAGCTCATTATGTCCATTTTTGACCCTTTAGGCTTTTTGGGAAATTACACAGTAAAAGCTAAAATTTTGATGCAAGAAATTTGGAAAAGTGGACTGGGTTGGGATGATGAAATATCAAATTTACAATTCGCAAAGTGGCGCAGATGGATTGCAGATTTGGAGACCATTAAATCACTCAATATTCAAAGATGTTATAATCTCCAAAATTCAACAGAAACCAAAATTCAGCTACATGTCTTCAGTGATGCAAGTGAACAAGCCATAGCAGCAACAGCTTTCTTTAGGTTTGAGATGGAAAAGGATGTCAAAATTTGCCTTATCATGTCACGCAATCAAGTAAGCCCTTTGAAATCTCAAACAATCCCCAGACTTGAACTACAAGCAGCTTTGATAGCCAGCAGACTTGCCAAAAGTATACTAGATGGACATAGACTAGAAAACATCAAGAGAATTATTTTTTGGACAGACTCTACAACTGTACTAAATTGGATTAGATCAGAAAACTCTAAATTGCCGTCATATGTTAATCGCCGTGTTGAAGAAATTTTGGAAAATACTGATGTTTCGCAATGGAGATGGGTTCCTTCGAAACTAAATGTAGCCGATGAAGCTACAAGAAATGACAAAGAAACACAATTAGATGAAAAAGTCAGTGGCTAAATGGACCTAATTTTTTGTATCAACCCCCGTATTTTTGGCCTGAAGAAAATCCTGAAAATTTTAAAAACAAGCAAGAAACAGTTTTAGCCATTGGAGTTCAAGAAATCAACAACGAATTTTTACCAGACATAAAAAGATTTTCGTCATTACACAAGTTACTGTTGTCTACTGCATTTGTATTCAGGTTCATTCGAAAAATTCAAAAGAAAAGCAGCATTGACATTGGTATATACATGACTACAAGCGAAGTACAAGAAGCAACGAAATTATGGTGTCTACAATTACAAAAGGAATGTTTTTCGATGGAATACAGACAGCTAATCAAATGCAAGCCAGTAAACCGGAACAGCAAAATTCTAAATTTATCACCCTGTATATTTAACGGACTAATTTGTATTAGAAGCCGACTGGACAATTGCCCTGAAAATATCATATCAAAAAGACCAATAATTCTTGACCAACATCATGATTTTACAAAATTATTAATTCAAGATTGCCATGAAAGAAACGGACATGCAGGATTACAACTTGTACTGAATGAGCTACGTCAAGAATATTGGATTCTACAGGCCAGAAAATCTATATCGTCGGTTATTAATAAGTGTAACTCATGCAAACTAAGAAAAGGCAAGCCGATTATGCCTGAAATGGGACAGCTGCCAACAGAACGATTTAAAAACCACCCAGAGCCTTCTTCTTTGTCGGCCTGGATTATTTTGGACCGTTTGACATAACAATTGGAAGAAGAAGAGAGAAGCGATACGGAGTCCTTTTTACTTGTTTATCGGTAAGAGCAATTCATTTGGAATTAGCAGAGACACTTAACACCGACTCCTGTGTACTAGCAATCAGAAGATTTATATCCAGAAGAGGTCAACCACAGTGTATATTTAGCGATAATGGAACAAATTTAAGGTCTGCCGAAAAAGAACTTCGAAAAGCTTTAGAAGAAGTTGATAACGAAGAAATCCGGAAAACATGTTTAGCTAAGAACATTGATTGGAAGTTTTCAGCCCCAGCAAGCCCTCATCTTGGTGGAGCTTGGGAAAGGATGGTTCGATCAGTTAAGCAAACGCTAAAAATTATCCTGAAAGAAAGAGCACCGAGACCAGAAGTACTCCAAACTGTGTTGGTTGAAGTAGAACACATTGTAAACAGTCGACCTTTAACCTACGTTTCCCATGAAAATGAAATGGAAAGTTTGACACCTAACCATTTTCTAATCGGAAGATCCAGTATTGTAAAACCACCTGGAATTTTCGAAGAGAAGATCGATATACGAAAGCAATGGAGATTTTCTCAGCAACTATCTGAACAATTCTGGAACCGCTGGATGAAAGAATACTTACCTACACTGACAACAAGATCAAAGTGGTTACAAGATAAAAAGAACATCGAAATAGACGACGTAGTAATTGTCATGGATAACCAGTTACCCAGAAACAATTGGCCACTTGGTCGTATCGTAGCGACGTATCCAGGCAAAGATGACAAAGTACGAGTGGTGGATGTAAAAACGAAGACCGGAACATACAGAAGAGCCTTATCCAAGATATGTCCTATTGACCTTACAGAGATGAAAACAAATGATAATACACTTTTAGAGGGGAGGAATGTTGAGATTTGATTGTTTATATTTTGAAATTGACATTTTTGTTTTGAAGTTTTGTATTTTTTAAGTTGAAGTTGACAATTAGAGAGATCGAAATATAATTTTTTGACAGCAACAGAATATAACAGAATTTTATTTAAAAAATAGATTAAAACGATAGAATACAGTCCAGAATAGTCAAATAGATTATAGCCCAACAGACATCGAGCGGATTCTTGCATTTTAGCTGGAGGCGGACATTTTGAACATTTGCTCTGAAATGTATTATTTTTTCTTTATGTTTAACACATGTTGCTTGTAATAAAATAATAAAAAAATATAAATCAGTAGCGTCACCAAGAAAAATTAATTTCACGTACAACACCCTGTATCTCATAAACGACAACACCTATCACACATGTTTATCAGTGGCGGCTTCTCCTATGAGGCAGGTGAGGCACTGCCTCACCAATAATTTGTAAATTAAATAAATCACAAATTTATATTATTTTACTATTTGCATTCATTATTATATCATATAGAATTATTATTAAATTAGTAAAATACGGTCCTGTCCTCACCTTCAGTCCAGCCGCCGTCAATTACCGCGTTTTACTATAAATATCATCCATCTCATTTCTGCTTTAGGTGGTATATGGATATAGGCTGGCCTATATAGCTATATAGAGCTAGTTATTCTTCTTAGCAAATATGACACAAATTTAAAAACCTTTTTAGAGCATGATAATGATAATAGATCAGTTTTTTCTGGGACATCCAAAACTATTCAAAACGAATTCATTGATTCAATTGCTTTTGTTGTAAATAAGAAAATTGAAAGCGAAATTTTAAATTCCTTGTTTTTTTCTTGGCATGTTGATGAAATTGTTCGATAACATAGTCCTAGCTTTATAAACAATTTTAATTTTTATTAAATTTATTGTTATAATTTTTTTTACAAATGGTATTACACAACTGACGAAGTAGAGTGACCACTAGACTAACTTTAAATTCTAACTTTACCTACTAAAAAAAATTTAACTGTGCCTCACCACTTTCAAATACCACGAGCCGCCACTGATGTTTATATGAACTTTTCGTCTTAAAATTGAGTAACGAAGTGCCCCATATAATATTTTAGATTACTTAAGAAACACCCTGTATATAAGGATATTTCGCATGCCTTGAAACCGAAAGTAGATAATGACTTGAATCAACTGAATATTTTCTAACTTGTGTGCTGTGTTCAATCTAATGTAGCATACTTAAGAAGCAAAGTACTTTAATGATGCACCCCGATGTGTTACGCATTTTCCAACGCGCCTAGGCATGCTTCTAATCAAGTGGTCAATGTCCTCCTGTGGTATCTCATTCCAGACAACCACCAACTCCTCTCGAAGTTCTTCTAGAGTCTGAAGAGGACGTTGCAAATTGAGCAATCTCCTACCCATCATATCCCGCACGTGCTCAATTGGAGATAAGTCGGAAGATCTTGGTGGCCAAAGTAACAATGTGACTTCATTATGTTGAAAGAAGTCTATTGTGACTCTTGCGACATGTGGTCGGGCATTATCTTGTTGGAAAGTTGGATTTGCCAGGGTGTTAAGATAATAATGTTTTATTTTACAAAGGAAAAATTGCTTTTAGGCATTAAATAATAATTAAAAGAAAATTTGCACCAATTTAAAAAGCAATATTTCTCTAGAACGAATTTCTGAGCAAAAACTGATCCCATATTCTAACAAGCAGTTAGTGTATTTTTCTAATACTTTTGTGTGTCGAATTCTTCTTTATCAAAAACTCAATTTAACGCTTTGAAAAAGCTATTTTCATTCGATAGGTAACGTAAAAGTGTTGATTCAAAGGAATGCGTTTAAAAAAATGTTTTAATTGGATTATTCGTTCATTATTTCAAAAAAAAAGTTTACTTTGAAGGTGATTCGTTAAACGTAAATATATAAATACACAGAATGTTTTTACTTAATTAATTCTGTCACATGTTAGTAAACCTGAGGATTGCAAATCATTTTTTTAATTGTTTAGGATCGACATTGCTTGTTTTGGAAAATCTTTGTCCCACATTTACATGTTAAATTTTTAAAAACATACATCGAAAGAGTCTAGGGATATTTTGATAAAACAAAAAAAAATATTAAAACAAACATTTTAATTTTAATTACTTACACTGTATATACATTTTCCCAAATTAACAAACCATGATAATGAATATTTTATTAATTTTTTGCGAAAACACAGGCTAAAGAACTTGTATACATTTATCATCATCATAATCAACACCTTAAGGTGTTGGTTGTAGAAAATGTTTTTTTATTTCCATACATGAATTTCTTCCATTTTTATTTTGTCTTCTACTAACTTCTTGACCTGTTTTTTGATTATTCCTCTTTGAACCAGGATTTCTTTATCCCACGTTTTCATTGGTCTCCTTTTGTTCTTGTAATGCTTCTGCTGGCTTCCCATATTGGCTTTACTGGTCTCTTTGTTCATTCTGACCATGTATCCAAACCATCTTAACTGGGCCTCTTCAATTGGTTGTACTTTTAGCTGTTCTCTTATAACCTCGTTCCGAAGCAAGACCAATCTGTTTATACCTAGTTACCCTTCTTAAGTACTTCATCTCCATGCTTTGGAGTTTCTTTCTTGATCTGCTGGTGCTGGTGGACGAAAAAACAGCATAAAACTATAAGGTTAAAAAAATGTGAAATTAAACATTGAATTGTGTTTCCCATGTACATATGTGTCAAGTCGTGGGCCTCAGAGGGAAAAGACAAGTAGGGTCTCTTACATCTGCAGAGACGGGGGCTTTAATAACAATTGTAGTTTGCATAAGTGCTGGAGGGGGGTTTGTTCCACCTATGGTGATGAACTGTTCCCCAAATGGTTCGACCATTTTTTGACTATAACTAAACCAACTGCCGAGTCAGTTCTTCTAGTATTCGATGGGCATTCAAGCCATACCAGAAATATCAGTATGATTGATAAGGCTAGGCAGAACCACGTCACAATTATCTCCTTAACAGATTTCTAAGGGGTCCGAAATAAAGGAAAAAAGGGGGGTCCACATTTTGTTGCTTTTTTGTCAACTTTTTGACGAGTGGACGAAATCATAACAAAAATATTTCTGATGTACCTAAGACTTTGACAAGTTATCCCCAAGGGATGTAAGGGTCCATTTTTGTTTTTACTGAATAGAAAGTAGACGAAAATGATAGTTACAACGCAAAAAGCAATTGGGGGTCCGAATAAATAAAAAACCAAAAACTTGGTTTTTTGAATTTTTCACCCAAATTTTGAGGTTATGTGAGAAAATTTGTAGATCTTTTTATTACCTACAACTTTGCTATTTAACTTTTTCGCATAGGACGTGTAGTTTAGCCGGAAATCAAGATAAACCATTTTTTACCCTTAAAAACTCACCCCCTTTTTAAAGGCTTCGGCACTGGTCTATAGATAAACTTTGTTCATGTTTTTTTATGGGAAATTACCAATAACTTTTTCCTTCGTCTTTCAGGTTAATAACTTATTTCCAATTTCTTTTAGCTCTAATGTATGCCAGTATATTTGGTAACGTTTCGGCGATCATTCAACGATTATATTCAGGGACAGCAAGGTATCACACTCAAATGTTAAGAGTACGAGAATTCATTCGATTTCACCAAATTCCGAATCCGCTCAGACAACGTTTAGAAGAATATTTCCAACACGCTTGGACGTATACGAACGGGATCGATATGAATTCGGTGCTGAAAGGTTTTCCGGAGTGTCTGCAGGCCGATATTTGTCTACATCTGAACAGAAATTTATTGCAAAATTGCAGTGTCTTCGATGGAGCCAGTCCAGGTTGTTTGAGGTTAGTTTTCAACAATTTATCTTTAAAACTGTGTTTATTGCATTTGTTTAATAGTTTAGGTAATTATAAAGTGCAAAACCCATCGTTACTTTTTATTTCAGAATTAATAAAATTGGAAAAATTATATTTACACTTTTCCAAGAAATTAACGCACCACTGCTATAAATCAATTTTATTTGTAAACTGGCAAAGAATAAAAATTGAAACTTTCCCAAATTTATACTACATTTTTTTAGTAATTATAGCAATCTGTCCACCATCATTCAGGTTGATGTACAACAGAAAAAGAAATTAAAAAGAAAATTCTAACAAAATAAATGTTAAGAAAAGCAAACTAAAATATGGAAAAAACGCTTAATAACGAGTGTTTCCACCTCTACCACGTATAACAGCCTCACATCGTCGGCCCATACTTGAAATAAATTATCGTATATCATTTTTATTTAACAGGTCGGCTGAAAAGTGCCCGGTCTACCATAGTAAAACACAATATTTTGACAAAATTCATTTTTTTTATTCAACATAGTTGCCTTCAAGGGCGATACAGCGATTATAGCGACCTTCCAACTTTTCGATACCATTTTTGTAGTACTCCTTCGGTTTGTCCTCAAAATAGGCTTCAGTTTCGGCGATTACCTCAGTCTCAGAGCAAAATTTTTTTCCCGCGAGCATTCTCTTCAGGTCAGGGAGAAGGAAAATGTCGCTGGGGGCTAGATCTGGAGAATGCGGTGGGTGAGGAAGCAATTCGAAGCCCAATTCATGCAATTTTGCCATCGTTTTCGATGATTTGTGACACGGTGCATTGTCTTGATGAAACAACACTTTTTTCTTCTTCATACGGGGCCGTTTTTTCGCGATTTCGGTCTTCAATCGCTCCAATAATGCACAGTAATAGTCGCTGTTGATTGTTTTTCCCTTTTCCAAATAGTCGATGAACAATATACCGTGTGTATCCCAAAAAACTGAGGCCATAACTTTGCCAGCTGACTGTTGAGTCTTTGGTGGCAGTTCATCGGCCGCAGTCCACTCAGCTGACTGTCAATTGGACTCAGGCGTGTAGTGATGGAGCCAAGTTTCATCCATAGTCACATATCGACGCAAAAAATCGGGTTTATTACGACTTAACAGCTGCAAACACTGCTCAGAATCATCAATTCGTTGCTGTTTTTGGTCGATTGTGAGCACGCGCGGCACCCATTTCGCACAGAGCTTCTGCATACCCAAATATTCGTGAACGATATGTCCAACACGTTCCTTAGATATCTTTAGAGTACCAGCTATCTCGATCATATTCACTTTACGGTCACTCAAAATAATTTTGTGGATTTTTTTGATATTTTCTTCGGTAACCACCTCTTTTGGGCGTCCACTGCGTTCACCGTCTTCGGTGCTCATTTCACCACGCTTGAATTTTGCGTACCAGTCAACGATTGTTGATTTTCCTGGCGCAGAGTCCGGAAACTCATTATCAAGCCAAGTTTTTGCTTCAACTGTATTTTTTCCTTTCAAATGACAGTATTTAATAAGCACACGAAATTCTTTTTTTTCCATCTTTTTGAAAATAACAAAATTTGCTTCCCTAAAAATGCAATATCTCACAAACTAATAGTCCGACAGCTGTCAAATTTTTACACGAATCTTTTGAAGGTTGATACTATCTAAAAATGAAATGGATTTAATTCTAGTGTCGTCATCTATAGGTCAGACCGGGGACTTTTCAGCCGACCTGTTATTTCTCTTCAAATCTGGTTCAGCCTCTTTCCCACTTCCTGTAAGTTATGTAACAATACTAGTTCCAAAAGGAGATCCCGGCTATGACACTCTCTCAAGAAGTGTTTCGACTCCAAGTTAATGCCCACTATAGAAAGGATTGGTGGTATATAAGGGTTAAGGGCGCCACTATCTTTTGAACGCTTTCGATTAAGCAAACAAACTACTCAAAAACTAAGGTGAGAAAGATAGAAACACCTTGTAATTAGACTGAATTTGAAAGCAAAAATAAACTACATTCGATGTCAACCGAACACGCTGCACCCTCAAGACTTATAGTCCGTGGGTAAATAAATCAAACTGTTTTTAAATAATATGTGTTTATTAATAAAAGATTGTAAATTGCCACAGGAAGTATTGATGGAAATGTTATAAATGGACTTGACTTATCTTATTTGGTGGTCTCGGTTTGTGTACCAATGCATGTTGTTGGTGGTTGTTTATTCGTCAAAAGGAACTGCGACTGGGATAGGTATATTCCTTCATCCAAGGGGACTGCTACTAGAGACTATATTTCTTTGTCAAAAGGGACTGCTACTATGGACTATATTTCTTCATAAAAAGGAACTGCCACTAGAACTATATTTTTTCCTGTTAGCGGGTATATTGCTCCCTATTAGCGTAGCGGGCTGTATTTGTGGTACAACCAGGGAAATGTATTGTCTAAGTCTCGCGGACAACTGCCTCTAGGGGTTGTTTGGACGAAAAAGGAATGAAACGAAATGTTTGCCCTAATTTATAGTAGTACTGACAGGAGTTTCCGGTTACGTTCGTTAGTAAGGGTTTTGTTTCGGGTACGTTCTGTTGTAGGGATGGGTTGTGTCTAATATACAGTGGGTCAGGATGTATGTATGTATGAGTTAGGGGGTGATAATTACACTGCGACCTATAGGATCTATTGTGTCCCCCCTTACTTGCCATGTTCTGATATTTCCTCAGACCTATAGCAGCTCTTCGAGTCCTATTTTCCTGAGGAAGTTTAGGACATCGTCGGGCTTCAAATCAGGTAGATCCCCTTCCTCTATTTCATGTGCTCCTAGGTATCTATCCCTAGAATTTTGCAAGGCAGGGCATTCTGAGAGTATGTGTATTGAGGTTTCATCCTCTTCCTCACAGAATCTGCACTTTGCTTCATCTGCTAACCCTAGTTTCTTCATGTGGCTTCTTAACCGGCAATGCCCGGTTAATATTCCCGTTAGAATTCGGAGCCTTTTTTTAATGAGGTTGAGGCTGCTAAGAGATCTCTTCTGATCATAGTTCCCCAGTAGTATCTTAGATTGCCTCAGTCCTTCCAGCTGATTCCAGTACTTGGATTTTTCTTTCTCCATTTCTTCCCTTAGTTTTCCTAAGATTACTCCACTGCTGATCCTACAAGATGGTTCTGGTCCCAAATGTGGGGTTTCAGCTCCTTTTTTGCCAGCTTATCTGCTGTTTCGTTCCCCTCTATTCCTATGTGTCCTGCGACCCATAGGAGGGTGACAGTGTTCTTCTGGCCCAGTTCATTTAGTTTGCCTAGGCATTCCCAAACCATCTTCGAACTGATTATATTTGAACTCAGCGCTTTGATGGCTGCTTGACTATCCGACATGATCACAATCTCTTGTCTGCGGTAGTTTCTTCCAATATTGAATTCCACACGGACTTCTGCTTGAAAGATATTCGGGTATGTGCCCAAACTTTCTGAGTATTTGGCTCTCGGTCCAAAAACTCCTACCCCGGTTCCCAGGGTTGATTATGTTACAGTTGTTTGGTTGGATCAGTGTCGCTCTTAATTGCTTACTGAGGATATCCCAGAGATTTTCGATTGGATTTAAGTCCAGATTACGTGCTGGCCATTCCAAAGTATTAATTTCTACTTCTTCTAGAATTATCTTGCATTAGTAAGAAATATGCGCCGATATAAGAGGCGAATGGTACTACATGTTGCTCCAGGATCTCCAATATGTACCTTTCAGCTGTAACAGTTCCATTTAGTATGACGACTAGGTCAAAGAAATACCACACCACACAACAACGGATCCTCTACCAAATACTGTGGTATGTGAGAAGTTACACTGAACATAGCGTTCATTGGGTCGTCGCAACACACGAATACGTCTGTCGTTATTGTACAGGAAAAACCAATTAACGTGTTCTCTGGCAAAACGTAGTATCTCCCTTCGATGCTCTGCATCCGAGGCCCTCGGATGGCGATCCTAGGTTGTAAGTTACACTCAGTACTAATTTGTATAGCATGTATGTTCCGAAGTTGAGTTTGTAAACTTAGATGTGGTACAAAGCGTTGTCGAATGGGTAGTTACCCGGTTTTGTCCTTACCCTAGTCTGCGAAAATGATACCCTGTGTCTAGAAATCTTTCTAACACTCGTAAAATGGATGTGTGGGACACATTAAATCGACGACCAATTCTTCGGTAACTCCAATCTTCTTCCGGCCGCATCACTGCTTGGGTACATACATCGCGGGTTAAAATTCGTGATTGACGCTCCATAATAAACACAATTAAAAATAAGCAACAATTAAACAATAGCCGAATACAAAGACCTCTTAAATTCGTGGACACTTGGAAATTGAAGAATAATAAAAAAACTCTTGTTTTAACTCAACAAGTTTAATTAAAAAAATTAGGTTTAAAATTACAATTACAGCTGTTTTTAGCATGGATGATTTACTTCGTTTAACTAATTTATTATTTCTCACAAAAAGAATGTAAGAATATCGAATTTCTTAGTGTACATCACGGTTAATTAACAGGAAACAAAACGTGGAAATGACAGAACTACAGAATGTTTGTTCTGCGATTTGCACGTTCTTTGGACATCCTCAATGATTGTTTACATGCTTATTGCAAAAAAATGTACCCAGCACTTGGCCTATATTTAAAGTTAGCTTTTTTAATTGTCGCGTCATCGATAAATATGTTTTTAAAATGTTTTCCTATTTGCAGAGCCCTTTCTTTGAAGTTTAAAACAACCCACGCTCCTCCTGGAGATACTCTTGTACATCGTGGTGATGTAATCACATCCCTTTATTTCATATCAAGAGGTTCAATAGAAATTTTAAAAGACGATATTGTTATGGCAATTTTAGGTAAGTACCTACAAACCTTTCAGTCCATGATTTTTGCTACAACTAAGTGTCAATCTGTTTTTCTTTAATGTTAACAGTTGTATTTTTACCAAGTTTGACTTTGTTTAAAAATCTTTTAAGGACGGGGTATCGCTGTACATCAGAATGGCACCTGCAGACCAAAAGTTTATTCTAACTTTCTCCGTTATTACAACTCAAATCGTTTTATTTTTTTCACTAAATTGCATATAAAGGTCTAACTTAGGTAAGGATTGCATTGATTTTTTGTTAATTAATTGTTTAATATTGAAAAAGAGCTGTTGAATGCGAACTATTTTAGACCTTTACATTTGTATAAATAAACAACAATCTAAAAAATTTTCTTAAAATGAAACTAAACCTTTCCTAAGTTGAACATTTTTCTATCAAATAGCCCAATCAGAATTTTCTAAAGAGATCAGACCTAAGAAATAGTTAGAAACTAAAATCATGCTGCATTTTATTTTTATTTTTTCACTTTGGATCAAAAATGGACGTAGTTAATGACGAAATAATTGTACTTTAGTTTATAACTTTTATCATAGATGGAACCAGGCACTATATATTTTTTTCTTTTTTTTATTAACGAAGTCAAAACAAATTTTTGTATTATAAATTAATGTAACGTTTTTTAAATATTTTGCGATATTTACAAAACAATTATTCAATAAAACAAATTAGAAAAATGAAAAAAAGAATACTGATTTGCGGATATTGATTGTCAGTAGACCAGTTACATCATTGTTATATCTTGAAGAAATTTTAATTATAATAGCCAGCGTACGGCTGGCCATCTATAGTTATATATGAGGGTAAATAAAATTATTGTTTGTGTGCCGAGCGATCGCTTACAGAATAAGTTTTTATTATTCCATTTTCCCAGCACAATTAAAAAAACATTAGACACAGAATAAACATCGTTGTAAATAAATATAAAAATTAGAAAATTGTTAATAACAAAAAACTGTAAATTCAAAATTCCTGAAAAAAATACCAATTATTGATAGACACTTCTTGGTCAAATTTTGGAAGAAATCTGGCCACAGGTTTCTGAGAGAAAAAAATGTTAGCGTAAATTTTGTATACGTGGTATTCTGAATTAAGTAAAAAGAAAAACTGGCATCAAAATATTTTATTTAAAAAATATAATTTTATTATTATTACATTTAAATATTTTCTGGTGGATCTTTATATTTTAATCTTTTGCCTCTCCTGTTTAAAATAACTTCCGGCCCAACGCAATCCTCATAGAATCGTCTCAACTTTTCTACCATATTGTTAAAAAAAGGTTCGTTGAAATTTATGTTTTCGGTAAAAAGTGGATTATCATCTCCCGTATAAATAATAAAATGGCATGTTTTTCTTCTTGTGATGTCGAGTTGTCTTTGTATCTAAAAACAATAATTTGTAATATTCTAAAAAAATTATTGTTGTGCGAGTACGCCCCTGGCGCTATGACCAGACGCGAAGGAAACAGATGATGCGAGAGTCTTCGAGAATATACGGCGCCCGACGAGCGAAGCATCTAGACTCGATACGATCGAGAATAGACCGGAGTATGCTGGAACAATACTTACCTATATATTAAGGACCGATTTGAATATTTTAGTTAGTTAGTAGTATGTTGTTAGATAAATGCGATTAGAAATATTGTCTTATATAAATTAAAGTATTGTAAATAAATTGTGTTATATAAATTAAACAGTGTTAGTGATTTAAATAGTATAAAAATAAATTAAAAGACTAGTAAAAATAAATAAACGTTACATTATAAAAATGAAAAGCCAGTAACAAATCTTATCTGATAATAATAATTGTGATTTTCCTTCAAGTGAATTTCATTATTTTCAATTTTTAAGCAAGGAACCATACGCGTTTCTACTGCCTCTCTCAATGATATTTTTGATGTGGTTACTTTTAAAAAACATTTTACTTGAACAAGTTCATCTGAATCAATTAAACCTAAAACATAATAAGTTATTAAACTCTGATATGTATATAATAGTTACAATAATTCGTTTATCATCAGGCGATGCACCTACGAAACCGTATTTCAAGTCAACAAATAATCCTGAAGGGTTAACATTCGGGTAGTAATAGTGGGTAGTTTGCAGCACTTCATCAAATTTTAAAACATTAGTTTAAATCCAGCAACGTTCTAGAAAACATCATTATTCTTCATAAGTATCTAGTCTCCGAATTTTCGACGCAAGTAAATAGGTATTACAAAATTAAAATATGTTGACCACTTTAATGTGTCATTTGTAAATGCATCGCCTCTAAGTTAATAATATTTTAATAATATTTTGACACTTACCTAGAACTGATTTAAAAATAATCACACACAACCATAAACTTATAAAAATAATAAACTTACCCTACCGGTGATTAGGTATATATAGAATTAAAAATACAAATAAAAAATGTTTTTAATAAAAACTAAAGATAAAAGTAATAATTACTAGAGCACCTATTGATATTACTAAATGTTGATCTACCCTCGTTCTTTCCCGAGATAAAATACAAAATATATTTTGTTGGCTGGCAAGGTCTAGAAATGAGAATTATTTAAATGGTTTTTAGCCCTAAAACATGTGTTTTTAGCAGGTAAAATTTTTTCCGATGAATAGAGCAATTTAGTGAAAGGATTCTACTATTATTTCTGTTAGTTTATCCTATTACTAAGAGATGTCTGCACTTTATGGCCAAAAAAATCATTGACACATTTTCGTTTCAGATTGCATGGGATACGGGCTCCTTAACAGATTGTTACTATGAAAATACAACTACACAACATGCACGCACACCCAGGGCTCATGTTTGCTTCTGTTAACTGTAATTACAAACGGGCTAAATTTGGCTAAGCAGTTAATTTTTTAATAAAATAAAAAATATAATAAATAATAATTTCAGCAAAGCAAGGCTGCTTGAAATAAAAGAACATTAGATACTGAAATTTATTGTACTAAAGTCTTTTCACAAATTATTGATCCTATTGAACATCAGGATGCGTCGTTTGTCAGTGCTATGCCGACAATCTGATTATAATATCATCTTTCTTTTTATAAAAATAAACTGAATATTACATATGACGAAATCATCGAAAGGTACAACCGATTTAATAAAATTAGAGATGTAGAGATTAGAGTGTTTTGCTACATTGCCTCTAAATTGAATTCTTTGAGATACGAGGTCTGGCTATTACATAACAAGACTGCTTATGAAAAAGAGTTCCAGTCGTTTTTTCCATTGGTCAAAGCAATGCTGGAAATCTTCTTTTGTAAGAGCATTTAGGAGCTCCGCCGATTTTCGCTTTACCTCTTCTATCGACTCGAACCGGATTCCTTTCAAGGCAGATCTGATCTTCGGAAACAGAAAAAAGTCACAGGGTGCGAAATCAGGCGAGTACGACGCGTGTTCGAGCACTGGAATGCCTCTAGCGGCTAAATAACGCTTCACAGACAGCGCGTTATGGGCAGGACCAAGATCCACGATTTGTTTTTCCACAACTCCGGCCGTTTCTTACGAACTCGCTCTCGCAGCGTTGCCAAAACTTTCAAATAGTAAATTTGGTTTACAGTTTGACCCTCTGGAACCCATTCAGTCATCACGATGCCGTTGATGTGGAAAAACCCGTAAGCATGGCTTTAAATTTTGATTTCGACATCCTTGCTTTTTTCATTCAACATCGTATTGGAATATCCAGGTTTCATCGCAAGTGATGATGTTTTCCATCAATTGAGGCTCTTCATCTAACCTCTGAAGAACATCTGAGCAGATCTTTTGCCACACGAGCTTTTGGTCAGGGGTCAAATGTTTTGGGACCAATTTCTTCATGTTCAATTCGTCATGTAAGTTTCTTTATCGGCGTTTAGAGTCTCAGCAATCATCCGAATGCATACACGACGATCTCCGCGCACAATTTCATTTATTTTGGTCACTGTTTGCAGAGTTAAAACAGATTCAAGTCGACCTAGACGTTGGTCATCTTCGGTGGTCTCTCGACCTTCAGAAAACCTTCTATACCATTCAAAAACACGCGCACGAGATAGAAAATTCTCACCATAGGCCTCTTTCAACAACTTATAGCACTTAGTCGGAGTTTTTTTTTTAATTTAACGACAAATTTCATATTGTTCCGTTGCTGGTGTTTTTGATCGACACGAGAAAAAAACACGTTCGTTTCTAACCTCTACAGAAAAAATACTACTCATATTAATCAAAATGATTTAGGATAAGATACCTACTTACTTATATTGGTATTCATTTTGCAAGTAATTTTTCTCATTTCGTAAAATTTAGCAATAAATAATTAGTAAGTTTTAAACGTAGCGCCAACTAATAACCAATAATGAAGTGTGTTTAAAAGTCAACGTTGTCACATTTTAGCTACGTTCGTTTCAAGTATTCTCAAAAAACTGGCGGCACAAAACACCGTGTTCTGTGACTAACTGATTGTACCAGTTGACAAGATATATGACAGGAGAGAAAACAAGACCCCTATTTTTGACGGTGATAGAATAGAACAGCCAATAGAAAGTGGGCGTGGTTCTATTGAATATGCCAAAACGGTATTCTTGAAATTCGTTCTCTCACTGTACCGAGAGAAGGGTTGCTCCCCGAGAGAACAATTACTTCTATTGGTTATTTTTGAAGGAACCGCTATAACACCAAGAGAAGGTGTTAGAGATTTTTATTTTCGAACCAAAAATAGTATAGAAGTAATTTCTTTCATAAACTAAACACAACCAAACAACAAATTAAACTAACGAAAATGACAGAATATTTTGTTTAGTGTTTTACTCCTTATTTGATAAAGTGTCAATCAGAGAACAAAAATATCGATATGTTTATCTTTTTTTAATGACTACAAATAAGAGAGAGAGATAAGTTTCTCGGTTAATATTAAAGCATATCGACAACATCGCAAATTTTCTACCAATCTTATTTAAACACGTCACTTACCACTTATGACGTATGTAACCATTAAATTTAAATTTCAAAAGCCGATTATGGCTAGAGGATTAATTTTATAAAAATTTTATTTGTACAGTTGAACCACTAAAAACCTATTTTATAAGATGCAAATATAAAAAAAAATCACTAAACTAGTCCATTAAAAGAAGTTTTCATTAAAAAAAATTGTAAATAAAACACAAATTGGAAAAAAATAAGAAAAAATCTGTAGGTTTCCAAATTTTGATTTTTGAAAATTGACAAAGTTAAATATTAATTTTTAATTTTTTTTAATAGAAAACTAATACAGTTTTTTTTAATGTCTCTGCAAAAAATGAATCGATAAAACAACCTTAAACAAATAATATGAATTATCTAAATTATCTCCATCTTCTAGGTAAATACTTTAAAGGAGGAGGTTTCCACTGTTAACTATTTACTTAAATTACGGCTTCATTTAAACCTCACAAGTTTTTACCTGGTTTCATCTTTATACAATGATACTAACCTAAGAGGCATAATTCATTAGAACAAATAATATCCAGGCTGTAATATTATGTTTATTCCCTTATTCCCCTTATAATCTAAATACTATTTATTTAACATTAAATGGTTATGTCAACAAACAAAATATGTTATTCAAACGAAGATTATATTAATTCGAAATAGCTGCCTTGGTTAAAATAGCGGAAGGAATTGTCAAACTTTGTTTATTCTATATATAAAGTTCTCAAAAGTAAGAGTTGGATTAATAAATTTCACTTTATTCAATTAATTTCGCTGAATAATCAATTATGACCAAAGTGAATAAGGATGAAAGTAGACGTGAAGGTATCTACAGGGCCTTAGGAGTTTCCATGACGTATTTCGTCCGAATTTGGGAATCGTATCTACTTCTGCTATAACAGTCATTACTTTGTTCAATGTCGGAAAGAAATTTCTTAATACCGGTATAAATAAGTACGTGTGCTACTGATTTAGGGTCTTGTTTACAACATTTTACAATATAATGAGTTTTCTTAGCTGCCAACTTCAAACAAACGAACTATAAAATATAATATGAAGTTTGAAATGATTGTGTTCACTTTTGGTATTTCCAATCGAAGAAGTACTTAAACATTATTGTTTAACTATAACCCTACTATTGTCTATTTCAGGTAAATTTGATATTTTTGGAGAAAATCCTTGTTTACATCCCACATTGGGAAAGTCTGAATGTAACGTTCGAGCCCTGACCTACTGTGATCTTCATAAAATCCATAGGGACGATCTGTTAGACGTTCTGGAACTCTATCCGGAGTTCTATACTCATTTTTTAAATAATTTAGAGATAACTTTTAATTTAAGAGACGTAAGTACATAATAACATTAATTTTAAGCCTTGCTGAAGGCTTACATTATTTTATTTTGTTTTAGGACGATCAAGCCGGCGTTGTACCTAGACGGTCATTTTATCCAAAGGATAAAGAAAATCGTTATTTTCGTGGAGTTCCTTCTGCAAGGTCGAACGGTCTTTCTAGTAGGGGAAACTCAGTAAACGGTAGACAAGAATCACAATACAGCGATGAATCCGAGTCAGGTAACAATAAATAATTTAAAAAGCGCGTGTATATTTTAAGTTTATTGATTTTTAGATTAAGTTAACGCTACTATATTTAATAACATTGTTATTAAATCCATTTTATATCCATTATCACTATCCCAATTTTGCAATAAAGGATTTAACGAATATATATTTATTTATGTCAATGTCAACAGTCACTCCATCAGACGTCAAACCACAAAACACTTAGTACCCGAAATAGCGTGGCTATTGTCCCTTAATCCGTGCCGATAATACGGTACAAAGACCTCGACCGTACTCTACGTTTTATGATAAATATACGGTCTACATTAGAGAGAGTAAGTTCAATTCTGACGAAGTTCATCTGCCTTGATAGTGGCCGTTTCATATAGCCTGCTACTTCCGCTTCCGTTTTCGATTAAACGCGGCCTTGTTAGACCCTCCATGTTAAATTTATAGTGAAAATATATCACAAACATGTTATGGATCTGTATGAGTCTCTGGTAACCAAAAACCTAAAATATAATTAATCCTAAATTTATCAAATTAATTCTTGATATTACGATTGTCTTTTGCTGAAAAAAATACAGGAAAATCAGAAATAGCTATAAGAGAGAAAAGAAGTGCCACAGGACGCGTTAGATTTATAAAAACTGGCTGAAGAGAACAATTTCAACAAGACCTGCTACAAAAACATTCTTAAAGTAATTCCAGAAATAAAAATACTAAACTAACAATCGCCATTTTTCTACCCTACAAATAATGACATAGTAAATCTATTTTTTGGTTAAAACTTTCATAATGAGCATAACAAATAAATATCTACGTTGTAAAATTCAATGTGCCCAGTTCTTTATGAGTAAGATTTAATATTTAATAAAGATGTTTAACTTAAAGTTGGTACACTTAATGTAAAGTTAAAAGATCCATATTAGCGTGGTCAAAGTACAAAAAATATTCGTAAAATGCTGCAAAATGTACAAAAAATTTGGAAATTCAAATTTAGGTATTTAAGAGGATTGTGCTTAATATGAGAAAATGTTTACGAATTTAGGTAAGCAATTTTCCGGAAAAACATTGGTCGAAAATTTTTTTATTTGTTTTTTCACTCTAATTGTTTAAATAATGAAAATACAGAAAAATGTTTAAATCAAAAATTGTAGCTAATGCATTTACCTACAAAATTTGTTTGAAAAGTTTTCTGATATTTTCATTAGTTTTTGAAATACACCAAATTTTTATAATACTACTTTTAAACATCATCAATCTTCAAGTTTTTAATTTTAAGATAGTAAATATACAATGACCCGTAGAAAAAATTGTTTCTTATAAAATTTGCTATAAATGAAGGTATCTAAAATTTTCAGACAAATTTTGTAGATAATTGTATCAGCTACAAATTTTAATTAAAACTTTTTTCCATATATTTATTATTTAAACAATTAGAGTGAAAAAACAAAAACAAAATTTTTCTCCCGAGAATTTTCCGGAAAATTGCATACCTATTGTCGTAAAGAATTTTTCATATTAAGTACAACCCTTTTAAATACTCAAATGTGAAATTTCAAGATTTTTGTCTTTTTAGTGAAGCTATATGTCTACTTTGACCACGCTATATAGAGGGTGCGTTCAACTATGCATATAATTCATTTTTTTATGTGGTCTAGCATGTTTTTTGTTATGCTATAGTACTTACAGATTATTTTTGTTTTGTAGGGCATGGTATTTTAGAATTTTCCACAGATAAGGCGGGCCAAGATGTAACACCATTAAACTTGGATTTTGGAGAAGAAAAAAGAAGATCGTCAACATTAAACTCCATAACAGGTATCTATATATATAAGTAAAAAGCTTTCACTACATATCTTGTATGTTTTTTTTTCAAAACATGTCAATATAAAAACATTTAAACGCAATGGCTAAGTAACACGATCTGATATAATCCAACCAATAATTATATAAATATCCAAACTTTGTAAGAAATAATTTCATCAGATTATTAGTTATTTGAGCCATGGTGTGTATGGAAATGTTATGTAGGCGTTACGTGCATTGCTTAAAAATAGATGAAGAATTACAAAAGCTACTCATAAAATTTAAACTAAAGTATCTACATTAAAAAAATATTACTGATGTGTTAAAATTTCCTTCCCAAAAATTTGAAATTTGTACTTTATTTTCCTAATAAATTTTATGAGTGGTTTTAATCTTCATATTTTTCCATCCCTCCCATCGATACATTACGACCCTTTTTTTAGTTTTAATATCTCAAATCATTTTATTTAATATCATTTATATGTCCTTATAAAGATTTATAGTACAGATGTATATAGAAATTAATCAAAAAAATCATAAAACTATAATTCATACTTAGTTGCGTTTAGATTGTATGAAATTATTTATGAAAATCAACATAAAAACCTGGATTGTAATTTATTTATAATTTTATGTAATATAATGGTAAAATTTAACGTACGTAATTTAATTTTTTTGTGGGAAAAACACTTGCAGCAATCTAAAAGCATACTAATGCATCACTGGGTCGTCATTGAAAAAAAAACAATTAAAATAACAGTAAACATCATTTGTTATGTGTGGCTGTTCATCAAATTTGATTGTGTAAATAATATTGTTTAAAATAAATCCATAAAATAAAATCAACAAATACAAAAAGAGTTCCTAAAGACTCAATACTAAAATATAATATTTCTGATTGTCGAATTTGTTTCTATTGAAAAATAAAATTCAGTACCTACTCATAAATTGTTAAAATGATGTTTACTAATTTGTATTAAAGAAAAACTAAATAACTGCTAAGTATAAAAAAAGTAAAAGATTAAATTGAATGTCAGTGAAAAAGACTTAAATCTGTGCTATAAAATAAACTTTAATCATGATGTGTTTAGGCATGCTATCTCAACTCAAAAGAAGTATTCCAGATCTAAGGTTACACAAAACACACCAGCCACTAATAGGTAAGTTTGACGTTGACAGACTGTGAACAATATAGTACTAGCACTATTTTTCCTTAATGTTATCTACGTAAATTAAATATTAATTAAAAACTAATAAACTATTAAAGAAGATAGTAAAGGAAAGTGTTTAAATCATTTCTATAAAAAATTACTTTTCTTTTTATATATAATTTTTCTCTTGCAAAGGTATTTGTCTATGACCTTATTTTATTTAATTTTTTTCTATTTCATCAATTTAAAACAACTGTTATCTTTTCCAATTCCCATAACTTAATATCTCTCATTATACTTTTTCGTTGTACTCCATTTATTTTGTAATTCAATCCAGCTATCATGTATTTGTTAAATACTTGCAAAATTATTGGCAGGTACTGTTCTGCTTAGGTTCTCAATAAAAATTGTAATTCGCTGAGTAAAAACCGAAACATCGCTTTAAGTTTTTTTCGGGGCTGAGATGGAAAACTCATGTTCAATGGGTTCTTAATCAGTGACGCCTCGGCATCACTACCCTAGCATACTTCAAGACGGGCGGCGGACCCTCACACACCAATCACGCCAAAAATGTTCCCTTCCCCTAATCATAATTTCCACTGCCTCGCTTACCTCCATCCATTCTTTCCACTGCCATTACTCCCACCTTCCTTGTCTTGCTTCGTCCTTTACTAGCAATCCCACCGTTTTATCTTTCAATCCGCATTGCTCTATCTTCTTCTTCCTTTGCTGTACACACCAGACACACATCATCTGTATATACTATACCACAAACCTCATCCAACACACACTTCCAGAGCGTCGGTCCCAGTACGGATCCCTGAAGCACTCCCCCTAGAATGGACTATGATCTGAGCTGTTAGGTAATCTTCAATCAAATTAACCAACCCCTCACCCACTTCGAGCCTCAAGAACGCACTCAATACCGCCCACTTGCTGACACTATTAAACGCTTTCCCCACATCGAAGAACACTAGTAATGCCAGCTTCTGCAGTTGCCCTCCCAAGCCCTATTCACCAAATCCACCACTCTTCTCAGCGCAGAGATACAGGATTTTTCCCTAAACCCCCCTTACTTTTTCATCAATCCTAACCTTTATTATACCTTCCATCACTTTACTCATACCACAACAGCAGACCGATAGGCCTGTAGTCCACCTTCCATACCTCGGGAAATTCATCCTTCCTCAATATCCTGTTAAGAAGCTCCTAGCTTTAGATTTTTTGAAAGTCACCAAAATATATTAGAACCTGCTTTAAAAATATAAAAATGTTTTCGCACAATAAAACATCTGTTGTAGTAACAAAAGGGTTAAGTAGTAGCTAGTATGTAACATCCTGTGTATACGTATAGAAATCAAAATCAAAATATATGATGTAATATAAACTTTCAAATAAGTCACCCTTTGGAAATATTGAATTACTTTTTGAGTCGTAAAATGTAACCAGATAACTGATGTTTAATTACAAGATGTTTATTTTAGTTAAAGGACTTCGTTTTGCAGCTAATGAAGGTAGGTTTTGATAGGTAAAGACAAATAGATATGTCCTTAGTGACACTAATCAGTTTGGTAAATTTAATAGACTAAATATATATTGTTTTTATTATTTTAAGATATATCGACGACAATTACACGTACGTAATCTTCTTTGTTGTTATCCAGACCAAAAGTTACTAAAAAATCTGTAATTAGATCTAGCTGTCAATTAGACAAAAATATTATATTCATTTGTAACTACATATTATTACTGTTAGCGTTAGCTATACAGTTTTTATATGGTGACTAAAAACTCGCGTGCCATACCCCGTGCATCTAGCTTCTATTCTATACAAAATGTGTTTCAAGCAGTAGTACTCATAACGCTTAACAAGATTGCTTAGCATCTTACCAAAAATAGGCTGCTGCATTCATTTGAAAAAGGTCAAAATTGTTTCACGGAGTTGCCGGTAGGTTTTCTGTAAAAATGTTTCAGCATACCCCATACGTAAGCATCTATAGTTGTTAGATCAGGTGAATCAGAAGGTTAAAGAAAATTCGTGTTACGGGAAATTACGCGGCCTTCAAAATTTTCTCTAATCAAATCTAAGGATGCTGTTGTGATATGACAAGTAGCTCCATCATGTTGGAACCATTGGGTATTCAACTAGAATTGTCTGAGATCGATAAAAAATTTGTTCTTTATATCGCACTTGATTATCTGGTCGTTCAAAACCAAGAAAACGATTTGTCTGTCGATTGATAAATCCATTCAGATGGATGTGACATTCGTCTGTAAACCACACATTAGAAAAAAAAATAGGGGTTGTTCATAAACCATTGCCAAACCGTTGATTTATTATCTGGTCTTGTCAAGTGTTGTTAGAATTTTATAAATTCTAACCAGAAGCCCTTTTTAAAAATTAAGATCATCTTAAGAGGTATTCGTCGGTATGGGGACCGGGAGTCGCCCGAATACACCCGAAAGAAAGTGTCTCCGTGTCCGTGTGGTTAACTTAAGTAGTGGGTACTTAGTAGTTGTAAAAATAAACCAGAGCTTTTAAGAAACTATCCTTTCAAGGTTTTCCTTTGTAACCCAAGTTGTTGCTAGTGTAACATAATCAAAATAATTCAGTTAATTTAGTGTAGTGTCTACTAGAAATAATTGTAAGTCCATTTAATTTAACTATTCCAAGCCAAACAATAGCCAAAGCTGATTCGGATTACAGACGCCAAGTAGTACCTATGTTATTTGGGAGGATTGTAAACAAATGTATTTTGGTTAATTTCTGCAGTTGTACCTACTCTGGTTTTGTATATCTATATCTTCCTTATATTATTAGTTTATGTGTTAATATCGAAAGGAAACAAAAAGTAAAAACTTTTCTTTTATATTTTGTAGGTTGCCACGTTTATTGAGAATAATTAAATTTATGTTCAGTGTATTTGAATTTAATTTTATTAATCTTCAGTGAGTCTATCCATGACGTTAAATTTGGGTAGTGGTTCTTCGATGTTACATAACAGGTCGGCTGAAAAGTTCCCGGTCTGACCTATAGATGACGACACTAGAATTAAATCCATTTCATTTTTAGATAGTATCAATCTTCAAAAGATTCGTGTAAAAATTTGACAGCTGTCGGACTATTAGTTTGTGAGATATTGCATTTTTAGTGAAGCAACTTTTGTTATTTTCAAAAAGATGGAAAAAAAAGAATTTCGTGTGCTTATTCAATATTGTTATTTGAAAGGAAAAAATACAGTTGAAGCTAAAGCTTGGCTTGATAATGAGTTTCCGGACTCTGCGCCAGGAAAATCAACAATCATTGACTGGTACGCAAAATTCAAGCGTGGTGAAATGAGCACCGAAGACGGTGAACGCAGTGGACGCCCAAAAGAGGTGGTTACCGACGAAAATATCAAAAAAATCCACAAAATGATTTTGAGTGACCGTAAAGTGAATATGATCGAGATATCTGACACTCTAAAGATATCTAAGGAACGTGTTGGACATATCGTTCACGAATATTTGGGTATGCGGAAGCTCTGTGCGAAATGGGTGCCGCGCGAGCTCACAATCGACCAAAAACAGCAACGAATTGATGATTCTGAGCAGTGTTTGCAGCTGTTAAGTCGTAATAAACCCGATTTTTTGCGTCGATATGTAACTATGGATGAAACTTGGCTCCATCACTACACGCCTGAGTCCAATCGACAGTCAGCTGAGTGGACTGCGGCCGGTGAACCGCCACCAAAGCGTGGAAAGACTCAACAGTCAGCTGGCAAAGTTATGGCCTCAGTTTTTTGGGATACACACGGTATATTGTTCATCGACTATTTGGAAAAGGGAAAAACAATCAACAGCGACTATTACTGTGCATTATTGGAGCGATTGAAGACCGAAATCGCGAAAAAACGGCCCCATATGAAGAAGAAAAAGTGTTGTTTCATCAAGACAATGCACCGTGTCACAAATCATCGAAAACGATGGCAAAATTGCATGAATTGGGCTTCGAATTGCTTCCTCACCCACCGTATTCTCCAGATCTAGCCCCCAGCGACTTTTTCCTTTTCTCTGACCTGAAGAGAATGCTTGCGGGAAAAAATTTGGCTCTGATACTGAGGTAATCGCCGAAACTGAAGCCTATTTTGAGGACAAACCGAAGGAGTACTACAAAAATGGTATCGAAAAGTTGGAAGGTCGCTATAATCGCTGTATAGCCCTTGAAGGCAACTATGTTGAATAAAAAAAATGAATTTTGTCAAATATTGTGTTTTACTATGGTAGACCGGGCACTTTTCAGCTGACCTGTTACCTACAATGTAAATTAAGCAGACAAGCTAAACCTATGGTTTGTTCACCTTTTTCTGAGCTATTGAACTACTACTCTCTGAACACTTTATCGAAGGAAGGTCTGCTATTATTTACAAGTGTTGCCAAATCTGTATTTTATAGGGAAAACCACTAATCTTAAACATTCTTCACTCAAATTCATTTTTATATAGATGTTCTGCGGAGACTTCTTTTAGTGATTCTAACACCTGTTGGTGTTCCTTGATTTGCATCAGTTGTCAAGGTAACTGGACAGTAATAGTACAGCTTTTGCTTCCTGATTTCAGTGTTCTTTATTTTGGCGCATACCGTACGAATCTTCTAAACCTTGTTTAAGAAATATTAGTTGTACTGACACTTTCTCTTCTTTCTTTAATTCTTTCTTTAATTTATTAATCAAATGAATTGGATAGTCATTAAATGTAGCTTTATGTTTTACGATATCAATTACTTTACCAAAGTTAATTTTGTCCATTGACATTGAAAATGCCCTTTGTACCATAGAATTATTAGCTGCTAGCAATTAACAAGTTTAAGATGAAAATCGCCTCATAAAATGTACCACTATTTATAACTAGCTACAGATATATAATAAAGATCAGTGGAGAACAAAGTTGTATTTTTTTAATCGAGGCTTATATGAATAATTATTCAAAGGTACGAGTTTATACAGGATGTTTGTTATGTGTAACAATTAAAAGCAACATTTTAACAATAAACGATTAATAAAGTTGTTTTTAATAGTCTTAGATTAGGTATCTGGTTCTTCTGTCAAAAAAAATCTTACGTCACTATAAAACTTCTGCTAGTTATGTATGTATCTGCAGTTTGCGACTAACCTGTCTTTTATTAGATGTAAGCATGTAACCTATTGAGCATGTCTTCTTACAGACACTCGATCCCTTTTTAATCTGTTAGTCGTTTTTAGTTGCATGAATTAGAAATTTAATATACGAAAATAATTTAGACTCAAATAAAATTGTGTGCACAAAGAAACTAAGAAATTTTTCCATATAAATCGTAGTACCTATTTTTTGAGAAGATTCAATTTTATGAATCTTATATTTTCTATTGGCTTACAATAGTTTAAATTTTCCTTAAAAACTATTATCTGCGCCTTATAAAAATTTCGGAAAAATATACCGTCAAGTAGCAAGTCAATTTTCATTCAATATCAACTTATTACTCGAACACTACTTTCTATTGTCAATCGATTATTGGTGAGTGATTTTGAAGACAAATTAGTTTCTATTCACACTAAAAACTATTTTTTTAGAACTTAGAAAAGCATTTATAACAATTCAATGTTTGTTGGTTTTGATTAAGACATCTTTAAACTAAAAACATATATATCAAAACATAACCTTTAAAAACCCGTTGAAACCTCACCACAATATTTTTAAATATCAGTTACTTCGACACCAAATTTTTATCTGCCTTTCTGGCCCTCGATTCCCGGAAACTGGAGAGATAAGAGTGCAGTATAGAACTAATAACCCCAGACTTTAGTTCTATGACACGGAGTGAAGATTCGTTTCCTCTTCGAAAAGTTGAAAGTGTGGCGGGAAAATTCAAATATTACGCCAGGTATTCTAGACTCCCGTTTAAACTTCAGTTGGTTGTTAGCAAAACTCAACAATTCCACAATTACTAGGAATTGAGTAAAGACTCGATTCTAGTACCAACAATAGAATAACATCGATTGGATACAAGTATTTTAACTTTATCCATTCTATTTGCAATATTAGAATAGAGTCCCAACTTAATTTCAGATAAATGTAGACTTGTTATGTTTCGCAGACAAGCTACTGATTTATAAATGTATTGTGCTAACCCTTACTTTTTGGAAGTCCATCTTATTAAGAGTTTTTTATTATTCTACTGATTTATGTTTCCCCTTCTATAGAAATATCTAGTCATGTATAGAATTATATCCATTCATAAGAAATTGAGTATATAAATATTGTCTACTTGCTGCTATTTGCTACATTTATCTTCTTTTTCTTCATTAGAGTTTATTCATGAATAAACATATTTTTTTGGTTATACAAAATAAATAATAAATATATAAAAAACAAATCATTGTTTTTTAATATCTCGACTTACGCCATATTGAAAAGACAACAACAAACATAATAAAACACAGCAAAAAGGGAAGTTTCATTTTTGATTTATAGGTTAGGTCACATGGAAAGAATATACATACACTGTTGCCATGTTTCTTATCGAATTTTATGGAGGTGTTGAAAACAATAATTTCATTTTTTTTTTCTTTTATTTTCAAATGTCTTATATGGCGTGTATAATTTAAAGCGCTATAATTCAACTGTGTGTACGAGAGTATTTTCTATGCAATAATAAATATTTTCTTTTTACACAGTTGAATGATGGATATTGGCATTTCTAGGTTGTAGGGTTCAATAGTGAACTTTGTAAACGTTGCTACACTCCGTGTCAGCCTGTGGCTTTTGATTTATTGAAGGGAAATAGTTTAATAAGAGATAAATTTGCCAGAAAAGGATAGATTAACAGTTGACCTCGATTCACAACAGAACCATTTTTCCAATTAACTTAACAGTCAAGTTGGTTGTCTCTGACGCTAATTCACATACCTTCTTTATGCACCTTCTTTCCAAACGTTTTAACCAATCAAATTACAGCAATTTTACAATTCTCCTTGTGAGATTTCTTGAATCTCATTATAACCTTTTAACATTACATTGTTTATGATACATACAATACAATCATTTGTAAATCCAATCAATAATAGATAATAATATCTATAAAGTTAAATTTTTGCATGTATTTTAGGGAAAGGTACTACGTTCTTAAAAAAGTCAACTAAATACGTTTTTAAAACTTTCTTACATCCGAGTTATTAAACTTTATCTGTCTTGGATTTTGTATATTCCTACTCCGCATATTAGTTACAACTTAACATCCTTAAAAAATAACTGAAATTGCATTTATATAAATAGGAGGTCTCTTCTAGCTTCTCATCTTTGCGATCTGGACCCCTATTTTCGAACGTGTGATGTGAAGTGAATGTGATGTGAGTAGGGAAGTGATCGATCCCTGACAAAACCTTTCATGGGTCGTATTTTCGATATCACAACGTTGCCTCGTTATATTTATGAAAAATGAAAGAATTTTGACGTATAATGTATATACTAGAAAGTTGGCAACGTTTGATAAATTGGGTTTGAGGCAGTTCAAACCTTAGAACAAAAAGATACAGGAAGGAGTATATGCAAAATGACCTTGAGTCCAGAAAGGAGCTTGCATATGGCGACCAAATGTCAATTTTAATTTCCGTTTCCATTGACGTACCGAAAAAAAATAAAAATGATATCTTAATAAATTTCAACCAATCAAGTGTGTGAATACAATTACTGTTCTAAATAATTAAGTATTTATAAGAACCGAATGTTACGCCTATGCGCTCATTTTTGACATTTATATGCAAATATTGCTTTGACAGTATACTGTAAACATAAACAATGAGTCATATAAGGAGCTTCAAGATGGCCGACTTCCGTCGCAAATTTTCCTTAAAGTTAATATATGACAGACTCCTTCCTGTTTCTTTTTGTTCTAAGGTTCAAACCTACGAATAAATAATAAAAAGGAAGGAGTATAATACGATTTGACGATGTCCGCAATGGTTCTTCTGACTTGAAGTTTCCAGTTACCAGTGGTGTCACATACAGGGTATTATAAACTTATGTCTCGTATTAATTATTTAAAAAAAATAACTATTTTCCGCTTGTAATTATCTGTACAGTAATATACATTGTCATAAAGTTATAGGAATATAAATTTAGATTAAAAACTTCTAAGAAGGTAATTATAAATAGTTGACTTAGTTGGTCTATATAAAAAATAAAGGAACGTCTATGATAACAATGTGGTTGTCATTAAAATATTTTGTTAATTTTTAATAATTCAGATAAATAGAACCCTACAGATGAAAAGTAATTCCCATTCAAGAGTTGGGTTAACTACTTAAATCAGAAAATAATATATAAAACAGCATGAAAAAACTATACATGTCAAATGTCACGATTCGAATGAGTCATATTTGGTTCTTCAATATGGCCGACTTCCGTCGTGATTATTTGCTGGATTAAAATATGACAACGTTCCTTCCTTTCTATTCTTTATTCGTAGGTTCAAACTGATAACTATATTCTTTTATTTATGATAACTACAACTATATTCTTTTATTTATGAAAGATGCAAGTTTCAAAACAAAACTACGGTAACAACTCTAATAAACATATGATTTTGACAATACGCTGACGCCTGAATAATAATGCGCATGTTTCACTGCTTCGACTGGGTCTGACCAAGCGAAGTGTGATGTGAGCTATCATATAGTCTAAAAATACGGTTCACCGGTTTCTCACCAGTGATCTATCACATCATATATTCGAAAATAGGGGTCCTGCTCTATTATACATAACCCTACTTAATACCTTAATGTTTGTAGACTTGTAAGTTGATAAAGTTCTTCAATGATGAAAGGTAGTTTTTTTTTGCTTTCGTAGAACATAAACATGTTCCAAGTTAACAGTAGCAATAAACATAGATCGTTTTCACTATTCTATGCTTGTTTTGGAGATTTGATGTCCTAGATCAGGTTTAGATTCATTTAGTGAGTAAAATTGAATTTTGGTAGAATAGTTTATAGAATCTTTTACCTCGTATAATTTTTAATATAAGCTGCATAGTAGTCTATAAGATAAAGGAATTGTTTACCAAGAATAAAGAGAGAACCTGTGTCCTTGGTTCCATCAGTTATCCAATGCAATATTTTTCCAAATATTGGAAAAGCATCCAGGTTCCCGTTATAACTTTGAGAGGCACTATAATAATGTAATTGTTCAAAGTTCCTTTCAGTGGAAAACAATATTGGAATTATGGTAACTAGGATAGTTTAGGATTATGATAACACATTAAAATCAGTAAAATCATTAGCCAAACATTTCCCCTGACCAGTACTCTTCTTTGAAGACAGCCTTAAAGTTTTTTTTCATAGATTTGTCTACATTTTAGAATATTTCTCTTAAATACACTAAATTTTTCGCAAAACTGACTACGAAAATCCTGCTAATTTAAAAACCGGACCATTTTTATTTGAATTAAATAGTATTAGATAGAAGTACATTTCAAACAAAGCTTATTTTGATAAGTTCACCACCTTTTGCATTTCTTTGTACTAACGGAGTAGACCGTTGGGACTAAATTATGTGCAAAAACTAGCTCTATAGGAATTATTCCGAGGTACGGTATATTTGATCAAAAATATTTATGTTAAAGTGTACTTATCCTTATTGTATATTTCAGCACAGTCCACCCCTCCCTCCAGCCATAGGATACGCACAATACGAAGACAGTCCTCAATAGGGGCATACCACCACCAAGAACCGACAACCACCACGACACACCACCAAAATGCTCCACATCAGTCGCAGCACATCTCTGGACCTCTTTCTAGCAGTACCAGTTATTATACCAATAGCCCTAGCCCTCCACATGTGACTGACGCGAATGGGAAACATGTCCAAGAAACACTGGTATGACGTTTTTCTGTAACAGGTCGGCTGAAAAGTCCCCGGTCTGACCTATAGATACGACACTAGAATTAAATCTATTTCATTTTTAGATAGTATCAATCTTCAAAAGATTCGTGTAAAAATTTGACAGCTGTCGGACTATTAGTTTGTGAGATATTACATTTTTAGTGAAGCAACTTTTGTTATTTTCAAATGATTGAAAAATAAGAATTCCGTGTGCTTATTAAATATTGTTATTTGAAAGGAAAAAATACAGTTGAAGCAAAAGCTTGGCTTGATAATGAGTTTCCGGACTCTACGCCAGGAAAATCAACAATCATTGACTGGTACGCAAAATTCAAGCGTGGTGAAATGAGCACCGAAGACGGTGAACGCAGTGGATACCCAAAAGAGGTGGTTACCGACGAAAATATCAAAAAAATCCACAAAATGATTTTGAGTGACCGTAAAGTGAATATGATCGAGATAGCTGACACTCTAAAGATATCTAAGGAACGTGTTGGACATATCGTTCACGAATATTTGGGTATGCGGAAGCTCTGTGCGAAATGGGTGCCGCGCGTGCTCACAATCGACCAAAAACAGCAACGAATTGATGATTCTGAGCAGTGTTTGCAGCTGTTAAGTCGTAATAATCCCGATTTTTTGCGTCGATATGTGACTATGGATGAAACTTGGCTCCATCACTACACGCCTGAGTCCAATCGACAGTCAGCTGAGTGGACTGCGGCCGGTGATCCGCCACCAAAGCGTGAAAAGACTCAACAGTCAGCTGGCAAAGTTATGGCCTCAGTTTTTTGGGATACACACGGTATATTGTTCATCGACTATTTGGAAAAGGGAAAAACAATCAACAGCGACTATTACTGTGCATTATTGGAGCGATTGAAGACCGAAATCACGAAAAAACGGCCCCATATGAAGAAGAAAAAAGTGTTGTTTCATCAAGACAATGCACCGTGTCACAAATCATCGAAAACGATGGCAAAATTGCATGAATTGGGCTTAGAATTGCTTCCTCACCCACCGTATTCTCCAGATCTAGCCCCCAGCGACTTTTTCCTTTTCTCTGACCTAAAGAGAATGCTCGCGGGAAAAAAATTTGGCTCTGATACTGAGGTAATCGCCGAAACTGAAGCCTATTTTGAGGACAAACCGAAGGAGTACTACAAAAATGGTATCGAAAAGTTGGAAGGTTCCATATAATCGCTGTATCGCCCTTGAAGGCAACTATGTTGAATAAAAAAAATGAATTTTGTCAAAATATTGTGTTTTACTATGGTAGACCGGGGACTTTTCAGCCGACCTGTTAATATTACATATTTTGCTTAAAATAGTTGGGGACGTCGAAAAATTTCTAATAATCTATTGCCACATATCGCGAGGATCAGCAAAAACTGTCTAGAACTGGGATACATACCAGACCTATCAGCCTCACATCGTTTGTTTTAAAAACGATGGATAGCTATATTATTGCATCCTCAACAACATGCGTATCAAGCAGGAAAATCTACAGAAACTGCTCTGATACAGCTGACAAGCAAGATACAAGACAGTAAAGAAACAAAAGTGGTAAAGAAAGCACTTGAAGAAAGAGGAGTAAACGAAATGATAACAACTTGGATATCTCGTCTACTATCTTCAAGGAGAGTAGAAATGGATATGGGCCAAGATACAATCACCATCTCTACAAAAAAGGCTGCCCCAAAAGGGAGTACTATCAAACCTCAGTACATCCTGCCAAGGGTATGCCAACGATATTGCCATACATGCCAGAGGCAAGTTTAAATACACACTGAGTAAAATAGTACAGAAAGGTCTAGAATACAGCAGAGTGGTGCAAAAGTTGCACTCAACATCAATCCCACCAAGACCAATCTAATTGCTTTCACCAGCAAAAGGAAACTAAATCTAAGAAACGTCCAGCTAGAAGGGTCAATAGAATGGAAAACAGAGGTAAAATACCTAGGCAATAAACTACTCTGGAACCAACATTAAAAAGAAGTAATAAATAAAGCCACAAAAGCCTTGATGATATGCAAATCCTTTGCAGGAAAGTTGGGGATGTAAACCAAGAATACTGTATTGGATCTACACAGCCATAGTACGGCCAATAGTCACCTATTGAGCCTATGGAACAGGGCACGAATAACACAGTTACACTTAAATGGCTCCTTGGACACTCGGGAATAGAAGGAAACGAAATGACAGATAAGCTTGCCAGAAGGCAGTAAGTATGTCACTAATGGGACCTGGCATAGCCTACAGTTCCATCCTCAATGAACTCAGAGGCATTGAGAATATGGAAAAGATGGAACATTGGGAGAACCTACCAGGGATAAGGCAGGCAAAAGCCTTGCTAGGTAGTTACAGCCCCAAAAAGTCCATACAATGTCTTGGGCTGAGCAAAAATAACCTAAGAATTCTTACAGGTTTCTTAACGGGACACTGTAAACTAAGAGGACATCTACATAGACTGGGGATTGAGGAAAAGGCAGCATGTCCTGCCCTAGGAAATACAAGAGCTCTGCAGCTTGGAGCACACGAAATAAAAGAGGATAGCTTACCTAAGCAAGTAAGGGGGCACAATAGATCTCACAGGTCGCAGTGGACAACCCCAATATTACATTACATTACGTCAAACTGTTGGAACGAATTTTGAACTAGTTTAATATGGCATGTGCACCCATGATTATTAGGTCTGTTCCAACCAAGCAGAGAACCGTTCTAAAATAGTAATTTTTGTGCGCAGTGGTGTACTGAGTTGCGCAGTGCACTAATTTGGTCTCGTGAGTGGTAATATTACCGTTCTAGAACGGTTCTTTGCTTGGTTGGAACAAACCTAATATAACCTCAACAACAACTTTTTAAATACGAATGAAAATCTACTAAATTATATATAGGAAGAGCAATCATCATATTATAAGAATTTAGACAATAATAGAGATGTAGGAATAAGATACGAATATTACTTTGGTTTTTTTCAGCATTATTTAAATCAGTAATAAACTGTAACCGTTTTCAAAACAGTTCAAATACTAAAAATTAAAAAGACATTTCCATAATCTATTTACACTTTATTTTAAAAACAAATTTGATTGTTTAAAAAGAAAATGTTATCATTGCGCATGTTTACTAATTTCAGAACTTGCTGTACTCGCTATCAAGCAAGAATCGTTCGAACGGTAATTTTACTGGTCCTGAAACAAGATGGAACAGAGAACTGTTAGTAATCGAGAGTTCTGAACCAGTCATTTCAGGTGGTTGGAACGAACCTTTTGTGGTGTGAACACCCCGTATATTTTGGCCGTATGGCACGTTCAATGCCGAATAGTGTCTTTAACTAAGTTCGGATAAACAAAAGATAAATATAAATACATAACAATGCTCGGACGACGGGTTCAATATATGATATTCACGATCAAGTTATAGTAATTATAGTAATTAAGTGTTGTACTCAGATTAATTCATAGAAAATATAGTTATAATGTCTTTAGTGTAAAAAAGGTGTTTATTCCATACTACCCCACATATTAAATACCACACTTTTGTGTCCTTACGGATTTTTTTTTATACATGATTATTATTTTCATTTAGGTGCCGTTAGAGTCAACAACGACCTCCATACATCTTCAACAACATTCCACTGTAGAAACGTTGACGTATTCGGACAATTTAGTTATAAGTAAAAGCCTCCTCGAGCATATCAGTAACAAACTGGATCATCTGACGAATCGGGTTAATTCGTTGGAGACAACCCTGGCAACCGATATTAAAACAATTCTGTCGTTATTGCAAGCGCAACAACAGCCTAGTAGTAGTGAAGTTTCGACTGTTAAACAAGAAGTAAGTAACAAAATCCAGCGGTTGATTATCAATTCTTAGGCAAATAATTCAACTTTTAGTCTTAGCTGTGGTTATTTTAGTTTGTGCATGTCTAAAAAATAAAGAAACATTTATAAAAACATGAAATTAATTATAAGTATTTATTAAAAAGTCTTATTCATACTACTTCTATTTGTTCTGTTTTTTCAATTGGAATATTTCAATCCAATTCGTTATATCTTTTTCCAGCGAGTTTTTCCTGTTCTAGCGTGAGGAATATATACTTAAGGGTTCTAGTTGTTCCTCCAATTGACTACTAAAACTATTCAGCATATTATATTTACAATAAAAACTAATCTGCCTTCCATAAAAATAATTTTTTCTACGCCCATGTCTGTAAACGTCAAAAATCGCACTGTCAATATTGCTTGTAAGTACATGCGCGTAATAATCTCATAACATACGTTTAGACAAGAAAACTTAAATATCCTTGTTTAATCAAATTGCAATAAAATGTTTATCTACGTAATATAGTTTATTTGGTCGATTTACATACCTTTTTCTACACCTACGGTTTTTCGGTAAAGGTGTATTTTAGGTCACCCCCCTAGACGCATGCGGCAATTTAAATTCTTAAATTAATTTTATTGGTCAACGAGAGCAGTAACCGAGCGGTAAACTTTGAATTTTAAGCTACGTTGCCACATTTTTGTGAATAAATAAACTGAGTGAAAGATCTTGAAAAGATGAAAATTACATAGATATTCTTTCATAAATTAGACAAATTAGATATTGAATAGAAAATTAAGTTTTTTTTTAATAAATAGTGAGTCAGAACAATAAATTTTGCATCTGAAAATATTTCTGGATTTAAACTTGAGGTACATATAAACATATGAATCACTTACAATAGTATATTAAACAACGCATTTCATATGGATTTCTGTTATGACACGAGTTCAAGTTTAAAAAACGAATCGCGAAGCGATGAGTTTTTTAAAGAACGAGTGTCACAACAGCCATATGAAATAAGTTGTTTATAATATTTTTTATATTTTGCCATTTTATCATTTTTTAAATTAATTTATTATTTTTATGTAAATTACGAAAATTTTGATTTTAAAAAGTATGTCGGTAGCACTGTATAATTTATGACATTTGACAGTTTTGACATTTAAATTATGAAATGTTAATGTTTTAAAATATTTTAAAATGACTAGTACACCAATAATAATATATTATATAAGTAAGAGATGATATTCATATTCACAAATACTCTCTTAAAGAAGAATATAAAATTAATAAATTGCCGTTAGCCACAAATGTCATTGTCAATAGTCTTGTCATTAGATACTTCACTCAGGTCGTCAACTTTTTAAAACAAAAATTTGCGTGCGTAAAAGTTACATTACGATACGCAAATGCGTTTTATAATGAAGATTTTTATAAGTGCAAAATATAAAAAAGTTTTTATTAATATTTTCTATAGGACTGCCTTTATATTAATAGTTTATATTTTTTAATGAATTTTAAACCATAATTAAAATAAGTCCCATAAGTAAATATGTCATTTACATGAATGAAAACATAAAACATGTTCTATTTCTAGTTTTATTCCTATTTTTAATTACTGTTTTATGATTTCTATGGCATTTATGGCAAAAGTTTATATATTTTTAATATTATTAAACCATAATAAATTAAAATCACAGAATACCATTAAAGCAAGAGATTTATAGGTATATTTGCCAATTAAAAAAAAGAACGCTTTTTATTTATATTTTTAATTACTACTTTCAGCATATAATTTATTATTTATGGATTTATAAAACTCCTTTAATCAAATTTACTAAACCCAAACTATTCGGTTTAAGGGAAAAATTATTTAAGCCGACAACACCGCAACTTCAAACTCGTCTAAAAATCAATAAATTTGAAATTGTCGCGCATGCGCCTAGGGGGGTGACCTAAAATACACCTTTACCGGTTTTTTAAATAATAGTAGTAGTTATATTTACCTGTTGGCTTATGAACCATAAATTATTGTTTCAGATGCCTGAATATGAAAATGTAGCAATAGATCCCAGTAGAACTAGATATACGTTTCAAAGATCAGTTAGTGAACCTAAGCCAATATCAAAAAATCATCATTCCCAAGTACTTCATAGGTAAGGCACAAAAAAGTAACAGTCTAGCAAATCTCTACTAATAGTTAACCACACCATTAATCAATATCAAAATCCCTGTATTTTATACGACTTAAAATTAAACTAAATTTACAAGGGTCGTCAGGGAATAGGGAAAAATAAAATATGAATTGTGAGGGCAGGTAGTGTATAAGAAGGTATACTTGGTATACCCATCTAGGCCATTTAGCTCATATATTCTCATATTTTATGAAACCCATATAGTGTATGAAGAAAAAGAGTTTGCAACTGTAAATAATTCTCTCAAATTATCAACAATAATTATTGGAATTAATGGTTAATTGATTCGTGGATTTACTTTTTAGGTTTGCATCATTTAATAAAGCTTTTGATTTCGACAAAGGACCTGAAACTTGTTGGGCTGATTGTCTAATATCAAAAGATAAAGAAAAAGACAAAGAGGACAAACCAGCTCCAATAGCTAAGCTAGAATCTTTGGATGAATTGGATCTGGTAAGTAGACGATTTAAATGAACCTCGGGATTGTCAGAATACTAAACAATATATTATTTTTGTTTTAGGAATCTCCTCTAGGCAGTCCAAAAAAGCCGAAGAAATAGCATAATTGTTTTTAAAATACATTGTTTTTTAAATTAAATAAATATAAGTACATATTATAAATATGGATTAAAACAAGTTGTCTGAAACGGTCGAGTTGTATTCAAACTGATATGGTTCCAATATTTGGAACGAGCTTTTATAGACTGTTGATTAAATATATATTGTTGTACATTAATGAAAACAGTGAGATATATAAAATAATTTTCCGTATATTTAAGAACAAATACGAACTTTGTTTATTAATGCAGTAAACAGTAAATTTCCTCACTATATTCATAATTGTTATCCACTAGTTTTTAGCAAAAATATGTTTGGCATTAGTGTATTAAAGACAAGTCGGTTAAAATTATCATCAGACACTATATTGTTTAGATAAATAGTATTATAAATTTAATAATTTAACATTCCATTTAAATAAAATGTGATATTTGCCACTAATATACATGTATGCAATAATCTGGTTGCGGTTACCTACATCACAAAAGAAATTTTATGCACGTTTTGTGGTACGTGATATAACTTAAATCGAACATTTACTGAGTAAAGAAATAAAATATCAGACGTATTATTTTACTCTTCGATTTCTAAATATAAGTGACTATTTTGACTTACATTAACTCGCTCTCTACTTAGTTTTTTGTTTTATAAATAGTTTCTATTTTTTATTTTAATAAATAAAAAAAAAATAAGGAGAGTGCGAGTTAAAATGCAACAAACTGAATCATTTTTCTATTTACAGTATAATTTAATTATTTCTGTTTATAAATTCCGATATCCTGCGTCGTCTATTACCTTGTGGCAACATCGTACAAAATAAGAGCCAATCCTCAGTTCTCATGCATAGTCTGATTTACAAATATACTATAAGAAGTAACTACAATATCGCTTTTAAACTGTTTAAGTCTGATTCACAACTACGATTTTTCATAAAATATGGTGTCATTTGATCCGGAAAGATCATTTAATTTGTTTAACCCTTTCAGTCACAACGTACCTACCACGGGACACGCAATTTCTATCTTATCTATACCCAATACAACGGCACCATTACCTTCAAGACTCTTTAGCCGTTTTCTTTCGGACCGGATCAGCTGATCACAACGCGTTATGTTTCATTTATCATGTTCTTTCGCTGTTCTTTCGCAGTTTGATGTTTGACAGTTGGCGGATCATGATTTGAAAATTTCTGAACATACTGAACATTTAATTTTTATGATTACTTTGTTTGGATCGCGATATCCTAACCCTAATTCTTTCAGACGACAATATTCACACAATATTGAAACATGAGCCGTTTTCTTTCGGACCGGATCAGCTGATCACAACGCGTTATGTTTTATTTATCATGTTCTTTTGCAGTTTGATGTTTGACAGTTGTCGGATCATAATTTGAAAATTTCTGAACATACTGAACATTTAATTTTTATGATTACTTTGTTTGGATCGCGATATTCTAACCCTAGTTCTTTCGGACGACAATATTCGCACAATATTGAAACATGTTCTTCTGAACAAACGGATCGTGATCTTGAAATCATGATTCGATTGAGTTGCGAAAACGGCTTTTGTACCGCACACGGGAACTGTATTAAATATTCATTACGCAGTAGAGACATCTCTGAGTGAAAAATCTAAGTTGTGAAATCAAAGTTAGTAAAGCGCTGCACAACCTTATTGTCATTGCATTGTCTGAACGTAAAACTTTTAAATATTATTTGTACGGTAAAATATATTTGTTTTTTGTTGACAATTACGCCAAAAGGTACGTAAAGGTTTGTTTTATATTGTATTAAGTAAAAAGTTATCTTTATTTCTAATGATAACCTCAAACAATGACCACAATTTTTGTGTCCCTACCGCGGTACAAAGTTACTTGTAGTCATAAAAATTTTGTAATTTTTTGATATGCAAAACGATTTTTGTATTTACATTCGTTATTTTTACGTATTCAATAAATAAGATTTTGGTCATATTGCTGGTATATTATTTGAAACTACAATTTTTTCATAGACACAAAACACAGCTTTTTTTTTGGACAAGACGAACAACTTCTCGAACTAACAAATTGAGATGACCTGAGATGACAATCGAAGAAGTAGAGAGGGACGATGAAGAAACAATTGAAGATGAGGAAGTTGAAAAAAAAATATCTAGTGGATTAAAAATTCACAGTATATGACGCCAAATATTCCTGAAGTTCATGAACTCTCCCACAACATTTTTTATGAAGTATATTCTAGTTGAATTATTGCAAGACATGGTAGAGTTCACAAACTTGTATACAACACAAAATAATTTGAATCGCCTTCCTCTCACAACCCTTACAGAAATGAAGATATTTCTAGGAATACACATAATAATGGGAAAAATAAAAGTTTCTACAGTAAGAATGTATTGGGATGCTCAAATGGGTATTCCTCTTATCAAAGAGAGTATTCACTATACCCTACGAATACTAAAATAAACTACATAAAACTTACTATCCACTTAAAACTAAAAAAATACATACATTTAAAAAACAACTCAGAAACTCTCTCAGCATATTCGTAGCTAAATACAGTTTACAAAACCATTCTAGCTACGACACTGAAAAGCTTTCGTAACGGTCGTTGTTATGGTAACGTTCGTAAACAAACCACTGCGCATTGAACGAGAGGCCACGTGGCTGTCCCAAACTTTCGTTGGACGATCTCTATAATTTCCATTAGCAACATGAGCGCCATTTCGGTGATTTTTTAAGTTATAATTTGGTGCTTAGAGCCACTTTACATTATACTTAATTTATAATTAAATTTGATTTCAAAGTAAGTTTTAAATTTAGCATACATTTATGAACCATGTAAAAAGAGTGATTAGATCCTAAATTTGGTGCTAAAACTTGAACACAATCTTCCTATATTACACACTTGCTAAATTTGTTGATATATTTATCAGCCAAAATGGATGCTGTTGAGGAACATGTGCTATCAGCTGTAGCAATTTACCTTTATAAAGCCGGTAAGCCGGTAAAAAAAAGGAATTTTTGCACATATGTTAAATGAAGAGTGGAGGATCTGGAAAGTTATAAAAGCTTTGACTATGTGCAAATCAAGTAGATTTTTTTTATGTTCCGTAGAAAAATTTGTTTTTATACCATTCCATTTATTTTTATTTCTGTTATAGTTACGCCGGGTCTTACTTTTAATAAATCTTCCCTGATTTTTTCCAGTGCAGTATTTCTTGCATGTTTATTATGATATAACATTAAGTGCACATTATATAAACAAGGAGATTCAAATTATGCATCAATTAAAGCGTTAACTTGATCCTTTGACCACATGTCTTATTTTATAATTTGTTCACAGTGTAAAGTAACTACCCATGCTGTGGTTTGTTTTTGTTACTTCTTCTCGTTCTTACATAACCTCAAACACAATTGTCCTGTCAACATCAATTCTTGATCTGTCTATTTTTAAGCATCAAAAAAAAAACATGTTCTAAAAATCTTGTACATAATTTAATAATCTCGCTATGTTCTAAATTTTTGTGTTTTACACTTTTCTTAATAACATTCTAAATTTAAAACTAAATTTGAAATCAAATTCAATTATAAATTATGTATAATATAAAGTGGCTCTTACAGGTGGAAACTTTTTCAACTTTTCTCCATCATTTAAAATGTACATTCTGATCACAAATTTCTAAATAAAACTCAAAATTTCATGGTTCGTGTGTACCTTACTGGATTAATTCTAGATTTATAGGATAATTGGTATATATAACCTGGCAAAAATTTTTTTGTACAAACAACTGCGTTTTAAGAAAATTCAATTGCAAATTGTTTTTAATATTATTATAAATTGTATTTATTAAAAGCATAAACGTTTCTTTTGCGATTGTTAACCGCTCAAATACTTTGTAATAATTATCAATATTAATAAACAAAGTTTGTAGAGAGAAGAAATCCGTCTCATATAAGATTTATACAAGAATTATGTAAATTAAAAAATAATAAAGACAAAACATGACTTATTGTTCATTAATAATTTATTAAAATTATTTGTTATAGCTTGTTTTTGGCATTCAACCGCTTAAAGGTACATTTTGTAAGCACAAATTATATGTTTATACACAATTTTATCATATTTTTAATAATATGTAATATTGAATACTCAATAAACGGCAATTTGCTGCTAAAAAAAGGTTATTGTTTTTTATTTACACCAGTTGGAGAATAAAAATAATGTTTGCGTCTAAACAAACATTTTGAAAAGAGGAATTTCATAGGTGAGGTTAGGTTCAATGTGAGTGGGCGCTCAACCACCCCTCCATTGTGGTTCACCCCTAAGGTATAACCTTAGGGTCCTGGGATATTCCAGTACATGAAGATTTTCCTCTCTATCAAGCCGGAGATAATATATTTGGCAGTACTTTTGGTAATGCCAAAGAACGGTTCAGGTCATATAAATCTAGACTCTGTTCCTTTTTTGGCAAGAGTGCCGGCTTTTTCGTTACCCACCACTCCGCTATGTCCTGGTGCCCAGAGCAAAGTTACCCCTGTTATTGGAACCAAGACGTTCTAAAGATTTAATACAGTTCCATGCCAGCTTTGATTTAAGCCGGTTGGTGCTCAGTACCTTAAGAGCTGCCTGGCTATATGACACAATATGTATGTTTTTGTTTACAAGAGGGTGATTTATCAGCTCTCTTGCACACAATTCAATGGCGAAAATCTCTTCCTGAAAGATGGTAGCATATGTGCCGAGGTTTACTTCGATTTCAACACTACCATACACTCCTGCTCCAACTCCTTCTGGAGTTTTGGAGCCATCAGTGTTGTTTGCTCTCCGTTTAAAAATGCATTTTGTTTCCTTAGAAACGACTGTTTTGCTTGATTTTGACGTTTATTATTAAAAATGAGAGATTTGTCATTGTGTCTAAAAAATTAATAAAACATTTTTTTTTGTCTGTATAATTGAGTTATCAATTCAAATATCAGAGCAGTAACCACGCGGAATGGCGAATCTACAAGAGGTTTTCCCACAACATAAAAATATAATACAGTCCACTAACTGATAAAGAGGAAAACCATAATTTGGTCCATAACGTTCCGGATTCACCAGCTCATACGTATACACCAGTTCGTACGGACCCATCAGTTCATACGGATCAACCAGTTTATCAGAGTCTACCAGATTTTACTCAAGAAGCATCATCTGTCCGGACTATAGGAAACTCAGGATAGCTCATTCTAATTTGACGTTTCAAAGTATGTATAACTTTAATTTGTATTAGGATGTGTGTGCGGCTCTCATAGTATGTTGGATGGTATAATAGTTACATTATTTATATATTAATATCAAAACTAATTTTTAATTCATAACCAAGTCCAAGTCCTTCCTTAGGTATACCAAACTTTTAAATAAAAATAACTATATATTTGCCTTACCATATTAAACATAACTTTACCAATTATTTGCCCCATAATAGGCGTAATAAACTTCATTGTGCTACTAGTATTAGTACTACCATTAAACTAGTATTAAACTTTTTATTGATTACTATAGGCGTATCCATTTCCATACATAAAACGTATTTAATTTATCTATTTTAATATGCCAGAAGAAAACATTGAGAATAATCTTAAATACCTTGTAGCTCGTCGTGGCATAATTAAATCCTCTTTAACAAGATTCGATAACTTTATCAAAAAATGCATTACTCCATTATCGAGCTCTATTCGTATTGACTTGCAAACTCGATTATATACTTTAATAAATCTTCCTGGGGAGTTTGAAAAAATACAAAATGATATTGAACAGTTTTGTTTGGTCAATGAACTTCCTGAATTAAACCTTCAAGAAGATGAAAAGGGAAGAATTTGAAACAAAATATTATGCTTTAGTAGCTAAGGCCAAATTAAGACTTGAGCCTTTATCTCCTCCAATGGAAAATGCATCTTCCTACACAGTTCCTGACAATCGTATAAATGCTTATCTGCCCTCAATTCCTTTGCCCGAGTTTAATGGAAACTACGAAACATGGACAACCTTTAAGGAAACTTTTGAATCTTTAATTGACAAAAATTCCAGCATACAACTTATTGAAAAATTCTACTATCTTAAAGGTAGCTTGAAAGGTGAAGCAGCTCAAATCATCTGCGCTCTTCCGGCAACCGCCGCAAACTATAATACTGCTTGGCACTTATTGAATGAGCGCTATGACAATAAGAAAGCTATTATTCATGCACATATTAAAGCTATTTTTGAATTAATTCCTATTAAAAACGAGTCAACTCAAGTTTTGAGAAAATTTGTAGATACTTTTACCAATCATTATAAATCACTTGAAAATCTGGGCGAAAACGTGCAAGAATGGAATACCATGCTGATCTATCTTTTAACATCAAAACTAGATTTAACCTCATGCAAGGAATGGGAAAAGGCAACTAAAAATGACCTATCACCCACTATTAAAATATTCGTAGAATTCTTAGCGGATAGATGTAAATTTTTAGAATCTATCGAATGTAAGATAAACCCAAAAAGAATAGAAAAACGAAATAATCAATTTATAAAGGCACCATTTGGATCTAATAGTCATTCTTTTGTAACACAAACAAAAAATAAATGTCCTTTGTGTGATGATAATCATTTTATTTATTCTTGCCCTAAATTTCATAGCATGTCTACACCTAATCGTTTTTCTGAAGCAAAAAAGGCTTTTTATGCACAAACTGCTTACGTTCTGGTCATGGAGCAAATAAATGCAAATCTACTTACCTTTGTAAAATCTGTCAAGGTAAACATCACAGTCTACTACATCACAATAAAATCCGTATCAGCCCAAATGAAAACTCTTTAACCAACTCCAATGAATGTGCATCAACATCACAAATTACGATTAGCCAAACAAACGACCCTATGTCTAATACAAATCCTCCACAGTCATCTCACAATTTGTACTCAACTAATCAAAATCCTAATTCTTTTATATTATTATCAACTGCCATGGTTGAAACCTATAACAATAATCGGCAACCTATATTAACTAGAGCTATTTTAGATAGTGGTAGCCAATCCAATTTTATAACACAAGAGCTCTTTGAAAAACTTAATCTTAGCTTTGAGCATGTTAATTTACCTGTAACTGGCATTAATTTGTCAACTACTTCATTGAATAAACGAGTTAATCTGAAAGTCAAATCGTTAAATAGTGATTTTACTTTTAATATGCCTGCTTTTGTGATAAATCGCATCACTGATTTAACACCTCAGCTTCCTATTAACCCTGCTTATTTAAACCTACCCGAAAATATTGTTCTTGCTGATCCTAATTTCTATGATTCATCTGAAGTACATATTCTCATAGGAGCAGGGCTATTTTACAATATTTTAAGCTCAGGACAAATCAAAGGTAATAAAAACCAACCAGTCTTACAACAAACAAAGTTAGGATGGATTGTTAGTGGCCCTATTCCTCAAAGGGCATATTCTTTAAATACAGCCGTTGATTTTTTGCTTATTATCATCAATTGACCATCTTCAATCTAGTATTGAAAACTTCTGGAAAATAGAGGAAAATTATAACATATCCCCTTCCAAGTATACCCAAGAAGAAGCAGAATGTGAAGCTCATTTTAAATCTACTACAATACGAGATAATACAGGTCGTTTCCAAGTGAGCCTTCCTCTTAAACCTCAGATTTCCCAACTTGGTGACTCTTATAAATCGGCATTAAAAAGATTTTTATCAGTCGAGAGAAAACTTCAAAAAATCCTATTTTACAAAAAGGCATATGCTGATTTTATATCAGAATATATTAATTTGGGTCATATGTCCTTTATTAAAATTCCAGCTGAAAAAATTAAATTCTACTCCATGTTATTACCTACCCCATCATGCCGTCGAAAAGCAAGATAGTTTAACTACTAAAACTCGCATTGTATTTGATGCATCAAGCCCGACCTCAACAGGTTTATCTTTGAATAATGTACTCAAGGTAGGACCTACTGTACAAAATGATTTATTTTCTATTATATTACGTTTTAGGCAACATAATTACGTATTAATTGGTGATATCGCTAAAATGTACCGCCAAATATTAATCGATCCTAAGCAACGCAACCTTCAACTTATAATATGGAGAAGTAGTCCTGCGGATAGTCTTTCAATTTATCAGCTTAATACCGTAACCTACGGAATGTCATGTTCATCCTTTTAGCTACAAGATGTTTAAAGGAAATTGCAGCTTTATCTAAAATTCATTTTCCCACTGAAAGCCGTATATTAGATCTTGACACATATGTTGACGATATAGTTACTGGTGCGCCTACAGAAAATGATCTAATTTTAATTCGTAAAAATCTAACATCAATTTTAAGCTCATTTGGTTTTGATTTGCGAAAATTCGCTTCTAACAGCCACATTGTATTGCCCAACGTAAAATTAGAAAATTCTAACGTAGATTACATTATAACAGATTCACCCAATAACAAGGCTCTTGGCATAGCCTGGAACTCCCAAACTGATTCCTTTAATTTTAAATCGAAGGTACAAACTTCTTCAGCTTTAGTAACAAAAGGACAATATTATCAACAATTTCTTCTATTTTTGATCCATTAGGATTTCTTGGACCTATGAGTATTAAAGTAAAAATTTTAATGCAAAAATTGTGGACCCTTAAGATTGCATGGGACGACCCTGTTCCTTTAGAAATATATAATATTTGGAAGAATTTTATCAACAATCTTGCATTGGTTACAGATTTTAGTATTCCCCGTCAAGTCACTTTAAAGGATTCTTCTTACTTTGAAATCCATGGATTTTCTGATAGTTCCATTAATGCATATGGCGCTTGTATCTACATACGGTCCAGTAGCAAACAAGGTAATATAACCAGCAATTTATTGTGTGCAAAATCCCGCGTAGCACCTTTAAAGGCCATTTCTTTACCCAGATTAGAGCTTTGTGGAGCTCTTATTCTTTCTCGCCTTACAAAAAAGTTAATAGATACTTTGGATATTAACTTTCAAGGCATTTATCTTTACACTGATTCTACAATCGTTTTAAATTGGTTATCTCTTGAGCCTCGCTTTTTAAAAACATTCGTTTGTAACCGCATTTCTGAGATACAACAGTTGTCAAACGTTGATAATTGGTATCATGTAAGCTCAGAATCTAATCCCGCGGATATCATATCTAGAGGCGCAAGTCCAATTGAATTACATAATTGCGAATTATGGTGGCATGGACCTGCTTTCTTATCTCAAACTAACGATACCTGGCCTATCAATAATCACATATCTAATTTCAAGAGAGGATTAGATCCACAATTATCTGAAGTAAATCCTAAATCCATTATTTTGTCTTCTCAACTAAAGAAACCAGATCTAATTACTTTACTTATTGAGAGATTCTCTGGATATTCAAAACTTATTAATGTCACTGCATATTGTCTAAGATTTTTAGTAAATATGAAGACTGATAAGCATTCTAGAATTATTGGAGATCTTACGAATACTGAAATTGAAAATAGCATTATGTTTCTGGTACGTCACATTCAAGAGCAATATTTTTCTGAAGATATTGATAACATTAGAAAGCAAGGTCAAGTAAGCGCTTCTAGCAAACTTAGCTCATTACATGTTTTTCTAGACGAGCAGCAACTTATTAGAGTAGGTGGAAGATTGAGAAATGCAGACCTGCAATTCTCAGCTAAACACCCCATTCTACTTCCTAACAAAAACCATCTCACTGATCTCATAATTCGTCATGAGCATGAACGAAATCTTCATTCAGGAAGTCAAGCTACATTATCATTTGTGCGTCAAAAATTTTGGCCATTGAATGGAAGAAGTAGCGTTAAAAAAATATTAAACTCATGCATTCCTTGTTTCAAATCCCACCCGATAACTATAAAAATTTAATGGGAGATTTACCTGCTTCTCGCGTTAACGTGTCACATCCATTTATTCAGTCAGGTGTAGATTATGCTGGACCATTCCTTTTAAGAGAATCAAAATTTCGGAATCGCCGCCTTACTAAGGCCTATATTTGTGTTTTCGTATGCTTAGCTACAAAAGCAGTGCACATAGAATTAGCTAGTGAACTGACATCCGATTGTTTTATTAGTATTCTTAGACGTTTTATTTCCAGACGCGGCTTATGCACCGATTTATATTCCGATAATGGCAGTAACTTTGTCGGAGCCAATAACGAGCTACAAAGGATTTACGATATTTTGACAAATTTAAATATTAAAACCTTTTCACAGAAAAATAAAATCAATTGGCATTTCATTCCCGCCAAATCTCCCCACTTCGGTGGTATATGGGAAAGTGCCGTAAAATCAATAAAAACCCACTTACGCAGAATCATAACTGATACTAATCCATTGTCTTATGAGGAGTTGTACACTCTCTTGGTGCAAATTGAAGGAATACTGAATTCACGTCCTCTATTTCCCTTGAGCAATGACCCCAATGACCTGGAAGTATTAACGCCTGGTCATTTTCTAATAGGGCATTCTATAAATATGTTTCCCGATCTAAATTTAGAAAATACAAGTACAAATCGATTATCCCGTTATCAGCACTTGCAGTTTATGCTTCAACATTTTTGGTCCAGATGGAAAACCGAATATCTCCATACCCTGCAGCAACGGTCCAAATGGCGCTTCAAAAAGGACACTTCCAATATTCTTGGCAAAATGGTTCTCCTAAAGGAAGAAGGCGTTCCTGTGTACCAATGGCCTCGTGGTCGCATTTGCGAAATTCATCCTGGCAACGACGGACTTGTTCGTGTTGTGAGTGTTTTAACGCCAAAGGGAACTGTTAAACGTAGCCTAACAAAAGTGTGTATTTTACCCGTTGACATGTAATCTAATAGTATTTAATTTAAAATAATTCTAGATTATTTCAAGGTCGGCGGTATGTTTGCTCTCCGTTTAAAAATGCATTTTGTTTCCTTAGAAACGACTGTTTTGCTTGATTTTGACGTTTATTATTAAAAATGAGAGATTTGTCATTGTGTCTAAAAAATTAATAAAACATTTTTTTGTCTGTATAATTGAGTTATCAATTCAAATATCAGAGCAGTAACCACGCGGAATGGCGAATCAATAGGTCTGTTCTACAAGAGGTTTTCCCACAACATAAAAATATAATACAGTCCACTAACTGATAAAGAGGAAAACCAAGTGTATAGTACGTAGTCAGTCCCAGAGAAAGAGATGATCCCCTTTTCCCATTCGTCTCTATTCGGAAAGAGGACTTTAAAGGACTGTTCTACGTGCGTCCGGGTAGCTAGGATATCTGAGACCATCCCAAGCGTGTGGTGATCTTTAATTTCACGCATCAGGCCCGAGTGGTCCCAGGGTCTCTCCCCTTTTACTTGACTATCCAACGACAGAAGCCTTTATAGAACACCATCCTGGAGTTAGATCCAGGATGATCTCCATTGCTGCTGTCGGGGTAGTGGACATTGCCCCCGTAATGGCCACGCATGCCAGTCGCTGAAGTCCAGACAAACTTGCTCTGGTGGATTTCTGGAGTCCCTTGGACCACCAGGCCACCGAGCCATACGTGATCATTGGTTTTATCACTGTTTGATAAATCCAGTAAATCTGTTTGGGGTTCGTTCCCCAAGATTTGCCACAGATTCTCCTGAGAGTCCACAGGGAAATCCTGGCTTTATTTATTGTTCTTTCCACATGGGGGTTCCAGATAAGTTTACTATTCAAGATGATCCCCAGATATTTTATTTCCGTCGCAAAAGAAATCATTTCGCCATATAAAATTGGTTGGCGAATGGCGAAGCTTAGTTAGCTTTCTCCTTTTTGTAAAATAAAAGGAACAATAACAGTCTTGCGGGGGTTAACAGACAACTGCTCCACCTCACACCAACTGTTAACCATATTTAGGGCATCCTGAAGGATGCCCTAAATATGGTTAAGAGATCTTCGAGATCTCTTCAAATTTGCCTCTAACTATTATAACTAGATCGCCTGCATAGCACTGAAAATCCACCCCAGAGGTTGTTCAGAAGGGAGCCAACCAGTTTATAGTGTAGTCCAAGTTCCTGATTTTTCTGAGAATCCATGATGAAACTACAGTATTCGAACCATTTTGTTTATGAATTTGAGTAAACTTGGAAAAATGTTTTTGCAAAATTAATAGATATCTATTTAAAAAAAGTAATAAATAAGTTTTTTTCTCGTTTTTGGTTTTGAGTGAAGGGATGCCCTTTTAACCACGATATACTTGTAATAGAAATTCAATTTCTATTATGTATTGCGGTTGCCTATCTTGCTGTAATGCATTTCAGGTACATATGTCACTTATATAGTTAGGCAACCTCAATACATAATGGAAATTGAATTTCTATTATGTATTTCATAATTTTAAATCGGCAATTTCTATTACGTTTTTCATAATGGAAATACGTGTATTAAAATTATGAAATACATAATTTTAATTCTGTAAAAAAATAATTACGAAATTAAAATTTTGAAACTAAAGATTATTTTTTATTCTTGCTTTTTAAATGTTGTTATTAAATACCAAAACGGCCCGCCACTATTTAAAAGCGTGTCTCCAAAGTGCGATTTAATATTGTTTGTTAGATTAAGTATTTACTTATTATTAAAAGTTGATGTATATGTACAACTGTAAATAAATAATTATTATAAAATGAATTGATTGATCGTATTTTTAATTAATTAAAATAAGGTAGGTACCCACGTGTCAAAGGCGCTATATAATATTGTTAGTGAATATTTTAGTACCAATATAATACAGTTTTGCTGATACTGTGTTATACATTAGATTAACTTCCTGACTTCAAAGATTAGTTGACTCATATCGATTAGGACCAATACGCATATTTCAAAAAGGATTTCCCATTTTCTATTTACGCATCTCCAGAAAAAGAAGAGCAGCGAATACAGCCGACAGCGAGCAAGGAAAAGACAAAAGAGAACTCTACTATGCGCAGTGGTTGCTTTGTGTTCTTTAAAAAGAGAGATGTGAATACAAATAAAATAAGTTTGACAGAGACACGATGTGGTCAAAAGTAGAAAACCAAAATGGCGAAAGTCAAGTGATTGTATTTTGTTCACTTTCTGTAACAAAAGTACGAATTTTTCGTCCAAACAACAAAGATAATGGTGCAAAAGTGCGACTGGACGTAAACAAATCTAATTTAATTAATTAATTGTTTTTATTTTGTATTTTTGGTTGAGTTGAAATCAACTGGAGACTATGTGTATCTGAGTGGCTCTTAGTAGAAGTTCGCAGTTTTTTTTATGATTCTTCCTAATTAGAAAATATGAATACTGGTGTCACTGTAGATAATATTTACGACTTTAATTCGGAAGAAAATGCAGCAAAATGGAAAGGCCTCCTGACCTCAGCATTGAAAAAAGTGAGCATTGATTTGTTATAATTTTACAAACTCAATATTAAATTATATTTTAAATGATTTTATTATTTTAATTTGTTTTGATCGCTTACAAATAAAAACTTAAAAGGCTGTATCACATTGCAGATGTTATTGCCAAAAATAAAATCTTGAGTTTTACATTTTTGGTCAATACAATAAGATTTTTAAATCCCATTTTTAGTATTAATTACTATAGTATTTGTTCATTTGATTAACATCATAAACACTTTGTTTAATAACAATAACACTTTCATAATATGTACAATTACAACACTATACTTGCATCATATTTCACATGAAATTATAGTATTGTTCAGCTGTTGAACATATTAAAGTGGTATAAATTATATGCAGCATACATATTTGTTTCTTAGGAATAAGAATGTTTAATAACTAGGAAAGCTAATAAACACATTTTAAGTAATTTTACTATGTTTATTGTATAAACAAAACATCATACAGGTGACAGCTTTAATATTGTCGAAGAAATATATGAATAGTTTATCATACAACTGAATTGTTGTTAAACTAACCAAATATTGTAATTCCTGCCAAATATTTTCTTTTTCATACTGCAATAATTATATAATAGTAAATATTATTATTATTGCTATAGTATGCTTAAAGTAACTAATATTAGTATTCCCTAAAAGTAAAAAAATTGACTTTTGTCATACTATACTATAGAATTAGTATACACAACTTTTGTATTGGCATACACAAGGGTATACACAACTAAATATATAGTTAAATAATGCTGTTATAAAATTGGTTAATAAAACCAACAGATGTATTAATAAATAGATGTTGGTATAACAATTATGTCAGAGGACCCAATTTTATTGAAAGGCTTTTTCTTTTTTTATACATCACTAGTTGTCTTGATAAGCTTACTCAATATATTTAAAATGTGAATCATATATCTTACTTAGAAAGTAATTTGTTTTTAAATTGCAGTTATTTTTATTTGTGTTAAATTGTCTGTGTGTTATTAGCATAGTTCAAATGATATCACTTAGATGTGACTAATAAAAAACAGATTAATGATCTGTAAACAATTTTGGCAATGTATTATATTCTATTCAATTTTAATGTGATTGAAATAAAATAAAAATACTAAATTAAATTTTTGTAGCAAATAATATACCTATGTTATTCCAACATATTTTTATTAATTTTTCTTTTAATTCTAATTTTAAGTGTATTTTCTGTATTTACCACTGTAAAATTAAAATTTAAAAATCTCAAATACATTTCAAGATACATACCCATACTGTATACCTTCCATGGTCATGGTTTACTATTTAATAATATACTTACATAAGTTTCCATTTTCTAAGTAAACCAAATTTTTTCTAGAAAATAGAAGGATAAGGTTATAGTTATGTTGAGTTCTTTCTTTATTAAACCTAAACAACTCAAAACACTGAGTATTAGAAAATTTGGTTATACAGTGAGGAAAAACCAAATGGAATAAATAAATTGCATCCCTATAAAATGTTACCAACTGATAAACTCATAAAAGACGATTTTGGTAGACAAACAAATGATGAATATGTTGAATAACAATACAGTCCAATTAGAAAACGTTATGTTTTCTAATTAGTGCACTCTTTCCATTAACAGTCATGGATAGGAGGAGAGGATCAGTAGAATTGACAGCAAGATCACCTGATCTTAGTCTATTGGACCTTGTTTTTATGGGGCTATGTCAAAAATTATGAAAAATTAAATATTACATATCAGATATCTTATTTTTTATGTTAATTTTTGTAATAAATTTTAAAAAAATACAATTTTTGGATAGAGAATGAAGAGACCTTTCAAACAATACATCAAAAGCCCCTTTAAAAAATTGGGGGTTGTAACTGTCACTCAAAGGGGGTTGAAGGTAGGGTTCAAGTTTTCACTTTAAAGAATGTCAATTTAAATTTGATGTGTTTTGGGATATTCTATAAACATGTACAGTAATCAAAATAATAATGAATTTATTCCATTTGGCTTTTCCACACTGTATATTTTTGATGTATTAATATTTTAATCTTATCTGTTTATTATTTTAGGTGTTAGAACAGGTTCATCCTTCATTATGTGCAAGAGATGATGCTTTAGAATATGTTGAAAGTCTGTGTTTACGCCTTCTTGCTATGCTATGTGCCAAACCAAGCCCTCACACTGTACAGGTAATTAACCATTTTTTAGGTTTAGTCATAAAATAAATCTGTTTTTTTTTTGGAATTAAAAACCCCTATTAATTAAATTTGTGTGTGATTAGGATGTTGAAGAAAGGGTAACAAGTACATTTCCTACACCAATTGACAAATGGGCACTGAAAGAAGCACAAGAAGCTATCGATCGGGGCAAGAAGAAGTCAGTGCTGCAACTACCTGTGGATAAAATTCATTCTTTGTTACAAAAAGTAAGTACATACACATTAAGATAATTAAAAGTTATTTAATGTTTTTCTTTTTAATTTATCATATATGACACCCATGTTGGGACTACTTAGCCTGCAAGAGTGGGGTTTCACTTGCCATGGGGGGGAACACCTTTTTGTGCGACAATCTACATTGGGTTTAATACCTTATATTTATAATCATTTAGTTTACACATCTCCAAGATATAAAATTTCATTTCTTGATTATTAAACGGATTTTAACAGACATGAATTCCATTTTTTTATTATTTTTTAACATTTTTAGGAGCTTTTATTGTACAAAGTTGACTCCACTGTATCTCTATTCTTGGTAGCCGTTTTAGAGTACATTTCTGCTGATATTTTAAAATTAGTTGGGAATTATGCTAAAAATATAAAACATATGGAAATTACCTATCAAGATGTACAGATTTCAATGAAAGTAGATAAAGTAAGTAATTGATATTTTTACTGAGTGTTGTTTAAAAATGTGCTAAAAGGTGATGTAAACACAGCAGTATTTAAGTAATAATGTATAGCTTACAAGAATAATGTAAAAATTTATAAATTTTTTGAAATTTGATGTAATGGCACCATTTGGCAATTCTTTACAGAATATTTACATATTTAAAATTATTTTTTAAATTTTTTTGAGAAGAAAAAACAGTTGAATTTAGCAATAGTTTTTATTTTTGCATTTATCTGGATTTTTTTAGTGACTGTGGAAAGTGTATACATGTTTTAAGCTAATTGACAGATTATTTGATATATGATCAAATAAAGTTAAAATAATTGATTAATAGTAGTTATCAAATATTACCATATTTTGTACTAGAAATTTAATAAAACGTTAAGGTTTAATTCTGTCTTCAACTGTACAACTGTTTCGTTATTCTGGTTAGAGTTAAGTGCAATAATTGTTTTTATAAAATATTTTTGTTAAATAGGAATTTTGAAATGTTTTAGGGATCCATTGCATGTGATAACAGTTTATTTGTTTCAGTTTATTATTTGATGTGGTCATATAAATTAAAGATGAAACTTTTATATTTGTACTGTATGACTAAATAATATTACAATTATATAATAACACAAAATGAGTGCTATTTTCATTTATTAGTTAATATATTAATGTTAATTCTATTCCATTATTCTTAAGTAAAGTTTTTTGAGTAAAAAAAAATTGTATGTAACATTTAGTCATTTAATATTCATTTTATTTCTTGTAAGTGTCTTAAATACTCTTAAGAATATTTTTATTGTCGTTTTTACTGGTTAGGGTGGATATCAAGTCTTAGAGGGATGGTTGATGGAATTCTGCAATTGGTGCATCCTTGTAAAAATACAAAAACTTAATGTTTCAGTTACATTTATTTTAAAACTATGTTATTTTCTGCAGTATATACAATGAGAAATTTTGGAGTAAGATACAATGAATATTTAATAGCATATAGATTGTAACTGGACAAGACAAGTTTTAATTAATATTCAACAAGCTAGAGTTGCTCTATAAGGTTAATAAAAATTTTGAACTCAAACAGGAATGCGTGTACTATGGCACTGGCCAGAATTTTGTTTAATTCCAAATGTTTTTTAAGACTACAAAAATAAAAATAAATTAAATCGTTAAAAAATTATAAAAATCGTTTACTAGTTAGTAAATCACAAGTTTGTATTTTATTTAATGTTTTATATACAAAATATGGTACATTTTGTAGATTTTAGCTTTTTATTAAAAAAAATGCTTTTTGCTTTCCACGCCGCACTTCAGCCCACATCCATGGTACGTAGCATTAAGTTTTTTTAAACGAATTTGATAGAACTTATATTTTAAGTTTATTACAGTTTTTTGCACTATAGTACTTTCTGCAAGCTTGATACAATATACATTTTTTTCTCCCATTCTTTCTCAAATAACTGCAAAATATCTTTTCACATGAGATAAACAACTAAAATATTTGAAAATTATTGTGTACAAATTTTTATCCATGGATCTATTATAGATTTTGAGGAGTGGTTCCATATTAAAGAAAATCCTATAAAATAACCTATTTTTAGTTGTAGACCTCATAGCTTCTATTATGTTGCAAGCTGCCTATTTTATTTATGTTTGCTTAGTTAGATGCACCTATATTTCCTCCTATATTTAATATGCACATTTATTTGGGTATTTATGTAGTATTGTTTAACCTAAATATAATTTATACTTGAAGTATTATTTTTTTAAGTTATTTTGAATTCATCTCAGAAGCAACCAATCTTTTATACCATATAAGTAATTTTAATACATTAATTATTTATCTATGCAAGGTCGGTCTCATCAATCACCAAAAAAATTATACTGTTTGACTTCGCCACTATCACTGCATAAATATGTTTTAAAGGATATAAACAATGTGTAATGCAAATTGAATATAACAATTGTGGTATTCTCTCGCAAGATGTGCTTTCTTATTGCATAAATGACGTGAATTACCTATATATTTATAATAAATTTTTGTTATTTTTAGGCACTTATGGATATGTTCTATCAAGATGAAGGCGGGGGTACGAGTAATTTAACTGAAAATCCTGTTATGGTATCTACTACTTTGAATTACGAAGAAACTGTTAGGGAACTCATAGCGTCCGAAAAAGCTTATTTAAAAGAATTGCATATGTTAATCAAAGTATTTAGGTATGTTAAACTAATCGACCATTGAAATGTAAAAATTTCATTTTCCTATGACCCCATATGAAAGTGCTAGTTTGCACCCTTATTTGTACTTAAGAAAGTAACTAATATCAATATAGTCTTTCTATTCTCAATGTAATGACCATGAAATAAAGCAATGTTGTCAGATATATTTTCTAAAATTGTTGGGCTCACTATACAAATGTCTCCCATTACTTCAGTAAACTGTTAGCTCGTGATGTTCTCAGAAAGCTAATTTGGAAATATTTAAAAACAATACATAATATAAATTTATTAGTAAGCATTAAAAAAAGTCGCTCGAAATTGCTGTAAAAATAGAAATTAATTAAAACAACTTTTTATATGCCTACTATTTTTAAGAAAATTTTGTATATCTGACAACGCAGCACATCACAGTACAGGTGTCCGAGCTAATACAATCGTCAAGTTAAATATTGTCTATAATATAATGGAGTAACGGGTCACTTACTAAGGCGGACCACTGTAACATAAAAATATTTAGGGCGTGGCTTATACAGAGATATTAGTATTCAGTCTCGATTCAGGGGCGTGTGTGAATTTTGTTTTAAAGAAATAATTAAAATAATAGTAATATCTAATTTCTTGGTCGAGTGAGTTAAGTGAATTGATATCAATATAATATTTATTTGTTCGTGGACTTGAGTGAATTGATATCAATATAATATTTATTATTTGTTCGTGTAGTTAAGTGAATTGTTATCAATATAATATTTGTTCATAGACGTTGGGGTGAGTTGTTTTAAATATGTACGCGTGTTTGAAAAAAGAAAATTCTGTAATTTCTGATAATGCGGTTATCGCGAGAATTCACGAATTGACGAAAATCGTGTTTACAACGATTTACAAAGTAATTAAACTAGGCACTGTTACGGATCATTCTTTAAAGCGAAAACGTCCAAATCAAAAACTCAGTAAGGTTGACAATGCTACGAAACATGATATTAAACGGATTGTTTACGGGTTTTATAAGGACAATATGGTATCAACTCTAGAACTGATTCGCGATAAATTGCGGGATATTCCTGATTATAACTATCAATGTTTAGAAACACTGCGAACAGCTTTTGCCTAATATTCCGCCGAGCTCGGTAATTGTAATGGACAACGCGTCGTATCATTCGCGAATATTAAATAAAATTCCCAATATCACCACGAAAAAAGATGAAATTTTAAAATTCATGAGAACTAAAAACATTGATATTCCTGATAAGATTCCGGGAAAAAAAGAATTGACTGAAATGATAAAAAGTAAGAATTTCCAAAAAGAATATGTCATTGATAATATTTGCAGTAGGTCCGGTCATACCCTTTTGCGATTACCTCCATACTATTGTATCTTCAATCCAATAGAAATCGTTTGGGGTACAGTAAAAAGCCGTTTACGGAAATTTAATCAGTCGCCAACTTTGAGCGCAGTCGTCCTTGACAATATTCGGCAAGTATTTAATGAAAATTATAGCGGTATATGGGAAAATTGCGTGGCCCATGTAATAAAAACCGACAAAGAATATACGGATTTACCGCCTATTGCGAACATAGCACCAATAGTTATTCATCTTGAAAACGATTCAACTTCAGAAGATTCTGACAATTCCGGTTATTCATAATAGTAGTATATATATAATTGTAGACAATCTTCTCAGATTGTCTGGCTAAATGAGCATTATTTAGAAAAAATTGTATCACAAATTTGATGCAGGTTAATTTTAATCCACTATATTAATTTGAATTACATTTAAAAAACATTATTTCACAATATTCGAATTTATAAAAAAAAATTAGGCACGCCATTGGGCGGCTTTTTTCTTCAAAGGGATTGAAAATATGGGTCATCACATTAACATTAGAAAGACTATACACATATTTTTGTTCATAAAAATCAATTTTTAGGTAAAACATAATGCATTGTATGCACCACGGGCATTGTTAGACTCTAATACCCATCAGACCTACTATTTCCACCTTCCGGGCATTATCGTCCTTACAATGCCCTTGATACATAAATAGCTATAAAGCCTTTTAAATTTGAATATAAATGTTTGATTTACAACCTCTCGATATGACTCTTCTATTGATTATTATCCCAAGTAAAATTTCTGTATTCGAAACTGATGTTTGATAAAAATAAAATAACTTATACTTTGAAATTGATTGTACTAACCCTTACTCTTTGGAAGTCCATCATATTAAGAAAATTAAATAAAGAACTTCCACAGTTTGTTAAAAAAATGATCTTTTAAGCTCGAATTACACTATATCAAAACAGCTGTCATTTTTTATTTAAATAAACCGTGGAAGTTGTGTTAAAAAGTTCTTTATTTAATTTTCCTAACTTATACTTTTTTTTAGAGAGGAAATCATAAAATTAAATCCAGGACCCCAAGATATAGAAAAGATATTTTCAAATATAATGGATATTTACGAGTTAACGTACACTCTGTCTGGTAGTTTGGAAGATGTTAGGGAAATGGCGCAAGAGAAAATGCCTTATATTGGCAGTTGTTTTGAAGGTAACATAAATTCTATTAGCAAACTTTATTATTTATCTTTTTTTTTTTAATTCAACCTTTTTTTATTTAGTGTAAATAAGTAAACAATTTTATCATTAAATAATTAGTTACAAATATAAATGACAAAAACTAAAAAATCTAAGAATAAAATATAATGTCCAAGTAGGCTTAAAAGTTTGTTTAGCTATATATCACTTAATTTTGAATTACATAAAAAACCTCCTCTAAGCCCCGCTGTTCTGGTAGGGTCCCAAGAATGGATGCAGAATTACCACGTTGAATAGCTAAACTAATCAACTGGGTAATAAAGGGCTTTTTCGGTGAACCTCCACAAGATTTTTTTAAGCTTAACAGATATTTCATCTACTAGTCTCTTTCCAGCTTCTCCCCAAGAGCCCAAAGTCTCAACACTAAAGGAAACAAAAATGTATTTAACCAAAAGTTCTTTATATTTTGCATTTTTTTTTGTTGCTTCCCAGAGAGAGCAGCTTCTCCGGCCTTTACAGAAGTTTTGAAAATATAAGAATGAGCTAAAGTGTCGCGGCAAGTGGCATCCCAAATTAATTGTTTACCCTTCCTCCATGGGAAATAAGACAACCCATCAGCTGGCTTTCCGTCACTGCTACAGACTCCAACCAGTTCTAAAATATTTGGAGTGTCAGCTACAACTAAAGACCAATGTAAAATATCATTTAAATAACGATGCCGAGCAAACCTACCCGCACTTTTGGAACAACTTAAGCCATGATGGCCCAAAATATCAACAGTTTGTCCGCAAGTGCTGATGTGCTTTCCTTTTCTTGGAATGCTAGGAGGCGTGCTTTTGTTTTAATATCTTTTGTATTTTCGATTTTATTTATTATCAAAAATTTACACATGAAATCATAATCCTGTGGTGTGAACACCCCGTAAATTGTTAAATTGTTTATTAGAAATATCGACGGCCTAGACCACCGTAGTTTGTTTATAGTATGGCACGTTCAATGTCACATCGTGTCTGTGAGTAAGGTTGAATAAACAAAAGATAGAAATAAATACACAGCAAGGCATAGACGACAGGTTCAATGTATGATATTCATGATCAAGTTCACTATGTTGCTGATACAGCATTAATATAATTTATTTATAGTAATTAAGTGTTGTACTATAATCCAGTCATTGTAAATATAGTTTAATGTCTTTAGTGTAAAAGTGTTATTCCAAACAACCCCCAATATTAAATATTACAATTGAATTTTCTTTTCTAAATCGTTTGTGTTACTCTTTAAAATTAACGATATTATTATATTTTTAGAACTTGCCGAGGCAGCAGAATTCGACGTTTATATAAAATATGCTAGGGACGTAACGTCGTGGTCTTGTCGTGAAACTTTAAACAATTTACTCAATCGCCCAGAAGTTCAGAGCTCTCTTAATACAGCAGGACAAGGAATGCCTTTAGCTCTTAGATATTATCTACCCTCCTTGCTCATGGGACCTATATGGCATTGTTTTTCATATTTGGAATACATTCCGAGATTAAGGAGATTGTCGCCTTCCAGTGAGGATCAAGAAACTTTGGCGCAAGTCGAGGGATTATTGAAACCTCTACAAATAACTCTAGGTAAGAAAGTACACCTATCACGAATAAAAACTTAAAAACAAGTTTTTTTAATCTATATTTCAGCGAGCTGTGTTCCTAGCCAAAGTATTCCTCGCAATTCGGGACCACCATCTCAAGGTAGAACCAGAAGACAAGCAGCTTTATTAAAAATTCAAGAGCTTCAAAAAACCGTTGAAAATTGGGATTCCAAGGATTTGGGGCAATGTTGTAACGAGTTTGTTCGTGAGGACACTTTAGTAAAAGTTGGTAACAATAAAAGACTGACCGATAGACGTGTGTTCCTTTTTGATGGCCTGATGATTCTCTGTAAACCAAACTCAAGGTAATTATAATTGGGTAAATGCTTATTCAATACTTCTCTTAAATTTATTTTCATAGCCGCAATGTTAATTTCAATATTTATTTATTTTAGGAGGCAAAGTTCGGTGCATCATCAAAATCATCCGGAATGTAAACTCAAAGAAAGGTTTTTCATACGTAAAGTGGAAATTATAGATCATCAAGATACCGATGAATTGAAGCACGCCTTTGAAATCTCTCCCAGACAAACTCCATCTGTTATTCTCTGTGCCAAGTCTGTAGAAGATAAAAATTCCTGGATGGCAGATTTGGTTATGTTAAATAATAGGTTAGTAACGTATATTTATTTATTTATTATAATTACTCGTTAAAATATTTGCGATGAAAATGGTATAGAAACATCCAATAATTATAAATTAAATAAAGGTGATTGGCTTTTACTTACAGCTCTATGTCGCTGTTCAAGTATGGATCAGATATAAAAAATAATTCATCACACTGGTAAGCTTTACAACTGGGTTATTTACTTTCAGTTTCACTATACTTAAAATACCATTATGTACCAGGATGCAGCTTGGTCACTCGCTCTAAAGGCCAGCAATAGTACTGTGACTTCAAAAATGTAAATGTAAAATGTATGTAGGTTTTTATTATTTGAATTTTCAACTGTCAAACAAAGAGAAACGACTTTTTTATACTCAGATGTAAGATATTTGATAATTTTCGAAAATAATGTTGTTATAAGTAAGACAGTAGTATATTATTAGTAACCCCGGTTAGAAAACAACATTCAAAGCATTATTGGTTTTATTTTACTTCAGTATTGGTATTTTGGGGCGAAATATCTCACAAACACTTGTGTATTTTTAATAACTTAGTAACTCTCTGACGTGTATAGTACAGTTAGAAAACAACATTCAAAGCATTATTGGTTTTATTTTACTTCAGTATTGGTATTTTGGGGCGAAATATCTCACAAACACTTGTGTATTTTTAATAACTTAGTAACTCTCTGACGTGTATAGTACGTCCATAGACATTATGTCCGGCATCTATACTATACTATACTTTGATGTATGTATGAATTAGGGGTGATAAGTACACTGGACATATAGGATCTATTGTGTCCCCCCTTACTTGCCAAGTTCTGATGTTTTCTCAGATTTATAGCAGCTCTTCGAGTCCTATTTTCTTGAGGAAGTTTAGGACATCTTCGGGCTTCAAATCAGGTAGATCCCCCTCTTCTAATTCTTGTGCCCCTTGGTATCTGGCCCTAGAATTCTGCAAGGCAGGGCATTCTGAGAGTATGTGTATTGAGGTTTCATCCTCTTCCTCACAGAATCTGCACTTTGCTTCATCTGCTAACCCTAGTTTCTTCATGTGGCTTCTTAACCGGCAATGCCCGGTTAATATTTCCGTTAGAATTCGGAGCCTTTTTTTACTGAGGTTGAGGCAGCTAAGAGATCTCTTCTGGTCATAGTTCCCCAGTAGTATCTTAGATTGCCTCAGTCCTTCCAGCTGATTCCAGTACTTGGATTTTTCCTTCTCCATTTCTTCCCTTAGTTTTCCTAAGATTACTCTACTGCTGATCCCACAGGATGGTTCTGGTCCCAAGTGTGGGGTTTCAGCTCCTTTTTTGCCAGCTTATCTGCTGTTTCGTTCCCCTCTATTCCTATGTGTCCTGGGACCCATAGGAGGGTGACAGTGTTCTTCTGGCCTAGTTCATTTAGTTTGCCTAGGCATTCCTAAACCATCTTCGAACTGATTATATTTGAGCTCAGCGCTTTGATGGCTGCTTGACTATCCGACATGATCACAATCTCTTGTCTGCGGTAGTTTCTTCCAATATTGAATTCCACACGGACTTCTGCTTGAAAGATGCTTGGGTATGTGCTCAAGCTTTCTGAGTATTTGGCTCTCAGTCCAAAAACTCCTATCCCAGTTCCCTCGTCTAGCTTGGAACCGTCAGTATACCACTTTATGGTATTCTGGTTTAAATTCTGTATGGTGTCTTCATCCCATTCAGATTTATTACTCGACTTTGTGATGAATTTTCTCACAAAGTTGAATTTCTTTGGCATATCATCTTGGGGCATTTCCCAAGTTAGATCAAAATGAAGTGATCGAGGTTTTTCCCTGATAATTCCTTCTTTGATTATTCTATATATCGTTTTCTTCCTTACACTTTCTAACAGAATGTGCAGTGGGGTCAAGTTTAAAATCACCTCCATTGCTCCAGTGATACATGAACAGGCTAGTCTCAGAATCTTCGAGAGATTTTTCCTCGTCGTACTCAGATTAGCCTTTGCGCCTCAAGCCACTGCCCTATATGTGATTATTGGTCTCACTATTGCTGTGTACATCCATTGCAGAATACGTGGGTTGCTATCTAGGATTAGCCCTAGATATTTTACCTCTGTTTTCCACACGACGATGTTCTCCCTATTTTTATGATTTTTAGCAGTTGCGACATCCAGATGGAAGTCGTTCTATCTACTCCTTTCTCAATCAGTGCTCTTTTGACTGCCTCATGTGGCGTATTGTCAAAGGCCCTTCTATGTCTAGAAAGGCACATACCACGGTCTCTTTTATTCAGAGCGTCTTGGATTTCGTCAGTCAATTGTATTAAAGCGGTTTCCGTGGGTAATAATGCTCTATATTTTTTATAACAGTTTAATTTCTACAATAGGGTTGTTATTTATTCAACAATCTAAAATATGTGATGTTCCATACTTCCACAATTCTTAAGATATTTTACTCCAATAAATAAATCATTGAATTAAAAACGCTAAAGGACTGTTTAACAAAAATTTCACAATTTACAGGATAGTTTAATGAGATCATCATCAATGACTGCTGTTATAAAAAATCATTTCATGATCAAATTGACAAATTGATGTTACACATTCGTAGTAAACAAAGTTTTGATTTTCATGAAAAGACATCTAGACCAGCAATTAAAAGTTGTCAGTTGATAAAACTTTGAAGTTCTCCACACAGCTTTGATTGAGTCTCCATTATTAAGAGATAAATGTACAATACATTGAGTTATTGTAAAGAACAGTACAATATAGTTTTTTTCTGGATTTTCACTTATAATATCACGATAGCTTAAATTATTCCCGGAAATTTTTTGAGGGCACGGATATTTCGAAAATTATCCCGAGTCACTGTCAGGTTTTTATTATGGCCCCTCAAGAAACAAGCTCGATTCTCGCACTAGTTGAACGCAAATATTAAGTTTGAATTAATGGTTTATGTAAAAAGTGTCCTTCAAATGTAGATACTTTACTCTAATTATGTCACTTTTTCTCTAGAACTCAAATTACTATTTTCAGGCAATCAATGCATTTAGAAAATCTTCTCAAATATAGATTATTTCTTTGGCGAAAGATTATTTTAGAAGAGACCCACTTTGAATGCAATTAAATCAGTTGAAATGTACAAGTATTGATAAAAATTAAAATTACAATTGTATAAATTTTTTAATCTCAAAATCTCGTCTAGTTTTCTAATAACCTGTTGTTTTATAGGTCAATGTTGGAAAGAGTGTTGGATAGTATTTTATCGGATATTGAGAGAAAGCATCCATTGAAACTGCCTCCTCCGGAGTTGTATAAATTCGCCGAGCCTGATTCTAAAGATAACATTATACTTGAACAAAGAGAAAACGGTGGAGTTCCTCTTATTAAAGTAAGTTTTAAATAATTATTAAGGTCAATATTGGTAATTTTAATTAACATTAACCATCTTAATAGAAAGTCTTAGCAAATAAATTTGTTGTTATTATTATGCAATATTATAAAACAATACTTAAAAAATTAGTGGTAGCAACCACCGAAGTCAAAAAAGGAAACATGAAAGTATTTAAAACATGTTATCCACAAAGTTTTTTTCTAACCACACTTTTATATTGTGTGTTTACGTTTACCATTAAATTTTTTTTTTAATAGAGATTTAAAAGAGATACTGAAAAGAAGTTAAGAACTTTTAAAAAGCCTGGACCACTTTTAAATATTTAAAACATTAAATAAATAAAGTAAAAGCAAGGTTATAAACAATGTGGTGGAAAGTAGTCACTTTTACATGATAATATGACAGTTGTACACAACCAATAACATCTAATTATTTTTGTTTTGATTTGATAAGTATTGTGTTGTAAAAATCACTATGAAAATGCATGGATGTCAATTGATTTTCATTTTTCACATTCTGTCAAGTGAAATGAGATTTAGTTCTAATCAAGTAGACTCTGTATTTTTCTACTTTGTCTTGTCTCTTTACTTTACTTGTTTTACATACTTTGTCCTCTTAAAGAATTCTTGCCAGTGCAAATTCATTAAGGTATTCTCCCTTTTTTTTGTAATTTTATTGTTAACACAGCTGTTTTATAGTCTGATAACGACCTCCATATATTAGGGCGAAATTAGTAGCTTTGTCTTTATCAATTTATTAATTATAATGAAATTTTCAGGGCGCAACTTTATACAAACTCGTTGAAAGACTGACTTATCATATTTATGCTGATCCAAAGTTCGTTAGAACATTTTTGACAACGTACAGAAGTTTCTGTTCCCCCACAGAACTTCTCGATCTTTTAATAGAACGATTTAAAATACCAGATCCGTCTCTGGTCTACGATCAAGACTGTTGTGATACCGACAAAATGCAAAAGAGTAGTCAAAGAGAAGATTGGAAGAAATATAGAAAGGAGTATTGTCAACCGGTACAATTCAGGTAATATAAACGTTTTATTTGCTTATCATATTCTTTGGTTCTTAGATTCTAGTCGAATTTAAACCTTACAACCAATAGACTAACAGTCATATGCACCATTACATGTCAATTTTTAATCAATAGGTACGGTTACCTAAGTATCAAGTTAAGTTAATCATGTGTCAAACTACTAATAATATATCAGTTTAACAATTTTAAACTGATTATTTTTTTCTCCTGTCAAAATATCACAGTTTTGTGATTTAGTATAAAAATAATTATTTATTCAAACTATAACTGTGTTTTTACGGTGCTCACGACAACTAACAACTGTCGATACTATCTAGTGTACCCCTAGGAGGGGTAACGACATTGATTACGTCAATTAAGTAGCGCCTGTTAATGAATGAGAGATTTTTAAAACCTAAAAAAAGAAATCCATTCAAAACATTTGTGAGTTCTAATGTCAGCTACCTTTGACTTTTTCATTTCCCTTACCTCAGTTACCCCTCCAATTTACTTATCCTGCTAATCTGTAACCTTGGGAAGATATATGTTACAGTTATTTCAAAATAAAAAGATTATGAGTATTCTCTCTTAAAAAACAATATATTTATTAAATATTATAATGTGTAAAAAGTGAAAAGTTCATTTTTGGATTAATATCCAGGCTGAATGTGATGTCCATCTCCAATTGAGAAATTTCGTTGAGTAATGACCAGGTTCTGTTTGTGACGGCACAATATTTAATGATTCCATTTGAATTTGGAGTTGTGGTGCCCACAACTTTCTCTTTGGTCACTTTGGGTTATCTGCAAAATGTATATTATAAGGCCAGTTGCGAATCTTTGGTCTAGAGCAGAGGCACAATAAAATAGAACTCATTTGGTAAGCAGAACCACCATAGAGAGGTGTTTTGGTGTGCTCAGAACATGCTTCTTCTGTTTATATTTGAGCATACGTCTAAGACTCACTCACACTAATTAGTGCAATTAGTTTTGCACAATTGCAAGTTAAGTTTAAGTTTGTAACATTTTTAGGTTAAATTCAGCAAACCAGCCATTAAGAGAAAATTATTAAAAAATACTATTGAACTCTTTTGCTCTTAAATTTGTATAATTATATATTATATTTTTTTCGTTTTCGTACATTTTTCCCTTTTTTAAGTTTTGTATTACTTCTTTTTTGACCCCACACGTGATCAACAATCAAAATTGGGCAACCAAAATATAAAATATTTAACATATCTATAGCACAGATGTTTGCTAATTCGATTAATTAACGTTGGTGCATACGAAAATTGATTTGACAAATTGATTAAAGTTAATCAATTGCTAAATTTAATAATTGATTAAGGAGATGGTGCATACGGCTACAAGGGTAGGGATACTCCCTGTTGCATTTGTATTCATCTAAAAAGTCCGATTCCAATAGTTTGAAGAGATGTAGCTAATTTTTGTTTTCGAATTTTAGAGTGTTAAATGTGCTGCGACATTGGGTAGACCATCATTTTTACGATTTTGAAAGAGACACAACTTTGTTAATCAAGTTGCAAAATTTTTTGGATTCGGCTGTGCACGGAAAAAGTATGCGAAAATGGGTAGACAGCGTCATCAAAATAGTTCAACGAAAGGTACAAAACGTTTAAAAGAAAACCTAATTGGGGACATATTATAAAAATTCTGCTATTTTTCAGATGGAAAACGATAACCAGAGGCACATAAAATTCGCTTTCGATGATCCTCCTCCTCCAATCGAAAGACACATCAACTGTTCAGAAGAAGAATACGGCATACTTACCCTACATCCTGTTGAAATAGCGAGACAACTGACAATTCTCGAATTCGATCTTTATAGAACTATTAAGCCATCCGAATTAGTCGGCTCCGTTTGGACAAAAAAAGACAAAGAAGTTTCTAGTCCGAATTTGTTGAAGATGATTAAACATACGACAAATGTAAGGAATTTTAATTGTCGACTTTTTTTGTGTCCGTTTTAATTCGATACAGAGTGAATTCGTGACTAGCCAACATGCATATTTTTATAATTTTTGATGCACTTCCATGTTCCAGGTCCATATAACAGTAATTTTTTTAAGTAAAATTAATAAAGCCACTACAATCAACAATTGGTTAATTGATCTTGTTTTTTTCAATTAAAGTTGTTTTTTGAATTAAAATTTGTCCAAAACCGATTTAAGGCAAGAGTTAGAAAGCTTATTGATAATAATGATCACACAATTAATGTTCTTGGTTAGATTGCTGCTTATCCCTACGTTGTGGTGAGAAAGATTTGCTGCTTATCCCGAAGCTTCACTATATTGTGGTGAGAAAGATTTAGGTATACAATTGATATCTATCGAGCTAATTAAGAAAACATAATTTTAACCCTATTTTTACAACCCAGTACAAATTTTAAAAGAAAGCGACTATTGTACAAGAATTTGCAAAATTTATCAGTTGACATCGACAGAAAAGCTGCATCCTTTTTTACGGCGATAGAAAAAACCTCCAGCTTTTAATTCAAATGGTATTTTATATACAGGAGTGAAATTATCTAGCAGAAAAGTACTTGAGCTTTTTTTATAAAACAATCACTGACAGTATCATATTACATATTTAAAAACAATAGTATTTTTTCTATGGTTACCAACTGCAGGCCAGCTATCTTTGCATTGAATACAAATTTCAAAAATATCGAACGCCTATAAATATATTAATATTTTCTTTTTTCATTATTCTTTTGTGTTTTAGGGTACTTGCTAATAAGTAACTAGATTTTTTACCACCTTAAGGATTTATAAAACTATTTTCCATTGCATTTAATTATCTCTTTTCAGCAATTATTAGTCGTGCAAAAAACGAAAGTGTGTAAAAAAGACTTTTTATATTTTGCACTTATAAAAATCTTCATTATAAAACGCATTTGCGTATCGTAATGTAACTTTTACGCACGCAAATTTTTGTTTTAAATGGTTGGCGACATGAGTGAAGTATCTAAAGGCAAGACTATTGACAATGACATTTGTGGCTAATAGCAATTTATTAATTTTATATTGTTCTTTAAGAAAGTATCTGTATATATGAATATAATATTTTACTTATATAATATATTATTATTGGTATATTATTCATTTTAAAATATTTTAAAACATTAACATTTGATAATTTAAATGTCACAACTGTCAAATTTTATAAATTACACAGTGCTGCCGACATACTTGTTAAAATAAAAATTTTCGTAATCACATAAAAATAAAAAATTAATTTAAAAATGGTAAAAAGGGCAAAATATAAAAAATATAAACTTATTTCATATGGCTGTTGTGACACTCGTTCTTTAAAAAACTCATCGCTTCGCGATTCGTTTTTTAAACTTGAACTCGTGTCATAACAGAATTCCATATGAAATGCGTTGTTTAATATACTATTTTATAACGTGTTTGTCAAATTACAATAAAATCATTGTGTGATCATTATTATCTAAACTAGGCATTTAAAATAACAAAAAGTTGCTCTTTACTTCCGGTATGACTGGAAGTGGTATATGTGTCAAATTGTTTTCTTGTAAAGTCTTTAAACCAGAAGTTTTAATGTAAATAGTTTCCAATATATAGATATCGTAAGCTTTATCACTAATAAACTCAGTTATTGTCTCATTCATACTTAGAGCCCAACATTTTAATCGTAAGTTAGTTTTAACATAAAATCTTGTAATGAGTATAGAAATGTGTAATAAGTTTTTAAATTTACTTTGTTTTAGTTTACGCGTTGGTTGGAAAAGAACATCGTAGAAGCGGAAAACTTTGAAGAGAGAGTTGCTATAGTAAATAGAATAATAGAAGTTATGATATGTCTCAATGAAATCAACAACTTTAACGGAGTTTTGGCTATAGTATCCGCTCTTGGATCTGCATCTGTATATAGATTAAATTTTACGTTTGCTGTAAGTATATCGATATAATTTCCTATTATTAATAACACTTGTTTGTTTAGAGTTTTCAATATACACTGTAGGTTTTTTCGATAGATTTGTGAGTTAAAACCAATTCTCACATTCGTATTGAAAAACTTGTGAGGACTTTAAACACAATTTATTTGCAAATTGTTTGGATACAAGAATTCAGCTGATTACAAGTTACTAACTGTCACTTTTTATTTTTAAACTTCACAAAAGCTGAACGAACACTACTACTCTTAACGCGAATGACCCGCTTTATATACCAAAATACTTGACATCTCGATTTTTCTCGAAACAAATATTTAGTAAAATTCAAATTTCACTAGAATGTTCTCGAATAACTACCAACCTAAAATAATTATAAATCATGTTAAGCTCTCTACCCTTTATGGCAAGCAGCTACATAAAAATACATGCATTCCTCTCGCATCTGTCACAATCATCCGTCACACATCTGTCACCCGCTACAGAATGTCCTCCACACGGTCCCTGCTACATCATTATATCTTCTGAATTTTGATTGATTGAATTTTCACTATCTTTCCAAATATTTCATTCTTTTCTGGCGATTTAAAGGGTTTGAGAGAATTCAACGTCATTTTAATCGATGTGGGTGTTGTCTTATTAGCCACTGGCCAGTCTCTTCCTTGAGGTCGATTGATCCGTCTGCTCTCACTAGCTCTCTGAACACTGTAAAGGAATCATCGAGTCGTTTGATCGACCCAACCTCCCTCACAGGTTTCCTGGGCAGAATTCTGGCACTATGAGGAGTATTAGTTATTCCCTCGCAGAATCGTTCCGAGGATCCTTGTTTCGCCCTGAAAATTTGTTTGTTATAATTGGTAAGAGCGGATTTATATGTGTCCCATTCTCTTAAGTTTGTTTAGATTATTGTTCCACCAGGAAGTAGATCTGTAATATTTAATATTGGGGGTTGTATGGAATAAACACTTTTACACTAAAGACATTAAACTATATTTACAATGACTGGATTACAGTACAACACTTATTTGCTATAAATAAATTATATTAATGCTGTATCAGAAACATAGTGAACTTGATCATGAATATCATACATTGAACCTGTCGTCTATGCCTTGCTGTGTATTTATTTCTATCTTTTGTTTATTCAACCTTACTCACAGACACGATGTGACCTTGAACGTGCCATACTATAAACAAACTACGGTGGTCTAGGCCATCGATATTTCTAATAAACAATTTAATTAAAAATACGAAATATACGGGGTGTTCACACCACAGATCTGTTATCTCTTTTCTCCTTCTGTGAACATTTATCATGATATGAAGATATCACCACAGTCTCTGGTTAGTAGTTATTTACCTACCTAAAGTGGATTTTTGAGAAACATTTTGTGTCTGTCTATATTCATACTTCTTGAATCCCGATAGAGTACCAGAGGTCTTAGCCCAGTTTAGGTAAGGGAAATTACGCGGTCTTCAAAATTTTGTCGAATCAGATCTAAGGATGCTGTCGTGGTATGACAAGTAGCCCCATCCTGTTGGAACCATTGGGTATCCAACTGTACGTTTCTGGTCAAAATTTGTTTTCTATATCGCATTTGATTTAGTGTAACCGGGTCTTCTACGCTCGTCCTTGACGAAGTAAGGGCCGAATAATCCATCACCTGTCACTACGCACCAAATCATTACACGATCACTATAAAGAGGTTTCTCTAAGATAATGTCTGGTTATTAAAAACCAAGAATACGATCTGTCTGTCGATTGATAAATCCATTCAGATGGATGTGACATTCGTCTGTTAACCACACATTAGAAAAAAATAGGGGTTGTCCATAAACTGACTAAAGCACAATAAACAGCTCTTGATTTCTTGTCTTGTCTTGTCAAATATTGCCCAATCTGTATTTTATAGGTAAAACCAACAATCTTCATTCTTCAGGTAGATGTTTCACTTAAATTCATTTTTAGAGATGTTCTGCGGAGACTTCTTTTTGGTGATTCTATCATCTGTTGAAATAGTCTTCTTTGATTCGCATTTGTTGTCATGGTAGCTGGACGACCAGTACAGATTTTGCGTTGAGTTAGAACGTAATTTTGCATCGACTCTTAACAAGTCTTTATTAGTCAGTGGCAACCTTCAACAATCTAGGTGCAGTGTCCTTTATTTTGGCGCATACCGTATTATATTACATTATTATCTTCATTCTACGTAAAGTTTTGTAATAGAGACATTTCATCTTAAAAATCAATTTTCACAGTTATAATTGCACTTAAAAAACTTTATATTGCTGAATAGAGGACTAAAATCCCTTTCCAACAAGGTGCCACACGACCCCATTTCTTATTGCTTATAGTTCAGAAAGGGTGCTGAAGGGGTATAATATTTTCATACTGTAAATTGTCAATTTAAGAATAAAAATCGACCTGTTTCAGGTTTTTTAGATAGTACATAATAACGCTAAAATTGAATTTATTCCACACTTAAGGACCGCTCTGTAGATATAAATAATTAGAGCTATAAAAGTAACACTTTGTTCAGTACCCGTATCTGTTTCCGTTACTTTGATGTGAAAATAATATAATTTTTATTTTATAAAGTGATATAGAATAGACTACTGGTGATTCGAACAAAGGAGTAACTATATGCCCTTAAAAGTAACGTTTCGTGACAGCTCCAAAAATAATGCGTATTTTTTATTTGGCAGGCACTTACTCAACAAAATCGAAAAGCGCTCGAAGATAGTCGGAAAAGCGACGATAGGTTCAAAAAATACCAAGAAAAGTTAAGATCAATCAACCCGCCGTGCGTGCCGTTCTTGGGAATGTATCTAACGAACATTTTACACATAGAAGAGGGAAATCCTGACTTTCTACCGAACACACAGTTGATAAATTTTTTTAAACGCAGAAAAGTAGCCGAAATCACAGGCGAGATTCAGCAATATCAAAATCAGCCGTACTGTTTTAGCGTGGAAACAAGCATTAAAGTAAGTGATTATTTTATTATGAATTATTGCAACAGTTGACAGTCACAGAAACTTTCCAACCAAAAAAAAAGACAAACTAAATTTTTCTTTACAACTTCGATCAGTATTAATTTGAATTATACCCTCCACCATACTATGGTAACTGGGTTTGTGACTATATGAAAAGCCTTATTTTATTTTTTATTAATTTTTTCAGCACTTCCTCGAAAATTTAAATCCGTTTGGTGATATGAACGATACGGAAATCAGTAATTATTTATATCAAAAATCTCTGGAAATCGAACCGAGGGGTATTAGGATTTTGACGAAATTCCCAAGAAAGTGGCCGAACTTGAATTTAAAAAGCCCTGGTATTAAATCAATTAAGACCGTAAAAAGTGTGCCCGGCGCAGTAGCTAACACCGTAAATCATACATTAAATTCCACTATGAAAAGTGACGATTCCAAAAGTGAAGATTCTTCCAGATCCGACAATGATTTTAGTGTATTTGCTTCTGTAAGTATCTCAATTTTTTATTAGATTTTTATGTGTGGCGCAGATTTAATTAAATATACTTTTTTTAGGTGCAGTTGGGTACCGGTCAAAACAGTCCAACGTTGAGTCCGGTTTCTCCAGCTGCTTCTAATCCAATTATTAGTTGGTTTCAACATTCAAGAAGTTCCAGTGTGAGCTCTATTATGTCCACATCTTCTTTCAAACCTCCTAGAACCGAACCAACTCCTCCCACAGTGTAAGTGTACAAATATTATTTCACATTAATTGAGAATAAGTAGAGAAATTATTTATACTTTCTTTTATTTACAGGCCGCAAAGGTACAGCCATAATAGCCAAAGTTCCACAGGTGGGCCTAATAGTCCAGGTCCGCATAGCCCTATTTCCCCTGGTCCTCACCTTCCTACTGAGCCCATAAGTCCTCGATTACCTCCAACTCCGCCTCCTCAACCTCCACCGTTACCTCCTAGGAGAAGAAGGGATAGTTCTGAAATTAGTTCGCCACAACAGGTAAGTTTAGACGAAATAACTATTAGGGTTTTCGCTTATTATTTATTTTTTTAGATGAAACAAGCGCCTGACGCTCCCATTCTCCCTCCACGTGACAATTCTCTTCCCCGCGATTGTTCTCCACCTCCTTTGCCTCCCAGAAGAGAACCAGGACCTTCTCCCAGTTCTCACTCTCACTCCCATTCTTATTCACATCATTTTAATCCCCTTCCCAATTTTGGAGGACACAGTACCTTACCGAGATTGAATCCCACTCATACGTCTCAACTTCACATGAGGAGGCACGCCACCTTACATCCGCATCCCCAACATATTACCACGCATAATGGAGGGACCAGGTAAATAGTTCTGAGATATTAAGTTTTTCAGGAAATTCATAAAGTTATTATTTTTTTTGTGTAACATTGGAAATGAAAAAACATAAATAATGTAAACATAAATGTTTTGATTGGATTTATAAATCCGAGAAAAAATAATTTCATAAAAAGTGTTATATTCTTACCTGTCAACTGAGATATCTAAAATAACAAATGATTTTCCCGTTACCTAAAAAAATATAATGTAATGTTATTCTTCCACTATCTATTTATTTAATAAAATACCCACTTACTATATACTTAATTTATATACACTCAGTATATCAGTCTTATTTGTTTATACCAATCTAATATAACACTATTTATATACACTTATTTTATTGTTCGTTTACTTCCGTGCTATGTTCCTGTAGCTAAGACAGATGAAAACTGGAAATTTTGGTGGAGATTAGATTCTTTTTCTACAAGGGTTAGAGAATAAAATAGATGAGCCCAGATTAGGATTTAAGATCTTCTACAGGGCTGGGGTGGCGTTGTTTTATTTTGTGGAAGTCGTATTGTCCTGGGTGAATTTTGAATTGAGGTTGGGAGATAATGGCTCGGTGTGGCAGAAGAGTGCCAGCTGGAGTTAGCGAGACATGAAGTAAGCGAAGTGGCAGATGGGGGTTTTCCTCTTGGGTTTTCGGGAACGGCGGTTGATTTGCCAAGGGAGTTTTAGGGAGTTCTTGGCAAGTGTGTTGTCGGAGAGAAGGGTGCGTTGGACATAGCGCGATTGTAGGTATTTAAATCGCTCCAAGATTGGGGTGATGGTGTTTTGATAGACTACAATGCTGGGGGTGAGTCGGTTTTGGTATTTGCAGTATCTTAGGATGACTCGTTTACAAGATTGGATGGTGCTTGTGATGCTGGTGGAGGCAGTGCTGTATAGAATAGCTTTGTAGTCTAAGAGTGGGCGAATATATGTTTTTGTAGGTGTGCAGAAGAGTGGAGGGGTGGGTTCTACCGAATTTTCCTCCTAATGCCTTGATGAGATTGGCTCGTCTTCAGACTGAGTCCAACAGAGGGTGCGAGTGTATCTCACCCCCCCAGGTAGACGGCTTCGTTTCGGAGTTCGAGCCTCTCCCCCCAAAGCATTATTCGGAAGTTTCCGGGAAGAAGTTTTTGATTTAGAGTGTCGGGGTGTTTGAAAAAGATGAGTTGGGATTTGTTTGAATTAAGGGTGATCCTCCATTTGCGACACCAGTCGGAAAAGATGTTGAGGAATTCTTGGAGGCGGTCTCGGTTGGGAGCGGAAGTGAAGATTGCAGTGTCGTCTGCATAGAGCGGTATGTGGGTGTGGGGGTTCCGTGGAGTGGGAACGTCGTGGGTGTAGATGAGGTAGAGTAGTGGGGCTAGGATGGATCCTTGGGGGACTCCGGCAAGGGGAGTGAAAGGTAGGGATAGCGAACTACCAGATCTGACTCTGATAGTGCGGTTTGTGAGGTAGGAGTAAATGAGTTTAACAAAAGGAATAGGAAGGTGGATGCTCATGAGCTTTCTAACAAGTCCGGCATGCCGGACAGAAGCAGAAGCGTTGATTAGAGATGATTGTTTGGAAGTTGACCAATGGAGTGAAGGTGGAGTGCTCTGGTCTGAAGCCTGATTGAAACTGTGGGATGATATTGTGGGTGTCGCAGAAGTTCCAAAGTCGGTCCTTGAGGAGTCTCTCAAGGGCCTTCCCCAGAACGCTGATAAGGGAAATGGGCCTGTATGATTAGCAATAATATTAAATGATATGTGGCTGTATGCATATGCGTAATACATATTTAACAAATCTGCTTCATTCAAAACATTTTTCATTTGTAAAATTGCATAAAATGCTTTATTTAGTTGAGAACACACTTGATCTACATGTGAAGTGAACTTTAAATCTGAATCAATATAGGTGCCTAATGCCTAATAACTTAACATTAGGTACTTTTAAGTTGCAATGATGGTCCCAGATTTTGAGGATTATTAGACAAATGAAAGTGAATCAACTCAGTTTTATCTTCATTCATAATAAGTCTGTTTATTCTACACCAACTCATAAACTGTTGTATAGTAGTTTTTATCTGTTTGAGTAAGTCCTCTGCAGCAGTGGATGCCACTGTAATTGTCGTGTCGTTTGCAAATATGATCACTTGACCATGAGTTACGTAAGTAGAAAGATCGTTTATATATAATAAAAATATTAGTGGTCACAGAACATACCCCTGAGGGACACCAAGTTATATGCTAAATTTTTTTGATAGCTCATTTTCCACTCGAACCAATAGGGATCGGTTTTCCAGGTAGGAAAATATCCAATTAAGCATCGGGACCCTAACTCCTAAGGACTGCAGTTTTTGGCAGACAACGTTAAAATCTATGCATTCAAATGCTTTTTTATGTCAAATAACAAAGAAACCACCATATTTCCTCTATCAAGTTCCTTATACACTAAGTTGAGCAAGCTAATTGAAACAGTTTCAGTAGTTTTTGTCTTTCTAAAACAATGTTGTGCAGCAGTTGGTATGTCATATTTTGTTATGTAATCCAAAAGGATTTCATAAGATGCCCTTTCTAAAATTTTAGAAAATGCTGGGAGTAGAGAAATCTGTCTATAATTGTCCATTATATGTGAGTCTCCCTTCTTATGAATGGGACAAACAAGACTAAAATCGGAACGGTGGTTGAATCCTTGGTATAATATTAATTGCCTCATTATTAAACTTAATAAATCCCAACTTACATTACTAATTTTAAAAGATGGCAACATTACAATAATTGTGACATGCAACGCTATTTGTTTAGCGTTTAGTTTACTTTTTATCATTATAGTATTTGAAAATCGGTTAAAAGTCAAGTGCTGTCTATCTTTGCATTGACTTTGGACCTCTCCACACTGCACTCAATTTATCGTTACTTTTTTATATTTCAGTATTACAGCTCCAACACCGCCTCCGAGTATCTCACCGCGATACACTAGAGAGATTAATTCTGGCCAAGTAACACCTCAATTACCACCTCGACCAACGGTCAGATCGGCTGGACTAACATGTGGTACCATGTTCCAGTACCCGACGACTACTACTACTTAAATTCTAAACAAACAAACATTTATTAGATGTAAAATAAGCCGCAAACATTACGCTTATCATCAGGTTGCTTTGCTTGAACACAGATTGAAACAAATTTCTAAAAAGTGTAGGAATGGTAAGAAAATAACATGACACGATCTAAACGCATTTTAAATATATCTTGATTTCTTATTTTGAAACTTAAAATACGTTTAAATGTGACATAGTGTCACATTGTGTGCGAAGTAGTTTTTTCCTTTCTCTCTAGAGATATTGTCAAAAATTAAAGTAGGTACATTGGGTTAAACCAATGCGCTGTAAGAGACAATAGTTGAATACGTTTCTTTGTAAATATATAGATGCTAAACTACTTTGTATATGTAATACGGAAACTTAGATTTGGAAAGAGTATTCAATGAGTAATTAAACTGCATAACAATTATATTGTTATTTAGAGGTTTTATTTTAAAGTGTAGTATTCCAAATAATCAATACTACTTCTTTATTTATAATATTTTATTTTTCATAAATGGTAACAATTTTAACTCGACAACAAAAATTAATTGGCCATGATGGCTAGCGAGGCTTGACAGCTGTCAAGGGACAAGTGACGTCTGTCAACCGAAACAACATGAAGTTGGGTACTATTACTAAGGGCCTATTCACATAATATATTTACTCCAATAGTAAGATAAATCAACCAATTTCGTGTATGGAAAACCATAGGGAAATTACAGCTCATAGCAGGACTTTGTACAAAAAAGGCGTTGAAATTTAGACAAAAATTATCCTTATGTCCAAAATTCAGTTCAATTACGGTTAAAAAAAACGTAATTCATCTTCTCTGGCTTTTCACTATATTTGATATATTTTTTCATAATAAGTTTCTGTTCTCAAAAAATACAATAAATATTCTTTTTTAATTTAATTTGAGGAATAGCTTTTGAGGTAACTATCTAAAAATGACCCGATGAATATGTGAAATTTTTTATCCTAAATATACTAAATAATTAATTAAAATTAAAAATTATTGTACAGTCTTTATAAACAATTAATTTTTCTGATAAAAAGTATTTGACGTCATAAAGAGAAATCGGTAAGCAGACATGATCCAATCAGTCGTGGAGCTGAATAATAAGATTACATTTTAAATATTAATCATCATAAATAACTTTGGGATTTTATGGAAAATCCCATTTAAGACAAACTTAATCAATAATCTAATATTTAATACTGGTACTTAGTTATAAATATACATGCTGTGCTATAATAAATAATACAAAGACTGGTTTAACTGATTAATTAAATTTTTTTTTTAAAAAGAAAACCATTTTTTCGAAATTTTTTATCTTAGAAGGTTAAAAATTTGTTTTGGTGTGGCGGTAATCTATAAAATATATTCAATATCAGTATCGCCAATAGTTCTTAAATCAACACTTTATTTTTAATGGTGTCTAGCTAAATTTACACTATTTATGATTTATTCTGAATTACTGTAGCTATTAAAGGTGGAATTTGTGAATACTTTTCCAAATCTAAGTGTAAATTGTTAAATTGTGATTTATTACTAAATGTTTTCTTGAGAGTCACTGTGTTTCTAAAACGAGACACTGACATGAAAAAATGACAATAGAGCAACAGCAACATTTAAATTCGAATTCAGAGTATGGATATTTTTAGTAAGATATTCCCTTAAGCCTCAAGCAAGCAATAAGAAGTAACGAAATGCCTATTTGAAATTTTTGAAACATCCCTAGGAAGTGCTCTGCCTAGATCGGTGATAAAATACGTAAGAAACGTTCACATAGTTTTTTAAAAACGTTCTAGATCGATGATCGGTTTAAAACCAGTACAAATAAAGAGCGATCAGTTGTTATTTAAATATGTTGATTTATAAACGTCATTCCATATATCAGATATCCAAAAAGATTTTGCTTATTATTGAGTTACCTATGTTAGATTATCATTGTTTCATGAAGAGTTGTGTTTCATTTTAAATTACAAATAACTTGCGATGCCATTTCACTCACTTTTTTGTCCCTAGACTGTCCAAATTATGGAATGAGCTACCCGCAGATGTCTTTCATATTCGGTTTCAAATGTTATTTTCACTTATTTATTTTAACTCTTAACGCGTATTAGACATTACTCTATTCCAAAACACACAATGTATGACAACATTTTTATTGTACACATTTTCGTCCAGGCCGACATTTCAGAAAGTGTAACTGGGCGGGTACTTTTTTTTGAACCACGCTGTATATCAATTAGTGCTCGGCGTTAAGTGTGATTAGAAATCATTTTGGGGGATTGAACTATTGAGTAAATTTGAGTTTATACTAGTAGTTCTTAAATATTTATATTTTTAGTTAATTAAAGTATTTAAAATTGGAGATATTTTCCCATTAACCCCCATAAAAGAATGACTACTAATAAATAAATTGGTTATTTTTTGTGCAAAATGCTATTTTCCACTTAATAATGGACATTTAAAATAGAAAACTATATAAATATTAGAAGTAAATACGCTTTTTGAAAATCAATACGCTTACGTTAAATTTTTGGTACCTTGAATAAGGCCATTTCCCCCCCCAAAAAAAAAACATTTATAAATTCTTTAAGATGTATCAGAAGTAAAAATTATAAATTTTAGAAAAAAAATGAAGTCTATATTCTACAGTTAAATCTAAAACACACTATTCGTGTTATCTGTTGTTGATGGAATTGAAATATAAAAAATTAAGAGAAGAATTTATAATATTAACTGTTCGATAAAATCATATTATTATGTCATTCTAGTCGTTTAGATTTTTTTCTCTTCAAATATCTATTTAACTTTGATGTTAATCATACTAGATGATTTCTTTTAAGTGTTACCCCTATTTTGGCAGAAAACATCATCGAACATTTTTTGCTGAGGTTATAATTTGTGTTTTGATGCATAAAATTGTCGATGATGATAATTTTTAGATATACTAAAAAAAGAACCAAAAAGTAGAAAAAACATACAGTGTGTGTGGTTTAAAGATTTAGTACATGTAGAAAAATCACTGTGTGTGACATTTTTGTTGGTAAGACTATTTTAATATAAAATTTTTATTGGAATCAATAATTTTAATTGATTTATGATTGTGCATATGTTTTGTTAGTGTATATATTTATATATATAATATAATATCCAAATCAAATTGGCTGACAAGCCTGAAAGTTTTGTACATTCTGTATATAGTGTATCATATTGTAAATGTTGGCCAAAAGATTGAATGCAAATTTTTTCAACGTTAATTTTCGCGTAAATCTATAAATCCAAGTATTGTTTTTATAGGGGGATCAGTATTGGATGGTGCAATACTTGAAAAACTCTTAAAGAGTAATTTGAATTAGTTGCAAAGAAATAAATCATACAAAATATAATTCAAACCGTTTTAAATTCAGATTTGATTTATTATTCGTAACAAATAAAGTACTTGTGGTCTGAAACGGTCAATGTTTAGTCACCTTGTGTTCCAAAGATTTTGGTTCAAAAATTTTTGCACCATTCATGAGCGTCCATCCGATAAGTGATCATATGAATAGTAATTAATAAAAAAATATATATAGAGGAATTGTAAGGTGCAGTTTTTATTATGAATATATCAGAAATAGTTAAGAACTAAAAATTAAATGTTAATTGTAAAAAAAAAATCGAAAGTGTTGTTGACTATTTCTGAATTTGAGTTATTTTTAAATTAATGATTTTTAAACTGTGATAGTAGAAAATGGACCACACTATTTGTAAAAAAAAATATATGAAATTAAGTACAATAAATGTATCAATGTATTTTCCCTTTTGTTTCTATTTCTTTCCCAATAGGTGCATTATTTTGGGGATTATAAATATAAAAACATACTAATTCTGTAATATTTGTATTTGTATAGAAGGGAAGGAGGATTACAAAGACAAAGAACTATAAAGAACAAAAATAGAAACTAATGGAATCGCCAGAAACCTTCTAGGGATCGGAAAAAAACATACGAGGCATGTTTTTAAAGTAAGTACGATTTTGATATAAAAAAATCAACAAGTAAATTTTTCAAACAGAACTTTATTTACCTGAAAGAACATTCTTTTCTCTACATAATTTCCATTATTATTAAGGCACTTGTCGGATCTTGGGACCAGCTTTTCGTTCGATTTGCTGAATTTTTACGAGCATTATCGTGGAGCAAAACGACGCCCGCACTCAGCGTGCCACAGTACGCAGCTCATTGGTGGTTTCACCGCGAGGCAGAAAATCGCCCAACAACACACCCTGTCTGTCACTGCCCAATCGTTTGGTTTTGTGCTCATCATTCAACATTTTAACACATTTTGATACAGCAGGAAATTTTCCAGCTAAGGTCGAAATTGTGAACCGTCTGTTCTCTTTCACTTTACAGTCCACTTTTTGAATGAGATCATCGGTAATGACATTCCTTCATTCATAATTTCTTCACCATAAACTTCACTGATTTGACGATGTATGTCAATTGTTTTTAGCACAGAGAAAACGAATCACAGTCGGCGGGAATCTCGATAGTGCAATTCATAAATGTTTCTGGTAGCAACCAAATATACTAGAAAAATAGCTGGTTTTTGCTTAAAATTTCGTTAACTTGGCAATAGAAATGCCATAGCTGTTATCTTATATCCATACACTGACATCTGAATGTGAATTACACTATAATATGTATAACTACTGTATAAAAAGGGGCTGTCCTTTAGGATTTAGGGCAACGCCCCCCCGGAGGGGGTGCATATGGGTGGATAGCGTATGAAGAGAGAAACCTATCCTGCAGAGGGCAGCAGTTCTCGACCGCTGAGCCAGTTCAAACAAGTCTGTCACAACCAGGACTCGAACCTGTGACCATGGGCGCCGGCAGAGAGGGGTGCCTTGGCCCCCCCTGGTTCAGGAAAGATTTTTTTTTTAATATTGGTAAATAATAACAATACAAGAATTTAGCTTCAACAAGAAAGATTTAAGGTAAAAAATGGCCAAAATCGTGAGTTTGATATACAAAAATATCAAAAATTTTCCGGTCCCCCCTGACCACCGGTATGTCGCCCCCCCTGCCGGCGTCCTTGCCTGTGACCACAGGCACCACAAGCCAGATCTGGGACACTGTCCTGTCGTGATAGAAAACTCCTTATTACCTATATATTTTTTTGTAAGGACGGACCATCAAAGTATCAGTTGAAGAGCTGAATTGAATCGATGGAAAATTTTTTTGACCTCCCATTTCTTAAGGAAGCGTTCCTACGCTACCTGAACCTCACTAAAAAATTCCCCTATGTATAAGCTTAAGTTAGAATCAGATAACCTGTTTTATAATGTATTTTTGCACCCCCTCTGGGGGGGTGTTGCCCTAAATCCTAAAGTTGTGCGTAAAAACGCATTATGCCTTCCTGAAGAAAGACAGAAACTTTTTTGTGTGTTGATCCCTAAGAATCAACTCCATTCCCTGTTATAATTTTTAATGGAATAGTTTCACAATGACATATCTAGTGGGATGAACAAAAACAAAAATTTAAGTTATAAATAAAATATTAATGCTACGATTTTGTGTCAACATACAAAATACTGTTTCTAATTAAATCTAAAAATTGAGATTAAAACTCCAAAATTTAATTCAGTAAAATCTACCGAGCTAAAGTGTTTAATTCAAAAATATATGGTTAACATAATTATTAAATCAAATATAATATTCTCATTCAGACACCAATACATTTGGTTCAAAAATATTTACAATATATATAATCAAGATACCTAACTTTAATTTGCTTTTTTGCCAAGGCCATTTAATACTTAAATTAAATCATGAATCAAAAATTAAAACAATTTGAGATTAGGGATTGTATACTTTGAATATCAGAGGAGCCGGAACAATTTATTTTTTTACTTGCTCAAACATAAACTATTCCTGGTCGACTGTGTCAACTTGACTGATGTTCCCTGCTCTCCATTTAAAGTAATAGATTTGTGATTGTCATTGAATCATTTATAGTATTTGTTGATTACATTTGTAAAATCTCTTACTCATATTTTATGAGTTATAACACCTACATTATACAACTCACTTTATGGAATGTTTAACCATTGAACTATTTCATTTGGTTAAATCATAGAAATGAGTTGCTCAATAAGCAACAACACCGCACGGCTTGTCTGAATACCATGCTCAGAAACGATTATACTATGAAATTTGACACAGTCTCTTTAATTTTTTCAAGCATTGTTGCCGAAGCAATTGCAACGAGATTTTGGAATTAAATTGGTGTTTTTCGCGGAATTATAGATAATATTAAGTGAAATTTAGTGAAATAAATGTTTCGTCCTTGTTTAGTGTGTAAAAAACCGAACTATTTAAGCACCAATGTTTTTTTTTCAAAAGTAAGTTAAAATATTTGTTTGTTTACAATAATATGTTAGTTGACAGTAAGACAGATATCAAGAGATCGGCGTAAATTGTTACCGCCATTAGAGATCCCTAGTTGTTTGTTATGGTAAACTGTGACAATTATATGTTTTGTACTTAATCAATATATATGCTCCATCAACATTTGTTCAGAGAATGTTGAGAAATAACTCCTGTTTGCAGATTACATTGGCAATTACCACTCTAACTCGTCGGGAAGTCCTCCAGGGTAATCTCCTGTCAAGCACGCTGTGCAATGTCCAATTTTTTTCTCTAAAGGTTGTATTTCTCTACGTACTGCTTTTACCAACCCCTCAACACTTAAATATTCGATACTGTCTGCTCCTATAAAGGCAACAAGAAATCGATACATTTACTATAATTTGAAATATCTAACTAAACAGTGAAACCTACCAACTTTTTGGGCGAATTCCTTTGTGTCTTTTAATTTATTCATTATTAACTCGTCTCTAGTGGGAATGTTAATTCCCATGTAACAGGGATATTTTAGCGGAGGACTAGCAACCCTTATATGTACTTCTTTGGCGCCTGCTCTTCGTAATAGTTTTATTATTGGTCCAACTGTATTACCACGAACTATAGAATCATCAATGAGAATAATCCTTTTTCCCTTTACGTTTTCTAGTATGGGACCTAAAATAAAAGTTGATCCATTTAAAACTTTAATGTTAATAGTCATTGATAGTTGTCATGAAATTTATCGTATTGTAATAATTTATAAAAGACCACATGTTGTCAGATTGGCCCTTTCCAGAGTACCTTAAAGTAAAATGCTCTCTCATAATATATAAAATAGTATCAAAGTAGAAATATTTAAATAAATCGATTAAAATGAGATTAATTATAAACAGTGAAATAGAATCTGTCATAAAAGAATACCTACTGAATTTTAAAGCTACATTCAACTGTCTCAAACGGTTGTTTGGTTGAATGAAAGTCCTGCCCACATACGTATTTTTCGTTAGTAATTCTCCTAATGGTATTTTTGACTAAAATAATACAAATAATTTCCAATTTTAAAATTATATGCCAATTTTTTCAATATAAATAAAATTATCACAAATTAGATAAGGTACCTTAACCCCTTTGTGTGCATATTGTTATTGTTAGGATTAGTAACATTACCTGTCTGGAAAACCCAAAAGCAGCTGCATTGCCAGATTCAGGAACAGATCCTACTATGTCAGCTTCAATAGGATGCTCTACAGCTATTTGCATACCACACTGTACACGTACTTTATAAACTTCTTGTCCTTCAAAAATACTATTAGGCCTAGCGAAGTATACGTATTCAAAAATGCAGAAAGCAGGCAACTTTCCTTCGGGTGGTGGAACAATGTCGATTGACTTTATACCTTTACGTGTCATTTCCACTATTTCTCCAGGTTGAACTTCACGTAAATATCGAGTTACCTACATAGAACATGAAGAAATATTATTATGAGTTGTGCTAGTTAGTTAGGTTGGTGTCAGAAAGTAATAAACATTGTCAGTAGGGGGTTTTTGGATCTACTTCTTAAAAATTTGTTTGTTCCTAATACATACTTAATCATTAATCAGTAAATATCTAGTATAAATAAATAAATAACCCCCATTAAATGAAAAGAAAATTGATTATTATTTTACAGCAAAATGACTTGATATTGGGTCTTTGATTTTTGAGTCTTTAATTTTTGGTTCTTGATTACGATTATTAATTATTATAAAATTTAATATTATTGTTGAAAATTATAGTACTTTGTCAAATAGTTAATAAATTAATTTTTAAAAAATCATATTCGAATTCATTAAACATAAGATTTAAAACCTAATTTTTAAACTTATTCAACTTTTCGTTACAAATTTTAACTATTTCCGTATACTTAACAAAAAGTGAAATTAATTAAAAATATCAAGTTGGAAAATTTAAAATAACAAAGTTCATATTATTATTTCTCAAAAAGGAAACATCTGGCAACATTGCAAAGACTACCATAAGATCGGTTGTTTTACAGCACTATCGAAAATTAAAATGTATACAAATCGTTCGAGCTAGTTCCGAGAGGCGTTCCATAATTATTATATGCTTAAAACTAATTGTATATTTTAAAATTGATTTAAAAGGAGCCTCTCAAAATGTGAGCTCTTAATTGTAGTATTAAAAATGTTCTGTTCCTAACTTTCCATTTACAATTACATTTTGAATGCTATACAAACAAGCTCTGATGTTTTTTTTATCAGTACTAGGTTAAAGTCTTAATGAAAACACTAAACCAGTAACGTTGGAACAAAACTTGCACGGTTTATTTAAAAAATTAATATTTTATGTCAATGACATGTTTAAAATATTTGTTTAGTGTTCTTAATATGATAGACTTTCACTCTTAACGGTTTAAGAGACATAATTTCATGGATTTGAAATTTTAAGTTTAAATATCTTCAGAAACAAATATCAGAACGTTTTGCATACTACTCAATTTCCCAAAAGTTGATTATACTTACAGACATAAAGGCACAGGATTCTGATGATACAACCCAACCTTCTGGTTGAATACCATCCACTACTCCATTGATCACTACAAAAATCAAACATGCGAACATAAACAAGGCAACTGGTAAACTATATACAGGGTGCGGCCGATAAACGGTCTATTAGAAATGTCTTAAGAATGAAAATCTAATTAAAAGGGTTCATAAATGTTGTGAGCCGTTTTTGAGTTATATGATGTTTTTTATTTGAAAATTGCACTTTTTTCCATGTAGGTACATAAGGTTCAATATTCTTTAATGTAATTTGGATAAAAGTTTAAATTTCTTAGGAACTAAATTGATTATATTAACCCTTACTTTTTGGAAGTCCATCTTATTAAGCAATTTTTTAAATAAATATTGGAAGTTTTTTATTATTCTTAGGAACTATTTACCATATAATGCTTTATCGTTTACACTGTGAAGTTACTTTTTTTAATACAGGGTGCTGTCAAAATTCTAATTCGCTAATTACGTTTTTTCAAATGATTCATTATTTTGTAAGAATACATTGCTCACTATTGATCTGTATTAGTATTCCCAATACCTATCTTGCAGTTTTCAAATAAATTAACTTTATACATTTTTGTCACAAAATTTATTTCTTTATAGGCTATTTACACCTTTCAAATTGTAAGTTAAACAATGAACAATTAATCATTCAAAGAAAAAAGGAAATAGCTTCTTATTTCAACAACTGTTCAAAATACTGCCATCAACTTCCAAACATTTATGTACTCTTATGGTTAAATTTTTATTTGTGGCTTTTTATATTAATTCTCCATCTATTTCCCGAATAACCCGAATACAGGATTTTTAGAGCGTAGGCTTCTCACGATTAGAGAATGTTAACTGGTGAAACAGGAAGTTTTTGTGATAACTTTAATTAATGACTTACACTCTTGATCGGGAGGCAAAATAACACCCAAACATAACGGCCTGTTTCCATACGAATCTCGCACAGCATAAATTTTGTCTTTCAGCATTAAACATAAAGAGAAACTTAATGGCGCCAATTGCATTAAATGGCGAATTCGAGCTGGCCAATCTGGACCATTAATTTCGCCATCTGGTGGGATCAAACATAAAGCTTGAGTTATAAGTTCACTATCTGAATGTGTTGAAAGACCAACTCCTCTGTCTAATACCTAGAAGAAAAAATTGGTTATATCAAAAACTGTTACATGTGAAATCAACAATATTTATTATAGTAGCAATAAAACTCATTGTAAAAATTTTACATCAGCAACATGTTTCATTCACCAAACCACCATCAAGCTATAAGAAGAGTTAATATTTTCTTCTGATACAGTTATGGCTCTTATAGATTTTTAATATGGGTTATATTAGTCATAAGATTTTATATTTTTGTACTTTTATAAAAATTGCTGTAAAAATAAGTATTCTTTCTTACTTTTTACACTTATAAGGAAGATACCATAAGAAGAACAAATAATGTTATTGAAACTAAACTATTAGTTAAACCACAATGATTCCTTAAATGTGATTATCTCAAAACCATCCTTTCAAAAATTGCTCATGCTATAACTTAATGCCTAATAGATTGATTAGACTGAAGCAGAGATTTCTCTTTATAGTACTTACAGAAGAATATACCTAATAGTTTAAACATATTGGACTGCACCTTTAAAAAAATTTAATTTAAAAAAATTTAATTTCTTATCCTAACTCCAACAATTACTACAGATGCCTTAGAGCAAATACTTGAAGAAATATCCTGCAGGACCATCATTTTGTAAAAAATATTATGTTTTTTATACTTCAACAATGTAAAAAAAAGGCTAAAGAAATCAAAAAATTTAAGAACCATTAAGTAAATATATAAAAAAAATTATATCAGAATGTTTCTGTAACATATAATTATGTTTTTTGTAGTTGATAAATTTGATCTTGACAAAGGCTCAGATGTCATGTCAAAATTTGGATTTCATTAAAGATAACTTTTTATTTATATAGCATATAATGTATTAACCTATACCCAAAAAAAATAAGGAAAAATGCTCATTAATTAATACACCCCTTAAATAATGTTTTGCTTAAATGCAATATAAGTAAAAATTAAAATTAATAAAATATGATTTTTACAATGTTTGCAATTCTAGAATCTCATGACAAAAGCAAAATGTTAATGCAGATTAGTTCATTAATTTTTGCTTATATATATTAAATAATTCAATTTTTGTTAATTTTACAAATTTATAAATATGAAACTAATTACTATTCTCAAATTATGTGAAAAATTATGAAATGGCTCTTACAAATTGAATTAATTTGTTGTTCTGAAAATTTTATCATAAAATCAAATAGAAAAAAATATATAAAAAAGTATTTACTTGTTTTCTTAATGCTGCTGCATTTACAAGTTCTCCATTGTGAGCTACTGCCAATGCTCCATGCATTGAATGAACAACAAATGGTTGACAATTTACTTGTTCAGATTTAGCACTTGTGGAATATCTGTTATGTCCTAAAAACACCATTACTTTAAAATTTAACAAGTACTATTTATTTACTAGTAAAGTTAATTTTTAAAATAAAACATATTTTATTTTTAATCTATTTTGTAACTTGTTAAATAAAACAAACAATAATAAGAAATATATATCATCTATTGCTCAAATGTGATTGCTAGATAAACAAGGGAAAACCCATGTTAGTCAGGGAATTACATAAATAATTAAGGATAATAAAAAACTCTTCGTTTTAACAAAACTTCCAATATTTATTTAAAAATTGCTTTTTTAAAGACTCAATGACAGCTGTTTCGCTATGAAGCATCGTCATTGAGTCTTTAAAAAAGCAATTTTTAAATAAATATTGGAAGTTTTGTTAAAACGAAGAGTTTTTTATTATCCTTAATAAGATGGACTTCCAAAAAGTAAGGGTTAGTACAATCAATTTAACATAAATAATTGTTTATAAATAATAAATGTTTTAAACATGCATAGTTATAGCTATTAATCCATTTACCTATTCCTAAAAAGCCTGTCAATTTAGAAATATTTTCATTGTTAAAAACGTGTTTGACTAAACCCATTCCTTTATGAACGTGGTAGTCATTAGTTCCTTCACTGGTTGCTATACCTGTTGATTCTTGCCCTCTGTAATATTTAATATTGAAATAAAGTTGAAAAACAAAGATTTGGGAAAGACTTTAATAAAAATATAAATATTTCACCTGTGTTGTAAAGCTTCCAAACCAATGCAAATAAATTGAGCTATTTCTGAGCTTTTTGTCCAATTTAAATTATCATTACCAATAGCTCCAAAAACACCACATTCATGTGTCAATCCTGTTTCAGTTTTTCCTCGATTAACAGGTCCATTGTTCCACTCAACAAACACATTTTTCTTGCTTTCCATTATGCCAAATACAAGTAATCCTATATTTATACACTTTTAATGTTTGTGTTTGAAACCACGTGTTGATTCAGCTATTTATACCAATTTATATTTATCATAGATATGTATAAAACTGGAAGCAGCAATTTATTACAAACTGTTGTTGGCACAAGAGCACCATCTCTTACCAAGTAGCGAACTAAAAATTATAAAGGTGGAAAATTTCAATGGTGTACTACTTATCGATATTTCAAATTACAAAATATTGTTTTCTAAAATTAGTTATAAAATATTACCTACATTAGGTATCACCAATTTTATAAAAAAACATTTGTCATTACATTAAAAAATAAAACTCAGAACATTAGTAGACATAACTTATCAAACAACTTCCACCGTCTTCCTCTTGAAGATTACACATTTTTTTTAAATTTATTTAAAAATTCTAGCTAAGGAATTTTTACTGAATTTGGGTTTATGGGCTTATGGATATAAGTTTTCATACTCGTATGATAAATCTTATAAAAATACCTACACTATTTAATTGGGGATTCAATTTAAGATTGTAACGATTACTGAACTACCTTCTCATGCATTGTTGTATAAACTCAATTCTAGGTATTTTACATTTATTACATTAGTTTTCTATTTATTGATTGTAGTTTAGATGTTGCTTTTGTGATATTACTACATACAAATTCACAAATAATGGAAATCTTATGACAAAGAGAAGTAAGGTAAATAATGTACTTAGAAATAGGAATTTCCTTTTCTCAATTCTTTGCTTTAAGCCGAAAAATTACTTTTGCTCTGTGGGTCGAATCCGAATCCCGAAGTCCCGAATCGGTCATCGGTCGAATTAAGTACAAGAAGAATACAAGGTTATGTAGATGGAGATTATTTATTATTTATTTACAATTATTAATAAAAAACTACATAATGTTTGCTATCAGGAAACAAAATATAAACTTAAATTTTTATAGAAATGTTATGCTATTTAAATTGTTAACGTAAAACAACAGGATCTCAAAAAATGGTCGTGATTTTTCGTATCAAAAGATATTTCTTCATAAAACTTATAATTTTAGCAGCAATATGTTTATTTTTAGTGATATTTATTTATAAAATTTTCGAGGTAATTAGGTACTTATAATTAAAGATATCTAATTTTTTTTTCTATGTATTTACCACAAAAAACGATTAGATTTTAGATCAAGATTACTCTTCCAATACCAAAAACTGCTATTACAATGATGATATAGATGTAGTTTATACATGGGTGAATGGTTCAGACCCTAAATTTATCCAAAATTTGAATAACTACTTAAACAACCATAATATAACATGTGACTCATCAAAACAAAGGTTTGATGATAAATATGAACTGAAATTTTCTCTTCGGTAAATGAGTATTGTATTGTAAGCGTTTTGTAATTGCGAATTTTTTTAATCAACTTTTTAGATCTTTGGAAAAATATGCACCATGGATTAATCATGTTTATATTGTAACAAATGGTCAAATACCTTATTGGCTAGATTTAGATTATGAAAAAGTTACTGTGGTAACTCATGAAGAAATATTTAAGGACAACTCACATTTACCAACCTTTTCCAGCCCAGCTATAGAATGCAATCTTCACAGGTTTTTATTTTCTTAGTAATTTTAAAATCAAATTATTGGTATGGGATATTTGATGGTCTTATAATGATTTTAAACAGAAAACAAGGTGAATGGGGATAGTTTCTAATAGAAAAACATTAATAAGATGTATTTTTAAAAGTTTTTTTCTTATCAGTAACATATATATTTTAGAATACCAGGACTGTCAAAAAAATTCATCTACTTCAATGATGATATATTTCTAGGATCTCCAATGTACTTACAGGATTTTTATACAGAAGGAAAAGAATTTTTGATCTATCTAGCATGGCCTGTACCTAATTGTGCACCAAATTGTTTATGGATGTATGTTAATGATGGGCAGTGCGATAAAGACTGTTATAGATCAGAATGCCAAATGGATGGTAATGATTGTGATGATATTGAAGAGCAGGTAAAAATCTAGATTTTGGATAAAAAATCAAATACTTCTATGCACAGTAAACTTCTATGTAAACAATTGAAAATATTGGATGTGCTATTAGATTCACATTAAGGGTAATTTTTAAAAAGCTTTATGATATTTTACTCCACCTAGGTGTGCTATAAGTTTTTCTCCATCTGTAATTTGAGTTGAAAAATAAACAGGATGTATTTAAATCTCAATATGTACTCCCAGTTCATTGATAAAGAAGTAAATAACATCATGAAGTGTCTTTCTTATGCTGGTCAGTAATTGTTCAGGTAGGATTTCTTTTTGAAAAGACTGTATTTATTCTTGTTTTGGTTACTGAGCAGCTTCCTATGATGTTGCATTTGTCTGTATATCTCATAGTACATCTTATTGTTACTTTATTAGGTCATTAATTAATTACTGTAATTACTATAACCATTTATAAACCAACATTGATCTTTGGTTGTAAGAGTTGGATACTAAATAAACAACAAAAAAGCAAAATATGGGCAATGGAGATGAAATATTTAAGAGGTTTTGTCTGTAGCTCTTTTTCCTCAGCTTCTGTTTCAGCTGGGTGGTTTTGGTCAGTGTTTTGAGGGCAATCCCATACATTTCTAATTTTCTCAAAAGCACCTTTTTAGCAATACAATCATTTGATAAAGTCAGACATATGCTAAGTGATAAGGTATTGCTTTCCAGGCGTGTCAAAATTACACTAGCAAATTGGATAATAGCTGTCTGTGTTAATTGCTAAGTTAATTGATCTGTAGTTTTTAAATAAGGGTTTGTCTAGTGTCATCCTTAATTTACCATTAATGCTGTTTTGGTTTTAGAGAGAACTTTTCAATCAATTTTTTACAAATGAAGATGAAGATAATTACAATAACGAAACTAAAAGCATTGATCTTCAGGAAGCCTCCATTCAAAAGTTGCAATTTTATAAGACTTTTATTCGACAATTTAATACGCTTCACGAAAAATCGAACAAGACATCAATTGAGCTTACCGATAACATATCAGAACTAGTAAGGCATCACAATAGCAATGTATTGGCCAAAGATAAGCTAAGAAAAAAGCGGAAAAGTAGAGACACGTCGAAATCCAGGTATTTCGACCGATTAAAATTTCGCAAAAATATTGATGCTTACAGTTCCTCTCTTCAACATACCAATCGTGTCTTTAACAACAAATATGGGTTCCATACAAGAAAAGTACCGTCTCACGCTCCCATTATGATAGACAAACAAATAATGACTGATTTAGAATTAAAGTTTGATAAAGAGTTCAAATTAACGGAGGAAAATAGAGTTAGACAGGAGAACGATATGCAGTTCTCATTCGCTTATTATCATTTTATTATGTCAGAACAGAGAAAAAGAAGTATTGGTGACATTTTTGATGAATTTGATACGGATTCCTCGAGGTTGGTAAACTTGAATGATGATTTTATTATAATTAATTTGTTACCTCCACCGAGTACAAAGTACACAGATTATTAAGAATAATAAAAAACTCTTCGATTTAACTCAACTTCCAAGTTTAATTGAAAAATTCGGTTTAAAATCACAATTACAGCTGTTTCGCTATAAACTAGCATCGTCAGATTGACATATTGACATATGTCAATCTGACATGAGATATTTATATTCGCAAATTACAATATATTTAGAAAGGGAAGTACCTACGTTTTTATTTATATTTTTAATAGCTGTTTTTAGCATCTAATTTATTACTTATGAATTTTAGCAGTAAAGCCCCGTGCGTCTTTTTTATAATCAAATTTACGAAATCAAAACTAAACTATTCGGAAAAAATATTTGAACTGACAACACTGCACGGCTGTCAACTTCGAGTAATTTCCTATATATTTGCGCAAGCGCGTTAGGCGGATGGTTAAACTGGAAGATTACCAGAATGATAAATTTATTATAAATAACTTCTAAATTTAAAAGCACTGTTAATCTCACTTTGTATTTTGATTACTAAACACAAGCTATCATTTTAATTTATTGGTCACACACCGTACGGCCTTTTTAAATGACTAATTGAGTCTGCTCTGTGGTTAATTTACGATTTTGTTTATTTACTCGACTTGAGATGAAAAATTCCAGCCAACTTTCAATTTAAGAGATTTATTTTCTTAAATATTACAGTACTTGGTCTGATAGAGAAATTAGAACACTTCTATCTCATCTTTACGAACTTCCTTTGAGTTATACCACTGTGAATCATTTTGAAGAAATGCTGTTGAACTGTTCGCAAAAAGGGCCATTCCCGGATGTACCTACACCTCTGTACGAAAGATATATAGATTCAAAACTGGTAAATGTCTTATATCATTTAATTAATGCTATTGATATATTTAAAAAATAAAAATATACTGCTACCAAAAATTTTAATGATGCAATCCTATTTTACGGGCGTAAATGAAATATGAATAGAGTAGGTATAGATGTTTTATTATTGATTGTTGTAAAATATTCAACCATTTTTAGCCAACTATTTCCAAACACCTAGTCGAAAATTGCGAGTATGTAACAGATATTTTATTAGATAGGTTTGAAAATGTATTCAAATATAATTTTGAAGTTGTTACTAACTCTGACAATAAGTACATCCACTTCATAATGTTAAATTCAAATATAAGTGATGTGGTTGGTAACTTGGATGAAGTCAGAAGAAATAGGAAGTAAGTGGAATGTTTAAATTATTAACCTTTTTTTATACAACAGTTTTGGAAGTTAAGTTATTATTGAGATCACAAAAAAAAACAACAGTTTAACAAAAAACTTTATTTAATTAGAAAAATTCACTTTTTAGCTGTTTCGTACTACTTTCATCATCAGATTGACGAAATTACTTAAAGTAATGTCAAAAAAACTGATAAAAAATTTAATACGAACAAAGTAAGGGTTGGTGCAATAAATTTCATTTATGTTATTATTATTTTTAATAGTTTTTTCCATTTGACAAATTCTCTCTGTATATAATGGATATTCACTTTTAAAAAATGTGCTTAAAATTGCAAAAAAGATTAGGATCATTTATTGTTTGAAAAAAATTGCAATTGCAACATTTGTAAGAGCGTTTGCAATTTTTTCATTAATATTTTAATAAATCACTTTTAAGGAATTTTAAAGTTTTAATTATGTTCATAAACAAAGACACTTTCATTTTAATATTAACATTTCTGGTAATAGTGCACAAAAAAATTATAATTTATTGTGCATCTTTTTTGTTATTTCATTAGTGATAGAATTTTCGCTACACAGAAAGACTTATAAGATTCCATTACGAGTGTTATTTTGTGGACTATATCACGAACAAAGTAATTGGTCAATGCATCTTCAATAATTTTTTTGACAGACGTCAAACTTTGCTTTGCGTTCGTTATTGGTTACGTCGTTGAAAACACTGAACTTGACAGACCAATGAGAATTGAAAGACAGCTGGTGTGGACTGTGACGTCATAGCAGAAGGCTCCTCCCATAAATCTTTCCAAACAAATCTATAAGGCATGTGATGTCACATGAGATTTTTAGTTTATGGTTTATTGTTAATATAGAGTGGCAGTTATTAGAAATAAGTAAAAAGCGATCAGTTAAAGACATTTTTATAAAAAAAACTGCAAGGTAAGGTTTGCAAGCCGACATTTAAAAATCTCTTATGAAACTTACACGCACGCGCATTCTGTTTGTTTGGAAAGATTTTTATGACACCGCCTCAAGTGACGTCAGACTTAGGCAGTCCATTATCGCGATAATACCAGCCGTCTTTGGTTTGTGATTGATCAGATTAGGTGTATATTTCGAAGGGTGTAATCAAATTTTAAAAAATTTCAATAAATATTTAATTCATTGTTTTTTTGGATTTTTGAGCACATTTTTACGGCAAGAGTATATTTTGTTAATTTTATATGAAAGTACATCAAAAAACAAATAAAATACGAGCTGGATGAACTCTCTAAATCGATTATTTGAAGGAAAATTTTTAATTGAAAAAAATTAATTTCTTCGAAAAAAAATTTGTTTCTCGTAAAATTTTTAATATTTTGATTTGAGGTTAATAGGGACAAAAAAAGTAACCGTTTTATTAATTTTCATTACGAAATAAAAAAGGAAAAATCGAAAAATACCGGTTTCTTGAAATTGCCCAAGAACGATAAACATTTACCAGGATTGCCTAATCGGCCTGATTTGTCCGCCAGCTGTGTGACGTCATTGCAGTCCTTCATTATAACGTTTACCATATAAATGCATGGAAATAATAGGAATTAAACAGTATTGTTATGATTTCTGAAATACTAACGTACCACTATTTGGATTTTTAAGATTAAACACTTATAATTTATAATAAATAATCCCATAAAATCGTTTTAATACTTATATTTAATTAATTTATTGAATATTATTTGGGAAATAGGTAGAGTAAAGAAAAGACTATTTAGTTCTATTTTTATTTTAAAAAATACATTCAAATAAATTTATTATTACACAAAATCATGCCTAAAACTAGTGTTTTTTGACAAACAAAGAAACAATAAACAATTTGCAGCATATTACTAGTACAATCCGTGAATCTTTTATGGAGCGACATAATATGTATTCTATAGAGAATTTTTAATTACAAATTTAAAATTAACAAAAAATACTACATATTAAAAAAATAGTAAGTAGGTAAACTATCTCACTAAAAACGTAAAATAAAAAATGTATTCACTATTGAATATTAACGTTGACATAACGTTACTAACCAAGCAATGTCCAGCCAAGCAGTGTAACACATGAAATTTAAAAGTCCGAACTGGAGTTTAAAAGAACAGTTTTTTAAAAATTTTACACAAAAATGCAACGTACACTAATGTATCCACAATATCTACCAGTCAAAATTTTGAATATTTTTATAATAAATCTAAAAACGACGATTGAAAACGACCTAAAATGTACTGTCAAGATAGGAAAAATACGACCGAGGACTGCAGTGACGTCACAGGCCACCACGTGCAATCGATTTTTTGGCGAATGTACGTCTTATGGGATTGAGCAATCCTGGTAAATGTTTATCGTTCTTGGAAATTGCCTTAGTAATTTTGAGGTTATGTCAGAAAGTGGTCAATATAAAAGTTGTAGTTTTTTTTTTCTTACCTACAGCTTTTCCATTGTACCTACACTTTTTGTTTTGATGTCAACTTTCGCCGCAAATCCAGAATATACATGTTTTACCCCCTCAAAAATGAACAACACAACCTGCTGCTGCATAAAAATTTTTCCTCGTTCCTGACCCCCTTCTTAACCTTATCTTACTGTTTGTTTCCTGCTATAAATTTTTTTTGGTCGAAAGCAGAATCAGTCTGCACTAATAATTAAAATAGTACCTTAACAATATAAATATAATCAAAAGTAATAAGTTAAAATTACTAGATTTTTTTGTAGATTTAGTAGTGATAAGTTAATAATAAAAAAATATGGTGTAAAAGAAAATGGTAAATTGTATACAACCACGCAAAATTGTGCTGTATACAAATAGTTCATTAATATTGAAATTATTTTAATCGATGATATTTAATTTGTAGGAAGTTTGTGTGTCTAAATGATAATCTCGACGAAACAAAATTCTCAGAAAACGAACTAGTGAGAGCTGTGCTGTATGATTTTTATTTATCATTGTTTCCGCAGCCCAGCAAATTCGAATTGCCTCCAGAATTGCGAAACAAGTTTATGTACGTCAAGGAGTTAAACGAATGGAAGTACAACAGGAAAATTGTTAGAACATGTTTGTACACTTTAATTGTTGCGATATTATGTTTTACTTTTTATAATCCTTGTAAGAAAAAATTGTGTCAAATTTGTAATAAAATTGTATGTTAAAATTTGTTTGACTTTTCTAATAAGATGAATAAAAATAAAAAAGAAGGGTCGGGCTTCGACGTCGTTTTTATCATCGTTCAAAAATATCAGGCGAGTTAAGAAAAACAAAAAAACTGCTGCGACAATATCCTAACTATTACAAAACTGAACTATTTAATGACGATTTGCAAAGACTAACTAATAGTGAATATTGTTCAATTTTTAAATATTTGCCCATACCTGTTGTACAAATTTCCAATTAAATTATCAAACAAAATGAAAGTTGCACATTGTCTAATTCGTTTCCCAGTACGCAGAACCACGTCAAAACGTCGTTATAAACTGGTCATTTTTTACTAGACATGACGTCAGTATATGACGACAATATAACGTGAAAATGACTTCCTAATGTCACATACCGATGACGTCATGTTTGGGACGACATTTTCACGACATAAAATGACGTTAGTTTTACGGCGTAATATGACGTTAATTTTACGACATGAAATGTCGTCAATTTTACGGCATAAAATGACGTTAACTTCACGTTCTAAATATTTTGGTTTTAACCAGTTATTCACCTAAATAAAACCAATTAATATGGAATGTAAGAATATATATATATATATTTCAGGATATATAAAACAAAAAAAAAACAATAAAAACAACAAAATAAATCTAAATTCAAATTATTCTATGCAGAACAGGAATTGCTGCAAAAGTATTATATTGATAAGGCATTATCACAAAGCTTTACAAAACTAGAAAATTAAACTCAAATTATACTAAGTTAGAATAATAATGGCCGCAAATAACTATCTTGAAGAATAATTACTGTTACTATATAAACAGTTAGTTATTTATATACTGCGACTATATATATTACTAGAAAATTAAATCTGAATTCAAATTATTGTTTGCAGAACAGGAATTGCTACAAAACCATATGTTTAAGTCAAAAGTTAAAACTATAACAAATATATACATATAGATAATTTAAAAAAGGTACACGTTTAGAAAGAGCAGATGTTGATATCATATTTTTTCACTCTGAGTAGCAGCTGGTAACTTAACTTGCACAGCACCTATAACAAAAGTTAGCAATTAGTTTAATAAAATTTTAATGAAAAATAAATGGAAAACTAGTATAATTGCTCAAACAAATAGAAATTAGGTAATCTGAACTAAACTGAGCATCAAATTTTTTTACATATTATTTTACTTACGAATTGTGGTCAAAATCAGATTGGTACCACTAAAAGCCTTTTTATTCGATTTTTCACTTCTTTGTCCTGAAAAGTTAAATCCTGTGGCCAATTTATTAGTCAAGACTGCCCGTAGAATGCGATTGACTAATCCTGTTATGCCAGTTCCACCCAAACTTGCCAAATAGGAAGCCTATAATATATTTTAATTATAATAAATTACAAATTTCATAATTCTGTAATTTTTTTATATAAATTAACTTACCTAGATACAACAATATTTATTATCTTCCTCACGATCATTTCATAGAAAATCCCTCTCACTTTTCACCTTAAACCTTAACCTTACTATAACATAATAGGGATGGGTAAAAAGTATCGATATATTAAAATATCGATATTTTTCAGGAAAATAATCGATATATATCGTCGATATTTTTATTTACAAAATATCGATATTTGATAATTATTTTGGAGTATCAAATAAGATATTTTTTAGAGCTTAAACATACGTATTTTACTTATTTATTCGAAAACTAATCATTCCATTCGGTTAAACGAGCAAGTTTCAATTCGGGCATAAATACGAGTTTTTTTTTGTTTGTATGTGGCTGTGTGCAGCACTAAGTGAGGCCCGACCGTCGGCCTGACAAGGCCATATTACAGTCATATGTCATGTCAAATGATATGTCAAGTCAATTCTTTCTTCTTTCCTCATTTCCTTCCTATTTCGGATTTCCAGCGTGCTTGGCTTGAGCATGGTTCTGCCTTTAGGTTAGAATACCGGTTTTTTTAACTACTTTTTAAGATAGATAAGTGAAATGTTTTTATTCAATATGTCTGCAGTGTGGAAGTTTTTTACAAAAAAATATTAAAGAGAGGGTGCTACTAATGTCTATATCGGATGATTACTGGTTTTTTAGTTAAATTATGAGTCCTGTAATATTAAAAAACTGCTAGATGTGTTTCTGTTTTTTATTTTCCTTTCGATTTTGATTTTGACGGTACTTTTAAGGAAGATATATCGATATATAAAACTATCGATTTTTTTTCAAATGATATATCGATATCATTTAAAAATATCGATACGATATATATCGATTTATTTTTTAAACTGCCCATCCCTATAACATAACCTATAAAATATTTGGCGGCAGTTTACCGACTGATTTGCAATGTTGCCGATAAATTTATTACATTAGAAATTATAACATGGTTAACATGCAATAAACTTATTTTTATTTAAATGGTGAAAATTAACTTGATAGAAAATATATCAAATTATTTTTAGTACCAATAAACACGATGTAAAATAAAAAAAAATAGATCGCTTCCTCACAATGCAAGGAATTGGTAATCAACTGGCAACTTTGTGATTCTCTTGAATGTAGGCTGTTTGATTGGTAGAAAAGAGCGCAATTTTTAAAAGGACTAGCTACGTTATGGTTTTATTTCTATTTATTTTTTAGGGATGAAATTTAACGGTTTTATTAATTTCTGGTGTGCTATTAAAGATGTTTATTATAAAAAATGAAAATAAATTGAGCTAGAATATATATAAATAGCAGTATACTTATATACATATTAATTAATTAGATATTGAAATATCGTGTATATTACAATTAAGCTTAAGCTGTGTTTTTCACATTTTTCTGTCAAAAATAAATTAATTGAAATATATAATGCATATATGTTATTGAAATATATGTATTATAATATAAAAATGATAAACCGATATCACCAAATAAAGTCGACAGTATGACGTAAATGAATGCCGACAAAAAGTCGTGGATTAGGTCACGTCAAAATGTTGTCGATATTTGGTCGACTGACGTCTATTGACCAGTAGTCACTAGATAATGACGTCATTGTGACCAGACCCTGCGGACTGGGTTCAGAAGGACACTGTTAATTAGAACATAATATTGTCCTCAAATGAATGAGTCAAACTTTGATGAGTTTATTCATGTACAAAATAACCCAACTCTGCTTCTAGTTTGAAACTCATTACAGCATTTTTTTATAGGGGTTATTAAAATTATTTTCATTAATGTATTTTTTTTGTTACAAACATCTTTTTACTGTCAGCGCATACTGTAACTGCAGGTTATAATGCACATTAATCCTAAATTAATTTTCCTTATTAATTTATTCGTCATTTACAACAATTCGGACCTTTTTCAACTAGCTGGCTGAGTTTAAGAAAATAATGCATTTTTTATTTGCATGAATGTTTTATTTGAACAGAGCTTAGATGTATAAAATAAACAGTTATCGTTAATTTTTTTAAATTTCATTTATGCGATTAAAGTTATTTGACGAAATAGGTATTGTATTTTGTATTGTATTTTAAGACCAAATAATTTTAGTTTTGAAATAAAAAAGAATCCGCCATCTGCCTCCTGATAGACAAACTGCAATTTTTGTAATTCTTTATTTTATGCAGAAAACGATCAATTCGTGTCCTGACAAAATGATGGCTTCTCTATGTGCCATTTGACATTTAAATGTCATTTGTTTTGACACCCATAATAAAATGTCAAATTTGTTGAGAAAAAAGCAGTTCATTACACCTACCTAGACCGCACAAAACTTATATAATTATTATGTTATTTTAATGTTGTGTTTTTAAGTTTATATTTTTATAATCATGACGAAAGTGTGCCGTTTGTGTTTAATTAAATTACAAAGAGGCTCAAAATATTTCAATATCAACGCTGTTGAATCGTTTACAGGGTTCATGCCCTATCGTGACCAGTTAACTACATGCATTCCAGAAATGGTATGTTTTAATATTGATTTTTAGTTAAGTTCTTTTGTTAAATTAAAAAAAAAAACATGTTTTCACTTTTTTTCTCCAAAGTTAGCATATAAATTAGGACACACAATTGTTTTATACTGACAGTAGGTGTGTTGACATGTTACTAGGAATGTGTCAGTATGACATACTTTTTTATTCCTGCAAAAAATATATTTCAAAATTAGTAAAATTTTAGTATATTTTATTTTAATGATCCAATTTTGAAACTTAAATAATGGGAAAATAAGTAATAACACAATAAAATTTCTATATTCTAAATACATCAGTTTGCATTTATGAATAAACAATTTATTGTTAAAAAAATTTGACAAGGTATACCAGTACCAACAGTAATGATGTGTGTTGATTGATGTTATTCTTTTATTATTTTCAAAAATTTGTCTATTTGGTGAATAGAGAACTACCAAAGCTCTTTAATTTGAACATTTTTTGTATATTTAGAATATAAATACAGAAGAATAAAATAATTTTTACACTTACTTGTATTAACAAAACAAATATTTATATAGCATCAACTGCAGTTAAATATAACAAAAGCTTAAAGATGATTACTTTTTAAATATATTTAAATAAAACACTGCAAGTTCAAATAAATTGCAGTAAATATTTTTAAGAACCAAATCCAATACTTTTAATTATTTATAATTATATGTTCAATATACACTATACTTAAATTATATTAATAAAATTTAAACCAAATTAGTTAATTATAATGAAATTTAAATTTATTGTACTGACCCTTA
>CM068983.1:1636500-1851853 GCA_035357415.1 Ophraella communa | reverse complement strand
TTTTAACATGGTTGTGTTTTTAATTACAAGGGATGATTTGACTTTTCGAGGGCGGAACAAGCAAGAAAATAATTTATACATTTGCTAAGTAAGTGAAGTAGGACAGTAAAACTCAAAAAAGTATTCAATTTTTATGGAAATTATTAGCAATTTTCAAATTTTGACGGAATTTTCATAATTCTACGTGGTCTGTACTTTATTTTTATCAAAAATAAAAACAACTTGGTTTTTGACTTAATTTCTTGAAGACACCAAATTTAAAGCTATTTGCTCTGCCATTTTCTTAAAGTAAAAATTTGGTTTGCCTAAAAATGCTTGAAAAAAAAAATATGAAACTTAGGGTTTTTTAAGAACGCTGATGCAATGATTTAATAATTATGTATTAGCATAATATATTTATTAAATATAATAATATAATATAATCAATAAATTTACTGAGGATTCTGTTTATTAAAGAGATTATAGATGCTACACATGTTTTTTATATCTGTTTTATTATTTCGTTAAAACTAGATCATCTCTTTGATTTTTTTGAAATTATCTTTATTATTTTTAGTTAAAACTTTGGTGTCTTTGAAATTAAAAGAATGTTTAATGAGCATTTCCACAGTTATGAAGAGCAGTTGTTGCATTCCTGACATAAGTATGTAAATTTAATATGTTTTTAAGAACATATGCATGATTTTTACATATTTTTTGACAGTTACAAAAAACAGAATAAACCACATTTGACAATAATCGTATGGAAATTACGACGTTTTATTTTTAAATATTTTATTCGGAAAGTCCTGATGTGTATAAAAAAGATAAGTAAGTATTTTGTTCATTTCTTAAGATATTTAAATGTTAATTTTTTCAAGAAAAAATTGTAATGTTTCAAGGTTCTTTGCTTAGTTTGTTTTTAAGAAATCTTTTTAACTGACTTTGGTATACGATAATCCGTTAAGCCAATTATTACACTTATTTTATAATTTTTTTTTTTTTTTTTTTTTTTAACATGATTTTTGGATAGTATTTTTGAGTATCTACTTGACCAAGTAAGTTTTTCTATACCATTTTTTTAGTATTTTCTCCTCTCATCATTTCAAAATGATACAAGTAAAGAAACTTTTTAACTCGTTACTTAAGAATACTTTATTTTTCCGTAGAAAACTTCATTTTTGGATAAAATTTTTTTAATTGGGTTGACTACTTCATCTAACAAATTATGTTTTATAAAAGAAGAGATTGCAGTTTATTTTTTTTATAGCCGTTTTCTTTATCAACATCCTCCATAATTATTGTGGAGTTAAAATTGTGATATACTGTAGTTTTTAATCCCCATGCAAAGAACTATGTCCAAGGACACTGGTGATAATACATGTCCAAAAAATTGTGAAAAAATTGCTTTATGAAGATAAGGTGTGGCCACTTCTTACTAGTATCTAACAAATTTCGGATAAAATATATTTTTGCATTGGTTTATTTCTATTTTTCCGCTATTTTTTCTTTCTGTAATTGAAAGCGAAAATACACTTAATATAAAAATGTCTTTCTTTATGTCCTTACATAAATCAAACGCAAGAACCGAATAAATAATTATTATGATACAACTACTAGTTCTACATGCGATGTGTTGTCGACGAAATTTCCCATTTCGACTTATAGGAAAAGTGTCGACAAAAGTAAAAATGGAAATTCTTTCTGGAGTTACTAAAGATTTTTCTATAGGGATAAGAGGTTTTTAGCAAAATTGAAAACGAAAGTGGATTTATTTGTTGTAAGTAGGAGCAGAATAACGTACTTGAAACCTCTATTTTCACAATCATTTAAACTTGCTACAAAGTGAATTTTCTTTTATTCCATTTAGTTATCAAATAAAAATTGTTTCTTTTTTTATTATTTAAGTGATTCCTTTTTGTTTACTTGGGTAAAAAATCGTTTCTTCTAATTAATGAATCAAATAACCCACTGATGTTCGATCTTTTTGCTAATAAAATATTCTTTAACAAGCGTACACACATCCTCATATAAAATTCCCATTGTCTTTTTTAAAAGTTTTAGTCGTAGCTAAGAGAATAAAGTCATAAAACCATTCTGATTTACTTTGTACTCATGCAATTTATTGCTTAGCCATTTCCAATAACACGTTCACATTCAATTAATTCTTCTAAGCGTGACCAGAAAATAATGACTTTCAACGTGAATTGTCTTGGAAAAACAGTTCTCTTACTGCAAAATAATTAATCCGTACAAACGATAAAGAAGCCATATGTTTCTATTTATTGATTATATAAAGGGTGTTTCAGTATTGATAGAAATAACGGCCAAATACGATTTGTGTTTGATGCAACTTGACCAATTCTTCAGGAGTAAATTCAAATTTAAAAAAATGCAAAAGCAAAATGGCGTGTTTGAAGTACATTTCTTGAATTTGTATGCGAATTGGATTGTAATGAAAATATTAAATGAACTTTGTAATAATTTTGTGATAGATAAATATAAAATGTATATTTTGGAGTACGTCGTTTTTTAATTTTTTTTTTTGGCTTGGACAATTGTCACTCGGCCAGACTCAATAAATAAAAAAGGAATATTTTGCAATTAGACTAAACAAAACTAGGCCACGGTAAGTGAGCTTGCTTTATAAACAAATGGGTTAAAACGCGCAAATAGGTAACAAAGGGAAGATTACAGACACAATTTAGTTTCACTAAGAAAAGTAATTATGGAATCCCAAATAACATTTTTCTTTCTTGCAATGCCAAAAAAGGTGGCAAATGTTAACTGGAAGAAAAAATGTTGCTTTTCTTAACGTTTTCCAAGAAGATTCTTCTTACTGGCTTTTTGTAGAAAGTATATTTTTAACAACCAAAAAATATGTAGTTCAAACCGCTTTCTTCTTGATATTCCTCACTGCATAAGTTAGAATTAATAACGTGTATCTTATAAAGTTGTGCAGAATAGCATGCATGACCAAATCGAAGTCTGCTTATTGTAGTAATATATTTACGTGGTACCACACTAAGTTTTTATACCAAGGAATATTTGGAATGCTTGGTCTGTACTCAAAGTATACTGCGTTTCTGATTTGCTACTAAAATTCTTTTCCAATGTGTTTTCCAAAGTTCCATTTTGTTGTTTTTTGTTTGAATGACACCATCTGAAATACATAGCTGATGCATGGTAGATACTCCGTGAGAAATAGAATTTTTTGCTAACTGTCTCTACATGCTCGTTGTAAGCGAGCCCTGTATGGTACTTTTTATCCACATCAGATGGATTTTTTGGGTGCTTTTGTTGTTAATTTCTTTTGTAATGCTTTCTGTAATCAGAAAAATGTATGGATTAGGAAGTGGATACCAAGGTAACTGCGGGTTTTGTATTGCTTTTAGAAACAGACATAAGGAATCAGATAGAATTACCGCTGAATTATAGTAGAAATGATTTAATATGAGTGTTATAGTATTGGAAATATTTGTTTTTTATTATTATTTAAAAAATTTTATTTATATTTTAGTTTGCGCGCCATTAATGATTATCTCAACTAATTTATGAGACTCTTAATTTTTTTATTATATACTCTCAGGGAATATTTTATTGTTAGGGTCAAATTAAAATTATATAAAGAACCGACCTTCTGTTCTTTGGCCTTCGTGTTGTAAAGTTGGCATTAAAGTATATTACTACAATTGAATCATAGAAATTGAAACAAAACAGCCACATGTATTCTTGGATAAGTGTTTTATCTTTTATTCAACTATTATTAGGTTTTTTTATAATGGGCCAAAATATTCAAATTATACAGTTATTCCAATTCTTATTTTATCTAAAGTTTCTTTCATTCATCCATGCAATACTCACTATTTAACTATACTCACAGAACTAAGATTCAGTTACGTGGATATGTGACCTTAATTATAATAGACTATTGGCATCTAGTTAAAAAAAGAAGAAGAAATTTATTTTACTTTGTTCTTGGAGTATGAATGTTATGAAAATTAATAAAACGTTAATCCAACGAGAATTGATTTTATCAAATATTCTGTAAGTTATTTTTTATCTAATAATTTATATCTAAGACAAATAAATTTAATTCTAATAAAAGCAAACAATTTATACTACATGAAAAAAAAAACTTAAAATTAATATATGAACAGTAGGTAGGTACCTGAATGTCTGTTGTTAGTTTGTACTTTTCTTCTCTCTTCAAATCCGAAGGTTTCAATGGGTTGGAAAATGGTGGGAAAAGGGCTGCAGAATATCCAGACTGTCAGCTGAGGATCAAATCCGGTATTTTCTTTCTTCTTCAAAACTGTAGACTTTTACACAGGTCTGTTCTTTCGTTGTGGAACGCAAGGGCCCTTTTTTGTTATATCTGAACAAAACTATGCCAGATAAGTTATATCCAGTTCGTAGTCAAAGGATTATAAATGATAAATTCAGAAGTAGATGTTCGCTTACCCGCACTTTGTAAGTATTCTTACTTATTTACTTTTATTAATTATAGGTATCACTGACTCCTTATAATTATGTTTATAAACAATTTATTATTAATCTTTTGAATATTTTATATATAGTTGTATTAAGATTTTTACTTATTAATTTCAACTCAAAATTTTTTTACGTCTTTCTCCCTTGGAGAAATTTTTTGCAAGTCGTTGATTTTTTCATTTGTTTTCTCAACAAATTTTCTTTTGTTTTATTCTCAATCAATGAAATTCTACATTTTAAAAAGTTTGCCACTAAATTGATATTTCCAATCTTTAAAAATATTGTGAGTTTATTCAAATGAAATTATGTTTTAGTTTCTAGGCAGTTATGAATTGTTTGTTTCATTTTTATGTTATTGTTTTTATCATTAGGCAGTGGTCAAAAAATTTGTATTTATATCTTTTTTTAGCCTTAAAATTTAGGTTTGGTATTTTACACAATTTGTTTGAGAATTCTGGTACTACCTAAGTTTTTATCTGTCAATTTATAAGCTTAAATTCTTGATTATACAGGGTTTATTAAAAATTGAATTAATAATTTCAGAATATAGTGTTTGCATAAAAACTTATTATAAAGAATGTTATTTATTTTTTATTAACATTATCAGTTTTGCATGTTTTAATTTGACTTATTTATTAGTTTTATTTCCTATTATATTTCTTTTATTGTGATGAATTTATTTAAACTAAGTAACTAAATATTGGGGACAGAGTTGGTCATATTAAGCTTTATGATTACTTTTTAAACGATTTATTTTGGGTATGTTCATACCATAACAATAGATTATAGCCTCATATATCGCTACTGCTTCGGCAGTGAAAATTGAAAAATGATGGGGATAATTTGAACACTCCCTGTGCCCTCTGAATTTTTGGATGCATCTGTATATATAGTTGATAGAACTTGAAAATTTTTCCAGTACACTATTTAAACATTTTACGGTTTATTTTGGTGTTCTCGCATAATTTTGGTTGAATGATTGGTATTTCTTGTTAAATAGGCCAAAAAAATCATCAAACTCTAGGAAGTTGTTAATCCTTAAGAACGGCTATCTTTCACCTTCTTATATTGTTGTTATCTTTGAATTGCCTTACAGCAAAGGAGGAGAATTTTTGTGTCTGCTCAGTATTTATTCGTCCAAATCAAAATAGAGTTTAATTTTTTGATACATTAATATAAGGAACTATTGTGACAAAGAACCTTGAGGAGTTATTTCTGTCTAAGATATTGCCTTCTGAATTGTTTTAATTTTTTAATGTTTCTGAAAACATGTGGTCATGCTTAAACGTTTTTAGATGGAATAAACTAATTCTGGAGTAAACCAAATATCTCAGTTTACATAGTTGCAAATACGTTAAAAGTGATTGGAAATGATTTTATAGAAAATTCTTGTTACCTACATCATAGTATATTTTCGAGATATTTTTCAACAAAAAATTATTTCGGGAGGTGGGTTTTAATTTTTTCGCTCCCTAAATAAAAATTCAACAGTTTTTACACTTCAACTTCATGTCAAAACGAACTTACTTTAAAAAATGCAGGCTTTCTTTTTTGAATGGTAGCTTAAGTCTTTCATTTCATTGGACTATATCGCTTATAGGTAGCAGTCCTAGTTTGTTTAATGCATTAGTTCAAATTTATTTTTGATTGTTTTGCTAAGAAACGTTGCAATTTGTAATAAAAAATTTCATTAAGTCAAAAAAAAAAGAAAAATCACAGTTATTGTTAAGATAAAATCACTTCTATTTCTCAATTACGTTTTTGGTCAGTTTTAACAGCTGTCAGCTATCACTTTTCAGATTTATAAACCTTTTGTCGGTCACAGGAACAAACAGAAAGGCTTCTGAAGATTTAAGACACTCAATCGCATTTATAAGAGATCTCTCAAAAAAAGTCTCAAGACTCTGCTGAATATCAGCAGTATATATAAGCAGTATACTACTTCCCCTGCAGCAGTGACTTACTGGACACAGAGTAAGCCTTCACGCCATATCCCTCCCACCTTCTGACCATTTCCTCCTCCATCCAATCTAAATTTCCTCTTTTGGAGCACACCCTTGCCACCGTTGCTCTCTTTGCCTTAGCTATCAGGGTCCAAAGAGGTATGACTTGACAGCACAGCTGCTGCTATTGCACCCACTGTCCTGCTACCCCTATACCACTCTCAACAAAATCCCCCTCAGACTGCACTTGCAGTAGTGGATCCCCGCTCTTTTCACTCCCACATTTCCGCCTTCGTACAGCATACTCTGCTCAACTCGTCCTACCAATAACTCTCCTTTTCCATTCTTCTGGCCCTTTCACATTACCCATCAATCTTCCCAATCCATGCTGCTCTCGTACTCCTCGCCTTTCTGTGCTGGCCTTCAACATATGGTGCTTTAAGGTTAGTTGGCTATTCAACCAAACACCTAGATACTTCACCACTACTCCCTCCATTTTCTTCCCCTTTAACACCACTCTTTCTTTCCTCGTCTTGCTTCTGTTCCTTTGCCCAACAGAAATTCCGCTGTCTTATCTTCCCCACAATCTTCCTACACATCTTCCTCCCTGCCTTTCTTTCTATCTCCGTCTCCCAACCTTTTCCGTACTCACTCAGGCAAATCATCTGGAGATACACCAGGTAATCCCACATCCCTCTTCGCATGCAGTAATCTCAAAAAACCCTCGTTAAACACACACAATTCCAGAGCTTCGGTCCCTAGGGCACTGCTGCCTCCGTTTCTATATCTCCTCCCCACTTGAATGTACTATAACCCAAACCGATACAGGGGTAATCCTCCTCCAATAAAATTAACCAACCCCTCACCTGCACTCTGAGCCTTCAACAACGCGCTCAACACCGCCCCCTTTGCTGATACTATTAAACGCGTTCCCCCACATTAGAAGAATATCTCCCAGTAGTGCCAGCTTCTAGATTCTCCAGCTGCCCTCCTTCCTCCAAATCCACCACTCCACCTAACGCAGATGATACACGATTTCTCAACTTCGTGAACCCATGCTGGTTTTCTCTAAAACCCCCATTTCTTCTTACGTCTTGCTCAATCCTTACCTTTATTATTCCTTCCATCACTCATTACTCATACCATTGGATATACAAGTCAGGATATTTTTGATCACCAAGACATGAGATTCTAAAAACAGTGTGAGAATTGCTTCAACCTCAGAAAACATGAAGTAAAAGTGGATGATTAGAGAGAGACAAAAATTCTAGTTACAGTAGTAATTATTACATGGACGAAAATATAACAATTTATGTCTAAATTATAACCAAGAAACATACAATGCAGGAAAAGCATTGAAAATGTTCAAGTTGATTTCAAGTCAAGCAAGTTAACAAAAATATACAACTTTAAAATGTTGCTGTTAATCTTTTAAGATGTTGGAGAATAAAAAATTTTGACTCAACCAAGACCAATATAATAAACTAAAACGTTTGAAAATACAAACAGTAGGAGCTATTAATTGTTATTTCTTCTATATCTTACTGTATATTATAATATCTCGAAACCCTTAACCTTATCAAATTTTTTCCACCTCAAGGTCTAAAAAATAAATCACACAAAGTATTATTGGCGTAACCGACTCCAATTTGTTAAAGTTGTTCAGTTGGGGTGGTTTCTCTACAGTTTAATAATTCCCTCTGAGTAAGATACGGCCCTTTTTAATGAGATAAGCCTATTGTATGCAGTTTTAGTTACAGTGCAGGGAGGATTATTTTACCCTATTTTTATAACGTGAGGTTTTTTCATATTAGCGAGTTTAAAACACAGTGCCGCCAAAGTTAAGCCACACTAGGGGCTTTCGCCACAAGAACAATTTGAATTTATTTGATAACAGCAAAGAGATATAAGAAACGGGTAGATGGGATCAAATAATGAAACACATTTGGGGTGATGCTTTGTGAGATTTGCTAAATAACCCATATGGATTCATTTTCTTAATATTATTTGGTGACGATTGTTTAATCTATCAACAAAAAAATCTACTATAAATTAAAGATATTTAGGATTTCTACAGTTGTCGCTGTATTTCTTCTTTTCAATCATAAATTATGTTCTGCCAGTCATCCCCTGTATAGATCTTTTTCACAATGTAGCTTAGTATGGAGTTGTACTGACATTATCTTCTTTATTTCTTCGTTTCTAATTCAATATAGTCTGCATGCTTCTTCTTGTGGAGTCCATTTCTGTTAAGCTTTATCACTCCAATATGCCCTATATCTCATTTATACTTCGTACCAAGGTGTGTGTTTTTAGTAATCTATTTTAATACAAAGTTCTAACCTGCTCTAATCTACTCTGGTAATCTTTTTGTTCAATGGTACCAGTATTTGAAAGTTTGAATCTTAACCTAATAATAGACTAGTTTAGTGATTTTTTTTTATATTTGCATCTTATAAAATAGGTTTTTAGTGGTTCAACTGTACCAAATAAAATTTTTATAAAAATTAATCCCCTAGCCATAATCGGCTTTTGGAAATTTAAATTTAATGGTTACATACGTCATAAGTGGTAAGTGACGTGTTTCAATAATATTGGTAGAAAATTTGCGATGTTGTCGATATGCTTTAATATTAACCGAGCAGAAACTTATCCCTCTCTTATTTGGTTACACGTCATTAAAAGAGATAAAACATATCGATATTTTTGTTCTCTGATTGACACTTTATCAAATAAGGAGAGTAAAACACTAAACAAAATATTCCTGGGTCATTTTTGTTAGTTTAATTTGTTGTTTGGTTGTGTTTGGTTTTATGAAAGAAATTACTTTTATACTATTTTTTTGGTTCGAAAATAAAAATCCCTTAACACCTTCTCTTGGTGTTATAGCGGTTCCTTCAAAAATAACCTAATAGAAGTAATTGTTCTCTCTGGGAGCAAACTCCTTCTATCGGTACAGTGAGAGAACGAATTTTAAGAATACCGTTTTTGGCATTTTCTAATAGAACCACGCTCACTTTCTATTGGCTATTCTATTCTATCACCGTCACAGAATAGGGGGTCTTGTTTGTTTTATTACAGATAAAACACGATTTTTCTCTCCTGTCATAAATCTTGTCAACTGGTGCAATCAGTTAGTCACAGAACACGGTGTTTTGTGCCACCAGTTCTTTTGAGAATACTTGAAACGAACGTAGCTGCTAAAAATGTGACAACGTTGACTTTTTAAAACACACTTCATCATTGGTTATATTAGTTGGCGCTACGTTTAAAAACTTACTAATTATTTATTGCAAAAATTTTGAACGAAATAGAGAAAAATTAATTGCAAAATGAATACTCAATATAAGTAAGTACGTATCTTATCCTAAATATATATTGCTATCATTTTCATTAATATATTAGTCCATTGTCATCAATATCTAAATTTTCACTGGTTTCTGTTCTCTTCAGAAGTATTCGGTGTATTCAAGGTTTATTTCTAGTCCATTATTTGTACATTCTTAATATAGTTTTTCGGAGGATATAGGTTAGGTCTTCTTCATCTTGGAGCAAGTACTACATGAGCATCTGGGCGAAAAATTTGAAAGCTATCTCTAACTGGTATTCTCAATGCCTGCCGTTCTCTGGCGAATTATTCAAGCCTCCTGCTACCCCCAACTGGCACTCTTCTAGCCACACTGAGCCATCATCTCCCAACCACACTCAAATTCACCCAGGACAATACGACTTCCACACAAAAACAACGCCATCCCAGCCCTGTAGAGGATCTTAAATCCTAATCTGGGCTTATCTATTTATTCTCTAACCCTCGTAGAAAATTATCACAATTTCTTGCTTTATTTGTTGTTGTTGTTCCAATGCCTTAGCAATGACCTCAGTATCCAGTTTCAAGAACAGCGTTGGAAATGTAGAGCATCCCTATAATTAGCAATTTGTAGGTTTTGGAGATTTGCTTGGAGTATTTTTTTTCCCGGCTACTTTTAACTCCTTATTATCTTGTTATTTTTAAGAGCTTCTATTAAGTTTTTGTGTTATTTCCGTTTACTACATTGCCTGATTAAATTTTTTTTCTTGGGAAATGCGCGTTATTACCTTTTCTTAAATCAATAAATAACATGTGGGCTGGTCTGTTTGTGTAATTTTTTCTCGATTAATTGTTGTACTAACTGCAAAAAGTAAAGCTAGAGATAATAAGAATCACTGAACAGTTATTAGAAGCTGCTCATAAACTGGGTTTGAAGATAATTTTTAAAGATACATGCAATGGCAAAACTTGGCACAAAAAGGGACAGCTTGAAGCAAAAAAACAGACTTTTACTGATCTGGGTGGTCTTGGTGAAGAATATAAATGCCGGAGATTAGTCTAAGATTGGCCAAAAGCAACAGATTTACACTTCCAAAAGATGCCAAGAAACAAAAACTTATCACTGATATCAAAAAAAGGAATTTTAAAAACCGAAAAAGATCAAACCAGAAATAGAAATATTATGTGGGAAAGAATATGGCGAAGAAAAAATACAGGAACAAAAAAGACTAACGAAAGATGGGAAAGACGTACAAATGAGGAAATCTAAACGAAGGCTTCTTGATTATCGCAAAATAGTAACTACTTGTATGTAATTAAGTATTTAAACAAAAAGATTACAGTGGTTGAAATAGTACTGGAAAGAATATCACGAGGCTACAGGCTACAGAAAACGATAACCAATCGAAAGTACTGGAAAATCTATCATAAGAATACAGGGCTTGCCACATAACGATAACCAATCAAAAACACTTGAAGAACGGAGTTATCATGAGGCTACAGGCTATAGAAAACCGATAAACCAACTGGCGAAAGTACTGGAAAACTATCATAAGAATACAGGCTATGTTATAACGATAACCAATTGAAAGCACTGGAAGGCTATCACGTGGCTACAGGCTACACATAACGATAACCAATCGAAGTACTGGAAGGCTATCACGAGGCTAGCAGGGCTTGAACGGCCTACATTTATTTATAATATTATTGTTGGAGTGTTTTGTAATCGATACATGACCTGGTCATCAATCCAGCTTGGCCCTCTCCAAAAATTTTGTATAGCACTTGATGACCCATTATCTCATTTGTTTATATATCGTAGTAATATGTACTGTGGTCAAGAACAGTATTAAATAACTAAACGTTTGAATGAAACTTCCACCTTTTTATTCGAAATATAGGTTTTTAAATTCAATTTCACAGCTGTTTCTATCTCAAACCGTTTGGTTGTTTACTTTAAGCTTTTAATAAGATGGACTTTTCAAGCACAGTAGAGGGTTAGTACAATAAATTTATACTGTGGTCAACTTAATTTGGTAATTGATTCAACTGGATATTCCCTATATCGATACTAACATAGGGTACTGTTTTTTAAATCCTTATCTTTTTTCTGGACGTCCACTGAACTTTAAAATATGCAGGCTATATAACGTCTAGATTTAAAGTTGAAATTTAATTTCAGTCTAACAGGCCTTGCTGTGGGGGAAATTTACATACTAAAGTTTTTGTTTATGTTGGCAGAGCAGAAATCCTGATAAATTTAATAATCAGAAGGTGGTTTACATACTGGGCAAGTGAAGGACGGATTATCCTCTATTTATTCCCTTTTCATTACGCTATAGCCGATTCGTTTTTTATATGAAAGATAAATAAATAATTAATTAATGCATCGGTGATCACTACCGATACCAGTTGAAAGGGTCTTAAACAGGATTTTTATTATGAGAACAAATCAAAAGATGATGAACATCGAAGATATAGATACAGATTTAATAAATAAAATAAAGTATCCAAGCCGAAACTAAACAGTATCGAAAATAAATAATAATGTAATTGTTCAAAATGTTCACCATTTCCACGCAAACAAGCTTCATGGATCTATTTTGTAAGTCAATAAACATATTATTAATAAAAAAGTAGATTGATGGAACTGCTGAAAAATATTTTGTAGTCTCTTCCCGTAGTTAGGCAATATTCGCCGAAGCGGATTCCGAATTAAATCTTTTTTCCTTCATTATGTCCCAAATGTATGCGTCAGGTGGCGTCAGATCAAGGTGGAATGAGAAGGATATTCGAAGTCTGTTCCCCGAGAAATTGATTCTATTATCGAAATTCTGACGGGAGTAAGTCTAAGGAGCGCACAGCTGTATGGCTCCTTGCACCATTTTGTTGGAACCATTGTGTGCGTGAAACTGTAGATCTTCGTGCACGGCAAAAGTTATTTTCAGATCTTTCACAAAAGGTATAATAATTTTCTCTCTATAACGTTCTTGGTTGATAGTAAGTGGATTCTGATTATCATCTTCAACGAAATAAGGACCAATCATTCCATTACCAGATACCGCGCACCAAACGGTAACTCGAAGACTGTGGAAGTGGTTTCTCTACAATAACATCAGGACGTTCAAATCCAAGAAATCACTGGTTGTTTGTCGATTAATATAGTCGCTAAGATGAACGTGACTCTCGTCTGAAAACCATATGTTTTTCAAAAACTCGGGATCTTTCGTAAATTAAACTCAACATGCCACCACAGTAAATTTCTTTTTGCACGTTTGTCCGCAGCATTTAGTCGTTGTCCAACTTTTTTGGAATAGCGGTAGGCGGATAAACCATCAATTGATTTTGAACATGCGACGTAAAGACGTTTCACCAATGTTGAGTTGACATACAGTTCTTACTAGACTTCTTTGAGCTGATTGGCAGAACTTGGTTAAAAACACGTCCTTCATTTTCGTTAATGCATACTGTTTTTCGACGACCTGAAGAACCTTTACGTTGACACAATACACTACCAGTGCGACGAAATTTTTCAACAACAGCTAATATTACACTTTTACTAGGAGCTGCTTTATTAAATTTTTGTTAATAATTTATTGACACCTGTTCTAAGCTTGGACCATCACTACGACCTTTTTCCGTATGAACGAAAACACTTTTTTTTCCGTTGTTAGAACCATTTTTAAATCAAATTTAAGTGCAGCGTACTATTAATATAATTAAGTCAAATATGACAGATCCATATTACATAAACAACTTCACAGCACTCTCTGTTTCGGTACTGTTTATTTTGGCGGATACCGTATCTAGAATGCAATAACTGCAAATATATTGCAGCTACTGTATAGTTTTTTATACATACTGTGGCTAACTACTGTCTATTTATGTTATAAAATGCTTGCTACCTACTTAATGTATAAACAGACGGTATGTCGGTCCTGATTTATTTGTAGTACACTATTTATATATACTTATTTCACTGTTCACTTGCTTTACGCACACTAATTGTTCGCTGTTCACTAAGTCTGTTAGATGATAACTGACTTCTTCACTCGTGTATTGTTTTTTATATTACCCTAAAGCCTTCTGGAATCTTCCAAGCCAAACAGTCTAGGAAACAACTGGAATTATTCTAGAAGGAGCATATGAGCCATTATTTAAAGTTTTAGACAGAGCCGGCTTCTGAACTTGACGATTTTGTAACACTACCAATCAGTGAGGAATTTGTTTTTGTTAAATTATGTTTAAAAAATGTAGCACGGGATCTTTTAAGAAATTATATGGATTTTTGTCTAACCTCTTCTCCAGTAATGTCTTTTATTTGAAATAATCTGTGGTGAGGCCTATAACAACTAATTTAATTCATTTTAATAAATTGAACTATATAGACTTAAATTCAGCTTAAATTAAGACCCTTAATTACCAGAGTGATTGAACACATTGCAGATAACAAGTCCGCGTATCCTTTAGCTCAACCCGCACTACTTTCTTATACCTACATAGATGACATATTTTGTCGAAGTTGCTGAATTTGACCAATTAAGAATTCTTTAAATCTCTTGCTTTTAGACTTGAATTTGGGAGATAATGGGTTTCATATTTTCAGAGAAATTCATGTAACTAATTATTTCTTTCAAACGATGACAATTATTTTGATGTTTTATAAGAATACAAAATATTACAACTAGATTTTTTACAAATTTGAGTCTAGAACTTTTACTTGTTGACCAAATTTTATTTTTAGCACAGATTCAGGAAAATCTTTCATCTGCATTGGTTTCGTTTGGAACAAATGAATCATCTTCAGCTATGTTTCTTCCTCTAGGACGAATTGACTTTCACTAAAGAATACAATATTGCAGTGTATGAATTGTATTTAATAAAAAAATTTGATAAATCTCAATCAAAAATTGTTTTAAGCAACGAACTGCTTTATCATTTTTACCTTTTGTAGCGGGGTAACTCTCAAGCAAATGTCTCTCTCTAGAATCTGGATAAATTGCTTGGACCAAATATTTTAGCTTGTCCTCTTCTTTAGTACCAATATATTCATTGATTCTGCTAGATTTTTTTAATAATTGAGCCAGTTTCTTATATCACTTCCAAATTCAATCTTGGAAATTTTAAATTTGATGTTGGTTTCAGACTTTTTGAAACTTCTTTTTCCACTTATTAACTTGTCAAATTTATATTTTATCTCATGATATTTAAACTTTTCATACATCTAAAATTCCAATAGAACTTTGAATATTCTAAAAATCTAAAGGATCACCACATTATAACAAATTCTTGAAAAAGCTGAGTTTTGTAGTGCTAAAACTGTCGTCGTAAATTATTTCGGTTGGCATATTATTCTTTGTTATTTATTCTCTACCTAGCTCAATTAAATAATTAATAAATACTATTTGATATAACACTAATGATTGGATGATGACATTATTAACTTTGATAAATCTCCAACGTGCCTCCAGGAAGAAATTTGTGTAAATATTTCATCCTCGAACTTGTTCCTAATTGCCATCCAGTTTCTTAAGACAGTTCCAAATAGTTCATTAAAAACTTGAAAGCTCTTCCTTCATTTAAAACTGTACCGTGTTAATTTAGCATGTTGCAAGTTTTTAGTCCTTTTTTATTGAAATAAATTAATTTTTTTAGTGTAAATGTTTGAAAAAAAGTATTTTATAATCAGTTAGGAGATTGCTTGTAGTTTATTTTAGTCTTTCATTACTGGGAAAAAGGTATTGGGAGGTCAACTAAGGATTGTCCCTGTCCAAATTGTGAGATTTAAAATTCTCTACATAAAATAAACAGTTGTAAAGTTTTCAGAATCGCTGACACGCTATACGTGGTTGGGCCCGGGAGCTTAACTTTTATAAACTGATAATTATTTTAGCAAATCTAGTTCTTTTTAACGGTTATGAGGACATGCATATAAAGAAACCAATCAAATTTCGGCCGACGTTTCGTCGATTTATTTCGACATCTTCAGGGCTATAAAAGAAAGTAGTGATCAAAATTTGATTGGTTTCTTTATATGCCTGTCCTCATACTCGTTAAAAAGAACTGCACTTTTCAGAAGGACGTTAACAGTCAAAAGAGTTATAGCAAACAGAATCAATTTCATCAAGATACGCCTTTCACATGCCCTACACGGTAATCATTAATGTCAACTCTCAAAATGCATTGGCGATAGGTACTATCTGTATCTTCACCGATGGATCTAAAACAAAAGAAGGTTCAGGATGTGGAATTTACTACAGATCCCTAAACTTAAGTATAAAATAGTCAATGGGTTGTAATGCCAGTGTAGCTCAGACGTCTCCATAGCCGCAAAAGATATCATTAAGAAAGAAATCACTGGTAAAAACATCCGTATCCTTAAGGACAGTAGACAAGTAGTACTAATAGCCCTGAAGAGGTCACGGGTCACATTAGGTCTGATATTAGAATGTCACATGGTCCTTACCAAATCCTGAAGTATATTTTTTAGGGACCCTGTATACACAATCGACCAGCTGAGGCACATTTATATTATTTCTGGAATATTAAGTCGCTGTTAGAGTCCTTCCGACATGTCGTCAAAGTCAAAATTTCACTTTTTCAAAATAAAAAAACTTTGAGTCCAAAAATAAGGAAACTGTTAGGAAATCAAAAAGTTTTAAATTCTGAACGTATACAGGGTGGGGCGAAATTTAAGAATCCGATAATGGCATTTCTCGAAAATTTTTCAGTTTTCCGGAAAAATGGAAAACGTGTTTTTTTGAAAATCGATTTTTTCATTTACCTTTTGTTTAATAACTTTGGTGTTTTTTAAGATATTTTTTTAAATGAGGCCTCGATCGAAAGGGAAAACTTGGGCCTACGACATACTAAATTTTGAAAATCCACAGGCCAGTTTCTTTATTTTTAAGGGTTGAAGTTGAAATTTCGTCAATTTTTCAATTTTTTTTTTCAATTTTTTTTTCACTTTAAACCTCGATAATGGCGACTTGGTTTAATAGAACCCTTTAAAGTTATACATCATTAGATGCGCCCTTTTATCTACTTTTATACCGTATGTTTATGTTTTCGATACGCCTTTTTGGTTTTTAAATATATCGAACATATCGAATTTCATGGTTTTTTGCTTTTTGACTTTCAAAAGTCGAAACATTTGAAAATTTTATTTTTCTGTGCAATTAACCCTTATTTGAACGTGGAAAGAAAAAATTATTTGCTATATTGAGTTTTTGAAAATTAGGGTGATTTTTTCCATGTTTTGCCATTTGGACAAAGTTGAAGTGGCAAATTTATTTAATAAGAGGTATCTTTAGTTGCCTAATATATCACAAGGTACTGTGTCTAAAATTTATGCACAATTCAGAGAACTTGGACTTGTCAAACCATTAAAGAGAAAATCGCACTTCGTTGAAGATGATGTGAAAGTGGACATTATGTTAAGTGTCGTGGAGAATCCAACGTCAAGTTTACGTCAAATTTCTCGTCAAAATAATGTGAGTCACACAACTATCCCAAGGTGTTTCCATAAAAATAACTTCATCCATGTAAATTGACTTTTGTGCAAGAACTAAGTAATAGAAGATGATCCAGATCGTAGAATGGATTTCTGCGAAAGAATTATGAATAATTTGAACAGAAATGAAGTAAATATAAATTGAAGCTTCGTATTTAAAACTAGATTTCTGAATAAATAGTGGAAGTTTTGTTTAAAAAGTTTAATAATTGGTTATTTGACAAAAATAAAATCTGTGTCAGGTTCTTTAAACTTTAAGTGGGTCCTGAGCGACCCAAGCATACCAGTTAAGGCACTAGAAACCACCGAGTGTTCGTTGGAATTCCTTGCATATTGGTAGTTTAAGCGAAATGTCTATTCTCTATAACATTTTCTGTACATTGTACAGTTTAAACGTGATGCTGTATATCAACGATCATCGTATCAACATCATCGGCAGCACTTTAAAATGATTCCGGTGTTCGTAGATAGCCGTAGAATTTGTATTGAACTGGTTCCTTTCTGAGACCGATTCGGTAATCTAAATGAATTTTATTGGAGGACTAATTAAGAGCCCTTATCAATCCCTTATAAAGTTTATCGGTAATGAATATTTATGGTGGTTTAAGAGTAAAGTCGATATTTGCATATCGTATCGCCTGCCTTTAAGATTTTATATACGGGAGGAAAAAGTTATCAGTGTTTTCCTAAAATTAAACAAATTCTTATTTATCTATAATTTCATTTAAATAAAAAGCAATTAATTAGGAATGAACTATTTTTTCTGTAGATAAAGAAAGAATATTTAAAAATGGGAAAAGATTGATCTAATCTCCAATTAAATTTTAAATGAGAGATATTTTTATTTTTTAAATATTGACATGCAACGCTTTGTGTCATTACCGGCTATAAAAAAAGGGATTTTGTATCAAAACTTTCACTATTTAACTAAGAACAATAAAAACTGAACGGTTAAACTAAACTTCCACTATTTATTCGAAAAATTCGCTTTAACATTCAATTACAGCTGTTTCGCTATAACTAGCATCGTCAGATTGACATATTGAAATTACATTTTTGTTTGTTTGTAACTAGGTACTTGATGTTGCTAAGTAGTTAAGGCTAGACCAAGTAAGGAAGTAATAAGACATAACAATATTAAAGCCTAGATGTTATTAGCCCTAAAGGATTATCCTGGATGTATTTCCCTCTAACATCAGTATAACTGTGCAATGATATAGAAAAACCAGGAAAAAACTATATCATGCTGATCTTTACAATAACTTAATATATTTGTGTTATAATAATGTCTTATCTATGTATAAAATGAATACTCAATCAAAGTAAACAGTTTAATAGTGGAGAACTTCCAAGATTTATTTGTTCGTTAACTACTTTAAACTGTTGATATCCTAGATGTCTTTTAATTTCAAGTTCTTCTAGAAAATCTAAATTTTGTTTTTTATTACAAATGTGTAGTATATGAATGTCATTGGTTTGTATAAGTGAGTTTGGATGTTCCAGTAGGTGTTTTGCATAGTTCGACTTATCTGGTTGTTGTAATCTATATGCTCTTAAGTGTTCATTAAATCTTACTTCAAAATTTCTTTGTGTTTGACCTATATATACTGCATTACATTTTGGACAATTAATTTTGTAAACACCAGATTTTTTTTTAATTTTGGTAATTTTGTTTTCACATTTAACAATTTTGTTCCAATATTATTTTGTGTTTTAAATGATATTAATGATGATGTTGCCGAAGATATTATTTTTGAAATTGCATTGGAAATATTTCCACAATATGTAATACTTTTATAGCTTTTAATTTCTTTAGTTTGTTTTGGAAATATTAGTTCTATCACATTCTATCACATAAATTAGCAGCTTATAATTCCATGATACATAGAGCATTTTCAATTCCAATGAACGAAAATAATTTTAATAATAATAATAATAATAATAATAATAATATCGTTTTTATTGATACAGTTAAAAACAAATTATACAAATAAAGAACAGTATGCTGTAATACATATCATTAACTGCAGAGCAAAATGCAAAGTTCGCTCACTTTCATCAAGAGATCTTAATGAACGAGTGGCGTTCTTCCACTTAACCATAAATAATTTATACAAATACATAAATTAAATTTCCTATATTACTAACTATGCTCTATAACTATAACTCTAATATTAAATTCAATGTATTTATAAACCAAAGTAATAATCTTAGTACCCGTAGAATCATGCCAAAATGTCACAATTGAGAAGCCAAACTATTATCTAAAATCAGTGTTTTTAATCTTTTTTTAAAGTTAATTAAAGATAGGGATTTAATTGTATCAGGTAAAGAATTGTAAATATGGACAACGTTGTAGGAAAATGATGATTTAAAAAAAAACAGTTTTATGTTTGGGAATGGATAATTTATTTGAATATCTTAAGTTTAATGAATGAGCTTGATGTCTGTATTCTATTTTGTCGTAAAGATATGAAGGTGTTTTAGATGTAATAATTTTATGATAAAATACGCAGCAGTGGAGAAAACGTCTTTGTTTTAGAGTGAGCCAACCTATATCACTAAAACATGAGGAAATTTTCTGGCGACGACGAACACCACAAATCAACCGAACACACGAATTTTGTATTAGCTGAAGACGTTTACATTCCGTTTGCAACAAAGTTGGACCATATACGATATCAGCAAAATTCAGACGTGATAGTACCAAGGAGTCACAAAGGATCATTTTAGATTTGCGGTTGAGTATTTTCCGATTGCAGTATATCAGTTTTAAAGAATAAAATGATTTTTTTATTAAATTAGTTTAAAGTAGTTAATGAGCAAATAAATCTTGGAAGTTCTCCACTATTAAACGGTTTACTTTGATTGAGTATTCATTTTATACATAGATAAGACATTATTATAACACAAATATATTAAGTTATTGTAAAGATCAGCATGATATAGTTTTTTCCTGGTTTTTCTATATCATTGCACAGTTATACTGATCTTAGAGGGAAATACATCCAGGATAATCCTTTAGGGCTAATAACATCTAGGCTTTAATATTGTTATGTCTTATTACTTCCTTACTTGGTCTAGCCTTAACTACTTAGCAACATCAAGTACCTAGTTACAAACAAACAAAAATGTAATTTCAATATGTCAATCTGACGATGCTAGTTATAGCGAAACAGCTGTAATTGAATGTTAAAGCGAATTTTTCGAATAAATAGTGGAAGTTTAGTTTAACCGTTCAGTTTTTTATTGTTCTTAGTAAGATGAACTTTCACAAAGTAAAGGTTAACACAATCACTTTCACTATTTATTCAAAAATATTAACTTAACCAGTCAATGGCAGCTGTTTCAATTTATGATCGTCGTCAAATTGACATATTGAAGTAACATGTTGTTTTAAGAGAGCTATCTGATGTTGATTGAGTAATAAATACCAGACCAAGTATTGAATTGTACTGTTTTAAGCTCTCAACCTACTAAGTTTTCATTCTACCACAAAAGATGTAATCTCACCTACGAGAGATCTTGCAGATTACAAATTGGGCCAGCTTGATAGCCTAATACCTTGCTACCTTTGCAAAATTTTGTACATCCCTTTATGTTTTAAGTAATAACTGTCTAGCCTTGTCTATCTGATTTTCATTAGCCTTAATCATGATACAAATATACAAGGTGTGATATCTAGCGGTTCAAAACTCGTCCGATCTGCGCATAAGGCGTCACTTCTATAGCACGTTTCAACATTAATATACAGGGACATAGACATATTGGGACATAGACTAAGGACAGGTTATTTGGACCAAAATATGGCTATTGGGCCAAATATACCTTAGTATAATGTTGCTAAGAAAAAAGATACAGGGTGTTAAAGTTAATTTTTGTTTTTCGTTTTTTGCTAATAGTTTCCCTGTATATTTATAAATTGATATCAAAATTGGCACAGAGACATAAACTTAGACAAGAAATAGTATTTTATTTACAATTTTATGTTTTGTCATAGAGGGCGCCACGTGGATCATTCCTAATGATCAAATTGAGTCTAAACTTTTTCTGATGGAGTTTTTTAGTAATTTTTATTAGAAAATATGACGTAAACATCATTTTTACGTAAAATTGGTATTCTTGTTTAAACATGATAATTTCAACCGTTTTCGATAAAAACGCAGTCGAACTGTTTAGCGTCTTAAAAAAAGGATTTCAAATATTAATTCATTTATCAAAAGTATGCTTTGGACTGTCAGATAATTGTTGTTGGTAAATGTCATTTGTTCAGAGTAAATTATTTTTGATGTGACAGTGTAGTGTAATATTGCATTTTTTAAAAGTAATCATTACTTTTTTTATTGAAATGCCACGTCACAATCATTTTACTAATGAAGAAATGCGAAATATGATTTGCGTATACGCACAAGAAAATTTTTGCGGTCGCTCGGCAGCCAGAAGGTATGGAATGTTATACGCAAACAGAAGGCAACCAAATCACAAAACTTTTGCAAGATTATATCGTAGTTTAGGTGAAACTGGGTCATTTCACACTAAGAATCGGGGTGGTCGACCGAAAGAAATCACACCTAATCAAGAAGATGAACTTTTGGTTCGAGTAGATGAAAATTCTGAAATAAGTTCACGACATCTATCAGCAGCAACAGGAGTAAGTCAGTCGTCTATAATTAGAATTCTAAAAAAGAGAACCTCCATCCTTATCACTTCACTCCTGTTTAAAATTTACTTCCAACAGATCTTCCACGACGGTTACAGTTTTGCCAACGTATTCTGAGTAAACATCGCAATGACAGACACTTTATTCAGAATATTATGTTCACCGACGAAGCAACTTTTACCAGACGAGGGGTTTTTAATTGGCGAAATAGTCATTATTGGGAAGAAGAAAACCCGCATGCTATTAAAGCTAGACATTTTCAGCATGAGTTTAAATTGAATATTTGGTGTGGCATTATAGGCGACCAAATACTAGGGCCTTATGTTCTTCCTACGAATTTAAATGGAGATTCTTATTTATTCTTTTTGGAAAATACTCTTAGTGATATTTTAGATGATCTGTCACTGGATGTAAGAAGAAAAATGTGGTTTATGCAGGCTGAAGCGCCACCTCATTTTTCATTAGCTGTTAGAAATCATCTTAATGACGTATTTCCTCAACGATGGATTGGCAGAGGCAGTGATTTTCAATGGTCACCAAGAAGTCCTGAGTACAACCCGCTAGATTTTTATTTTTGAGGACATATGAAGTCCTTAGTTTATGCCAATGAAATTAATACACGAGACGAACTTTGTAGATACATTCAAAATGCAGCTAATCTCTTATAAGGGAAAAGAATAACATTTTTTTTAACGTCCGAAAATTCTTTATAAAAAGAATTAGAAAAGGCATAGAAATCGGAGGAGACCATGTAGAACATTTAGTTTGAGTTTTTGTGAGTTCTTTTAAGTTAAAGTGTGTTTAGTTTTGATTTATCGTCAAAACGGAAACCTTACGTTAGTTGCAACTTTGTTTATTAGTTTGGTATTTGATAGTGGAATTGTAAATAAAATACTATTTCTTGTTTAAGATTATGCCTCTGTGCAAATATTGATATCAATTTATAAATATACAGGGAAACTATTAGCAAAAAACGAAAAACAAAAATTAACTTTAACACCCTGTATCTTTTTTCTTAGCAACATTATACTAAGGTATATTTGGCCCAATAGCCCTATTTTGATCCAAATAACCTGTCCTTACTCTATGTCCCAATAGTTATGACTCACCCTGTATAGGAATTTTATATTTATATAGTCAATTCATTGTTTAAAACTTTTATTTGTTGGTTATTCAACATTATTTATCAAAACAAAATTTAAATCATACATGTATGGCTTAAAATTGAGAATAAATAAATTGAGAATTGTTAAATTATATTTTTATTCCAGATCTAATTAAAGGGAACGATGATAGATGTAGACTAGGTATAATAATTAAGTAATTAGGCACCCGTATACAGCACACCGCATTTTAATTAATTTATTTTATATTTTCCCGGAGAAATTTAGAATTATAACCTGTAAACAATGGCGTCTGATCACAAGTGACGTCACTAACCACGCCCCAAACATGCGCGATATCTTATCTTGTATATTTGTATCATGAGCCTTAATAGTGGCCATGTTTGGTTTTGCAGCCTAGTCCGATCTTCATAGTAGCTGCACTTCCGGACAGAAGCTGCATATATCTGACCGATAAGGCTCCTGATCTTTGGCCTATCTCTGACTAGATATACCTTTCAACCATTCAAAATACTGTTTCCTCTGTTTTTCTTATCTTTGCTTGAAAATTTTGATTAGGTACTTACAGACTACACGGCCTACATTCAGCCTAAAACACGGTCTGCTTTTATTTTTTGATATAACTTTGCCTGGTTCTTATACCCCAGCTTGTTGGGGTCTGAACTCGTATTAGTCTATGTTTTAGCTTCCCTTTAAACATAAATATACAAAGCTGGTAAGTTTAGTAACACCTCCAAAGCTGCGTTTTTGTTCCCCTATCGGCAATCTTTGGATCAACAATTTGGATATTTTTTAAATTTCAGAAAATTGCGTACAAAATAGTTATTTTTTGTATCTAGTGCGCGAAATGCTACTTTGGTGATCGAGAACTGATTTTCGAGTTCAAATATTGACTTTAAATAAGCGTAATAATTATACCCAAATTAAGGTCATTTAACTGTCACATTTTCTTACAATGACTCCTTATTGACTTATTTTAGAATGTTTGTAAAACTTGTGGTAAAAATCTTTAAAAAAATCTAGTTGTATACCCTATATCTAGTTTTATTTTTATATTTATAGATATAACGTTGCAGAATAATATTACATAAATACCGAATATTTTCCATATTTAAATTGGGTTAGCAGTTAGCAGAAATCATCGATATGTGTTATTTTTAAAATGTTTTGCAATTCAAATATTTTCGCTATTTATTTAAACAGTTTGCATTCCCTGACGATTTTTGGTGTAACATTAAAACCCAATATCAATTCGTATAGAAGTACAGCCGGAAGCAGGGTAGGTAAATTTTTAATCAAACTTAAATACATGCCCTTATTATATTAATCTACCACCCAAATTTTGACCCCAAACTTTCAAAATTAAATATCTATTACTTTTGTTGACTTGGAAGAAAAATGGCAATCAGATGCATATACTCTTCTTGCTTTTTGCTTTTATTTCCTAAATTTTCCGGAAATTGGTCAAGATGACTTTGTAGAGAGTAGAATTTTATGCTAAATGAAAATCTTTATTTTTTTAATCAAAAATCCCAGCTTAAATATTTTAAATAGTGCGCTGAAGACATTTTGCAAACGTGATTAAAGCAATACTCCTATTTATTGAATAACTTCTCTGTACTTTGAATTACCAAGATCTTTTGTACTCATTCCAATCTTCTTAAACTATAGAACGTCAATACTTCTAATGACGTTAAGCAGCAAAGGACCCCTCCATCGGTTCTGAAGCTTTCTCAATACCTATTATCCTTTTGTGATCTGGAATTCATACTAAGGCACCTCGACTGACTAGTTTCGACTCATTAGTTAAATAATTTAAAGCAGTCTGACATCTATTTTGCTGGAATATAGATGTTTGTTCTTCGGTTGCCTCTACGAAGGCTCTTTTGAACACTAATACCTACAACCCATTCATTTGTAAGTATGTATGAGACCTATTGTGTCCCCCATACTTGCTATTAGCTCTTCTCAGACTTATGGCAGTTCTTTTAGTCCTACTTTACTAAAAAAGTTTAGGATATCGTCGGGCTTCAAGTTAGGTAGATCCTCTTCCACTATTTCGTGTGCTCCCAGGTATTTAACCCTAGAATTTTGCAAGACAGGGGTATGTGTATGGAGGTTTCTTCCTCTTCCTCACAGAATCTGCACTTTGCTTCATCTTCTAACTCTAGTTTCTTCATGTGTCTTCTTAACCGGCAATGCCTGGTTAATATTCTCGTTAAAATCTGGAGACTTTTTTACTGAGGTTGAGGCAGGAACGAGATCTCTTTTGGTTGTAGTTCCCCAGAAGTATCTTAGCCTTTCTCAGACTTTTTAGCTGATTTCAGTACTTGGATTTTTCTTTCTTCTTCATTTTTTTTCTTAGTTTTCCTAAATTTGCGCTGCTGCTGATCCCACCGGATCGTTCCGGTCCAAGATGTGAGGTTTCAGCTTCTTTTTTTGCCAGCTTATCTGCTGTTTCATTCTCTTCTGTTCCTAAGTGTCCTGGGACCCATAGGAGGGAGTGATTTGATGGCTACTTGACTGTCCGACATAATCACAAATTCCTGTCTGCGGTAGTTACTTCTTCTATATTAAATTCTGTACATCTTTCGATGGCGTAGATTTCTACTTGAAAGATGCTTGGGTATGTGCCCAAGCTTTTTAGTTATTTGGCTCTCTGTCCAAAGATTTCTATTCCAGTTCACTTTTCTAACTTGGAACCGTCAGCATACCACTTTATAACATTCAGCTTTAAATTCTGTATGGTGTCTTCTTCCCATATTCAGATTTAGTACTCAACTTTGTGATACATTTTCTCATAAAGTTGAATTTCTTTGGCATATCATCTTGGGACATTTCCCAAGTTTGATCATATCGAAGTGATCGAGGTTTGTCTGATAATTCCTTGTTTGATCATTCTGTATATTGTTTTCTTCCTTACATTTTCTAGCTGAATAATCAGTGGGGTCAAATTTAGAGCCCTTTCATTAATCTTGGATTCATCTAGATATCATAAGAGTGAGCGCTTTATCAGCTCTGGTTAGTTCTCCAAACAAATGGCAGTTTCCATTTATTATGAGGTTTTAAGTTTTGTGTTTATTGTTATTTTTGAGACATAACTATTCCAGGAGTACGACAAAGTAACACAATATCCATGAAACTCTTTACCACGGCTGTTTAAGACATTGTTAAGGAAATGAACTGGAATAACTTGGGTATAACCATTGATTATATCATCTAAAGTTTGCGGATGAGCTCGTCCTTTTATATGAAAATTAAGAAAATCTGCGAAGGATGTTTGAAGACCTCTACACAATATCCTAACCAATAACCTAACCTAACCTAATCAAAAAAGCCTTGAAATCAGCCTAGACAAAAAAACTTATGACAAACACAATCGATACAGCTGACTTGCGAACCGTTTAAAAAATGAAAATAATCTCATGGAATTCAGATCTAGGATATTTAAGCTTCCAGTTTTAATTTAAGCAGCACAAATATGGACCTTTACAAAAGCAAACCTTGATAAACTAGCAAAAATACAATGAAGCCTTGAAAGGAAAATGGTGCGTGTAACATTAGAAGATCGAAATGAAAATGCAAGGGTTATTGGTATAGTAGGACATTTAGGACAGCAAGTTGATCATTGGAATCATGGTATATAAAGCTGGGGACCCTATGACGGCCTACGAACGGGACCCTACGAACTGTTTGCTATAATTACATCAGTAAAAGCATAAAATTAGCTATTTAATATGGTTTTTTATTGATTTTAAGTGACAATACATACAAAATGACGAATGGATTTTAGTTAATATTTTACAATTTATCATTTTGGGTGCTGGAATTAGTAAAAATAAGTTGGCAGGCATTAAATCGAGAAACAGAAAATCTACAATTCAAATAAACGTTGAACAATACTCGTTCCATATTTTAGTATAGCCTTTGAATAATTTGAATATACACCAACTCGGGACTTGACCTTTATTTGCTTGGAAATATTTAATATCTTGATGATGTTTGGCAAATATTCGCGCGGAAAATATGATGAATTGAAAGTCTTTGCTAATATAAATTCCTTTTTGTGAACGTAAGCGGACAATTTGCATTTTATCCGGTCACTTTTTCTTTATTATACACATAAAATCCACTGAAAGGGGTCAAAGCGGCTTTCATTAAATTCGAAATTCGTCATTAAATGAATATTTCGTTTTTTTTTTAAATTCATTCAACAATTTTTTTGAACCTACCCGTATTACTCACTACTGTATGTTAATAGAAACCAAACATATAATTAACCGCTGGTCAGTCATACTTTTTCAGTCAAGTGAATCTTATTAACTCTTGATGGATGACACAAAATTAGTGACTACCAGATATATGTCGATCTTATCTATTAGATTTTTGATGAGCTGTATAATAAAACAATAAATTATCGAATTTGAAGATCAATTTTTTTAAAATGCTCAATGTTGTGATACGATGTCATCTCGAATATTCGACATAATTGTCCTCCGAAGGCTGATAAAAACTTGCTGCCGTTCGTTTTATTGGTATAAAAACTCTAATAATGCTGATATTAATAAAGTTACATCTCCTATTATATTCAAATACAATATACAGCAAAAAACAGTACTTTATAAAAAAATATATACTTATGAATTAACTTTTATAATAGGTATCGTAATGGTTTATTTTGTCGAACTTTGAATTTGTTATAAATTCAAGTTTGGAATGAAACTTTGTAATATTATAATAATTAAATGGTTTGTTTCCATATGTAGCTATCTACAATATCCTAATTGTTCAGGAAACACAAAATAAAGTTTAACAGGTTCTATCTAATCAAGTGTATAAAAAAAACATTTCAGTAAAACCCATTTTTTAATTCACATACTTTTTACTTGAATAAAACAAATGTTTTTAAAGTTATCTAGATTTTTGTAAAAAGTAAATAATAACTAACTTAAACAAATGCAGATAGCCATGTTTGACACAACATACTGGGTCAAAATTAAATGTTCGAAATGCCCTCCATCGGTTTCTTGACAATATGCGAATCTACGGACACATTCATCAAGTACATTGCGGATGACTTCTGGAGTAATGAGACTCATTTCATGCCTAATTCTATCTTTTAAGTTCTGTAAATTTTGGGGTCTATTGACATAAACTTTTGATTTTATGTAACCCCACAGGAAAAAGTCTAGAGGTGTTAGATCTGGCGACCTTGCTGGCCTCTCTATAAAACCTCGTCTTCCGATCCATCTCCTGGGAAAGCAATTATTTAAAAATTGACGTACTTCACGTGCGTAATGCGGAGGGGCTCCATCTTGTTGAAACCAGATATTGTTACTAGGTAAATTTGCATTATTGGCTTTTGGATACATGTTAGCAAGGACAGGTATAAGTTGATTTCTCAAAAAAGTTAAATAAAGTTCTCCTGTTAGATTTTCTTCAAAGAAAAAAGGGCCAATGATTCTGTCATCGATGATCCCTGCCCATACATTCACTTTCTGAGGATATTGCGTGTGTGCCTCAGTCATCCAATGTGGGTTTTCTTGACTCCAATACCTGCAATTTTGACGATTCACGGTACCATGTAAAAAAAATGTGGCGTCATCGGAAAAGAGGATTTGATTGATGAAACGTGGATTGCCGGTACATAAATCCTGCATAATTTCAGAAAATTGAAGCCGGCGATCGGGATCGTCGTCGTTTAATTCCTGGTGTAGTTGAATTTTGTAGGGATGGTATTTTTCTTTTTTTAAAATACGTAATACCGATCGTTGGAAAACTCCAGCATATTCACCCATTTGTGTTGAACTACTGTGAGGATTGTCATGAACATTTAAATCAAACATCAAGTTTCACATTGTCTTCAATTTTAGGACGCCCAGCGTTTTAAATATGTTTAACGTGCACAGTTTCTCCAAATTTTCGGACTATTTTACCTACTGTTGATTGGCTGATGGGTCTGCCTGGATATTTTGCGTTGAATAAATTGCATACCTCGTTCTGTTTTTTTTTACTTCACATCCGCTAAGAATTAATATTTCTATGCGTTGTGTTTCATTTAGGTGAGCCATAATTTAGTATTCAAAAGTAAAAATTACAATTGACAACTGATGACAATTCACAAAATCAAAAAATATTTACAACAATAAATATTACAGTAACTATGCCAATATCACTTGCTTGATTTAACATTTGACAAAAAGTTTCAATGTTTATGAGATAACTTTTTGTGTCCATTATTATTTTTACTTATTTTTGCTTTTTTAAGTATTTATTTCAAGTCATGGCAGGAAACGATGGATGGCATTTGGAACATTTAATTTAAAATAATTATTATGCTTAATTTAGTTACTTTAAAGGACGTTATGAATTAAATCATTAGTTGTAATTTGGTTAAATTTAAATAAAAAAAATGTTTTTGTACCCTCAAAAAAAGATTTTAGTTAGAAATGTAATGTCGTTAAATAGAGAATTAAATTCTCCTTCAAATGAGGTGTCGCATTATACCGATTTCCATTTAATAAAATTAACGATTACGTCACATATACCCACACCGGTGACGTCATCCTTACTCCATGTACGTTATAAGATGGATATTTTATGACAAAAATCGACCTGTTTCAGGATTACCCACAAAACTCGACGTTTCTCGAAATAATGATAATATTCCATAAATTAGCCGTCCACTGTATATACTTTTCTGCAGCTGGAGAACTCTTTCATCCACCGTACTGTAATGAAACTTTAAGATCAACTCCAGCATTGGCCAATAACCTTGGGGATGTCCTCCTGAAGCAACGACCTGTATTCTTCTCTGGTTGGTCTAGTTTTAAGAACTCCGCTATTTTCTATGGTGCTCCGCCAACAGTATGCATACCAGCTCTTTTAGACAGACATTTTCCTTGTCTATAACCCACCAAAAGAGCTTTCAGGGAGACGTGTTGCCGTAAATTTATGTATTTTCTAAACACATCCAAATAGTGAACCTCATCACTGTTAATCACAGTGAAAGCTCGTCGAATATGCGTTTTTGTCTGGTTAATCTTAACTACTAGCTGAGTACCTGTATCCTCCACATCACTAACTTTTAAATTATAGATTTCTTCCCTTCGGCAACCTCCAGCAACTCCAAGTAATGCTGTCACTTTGAGTAATAGATATTCTTTATCTGGAGCGTCCCTCATGAAGCTTCCAATGTGTTCCTTTGTCACCACCCTCGACTGGTTTAGCTGATGGTCTACATTTTGTTTTTTTCAAAAGAGCTATTAACTTTGGAAAACTTGATATGACATTCGATTTTACCATCGAGTATTTGGACCTTAAGAAGGGTTGAATGTTTTTGACTGAAAATTTAAACTGTTGAAAAGAATATTCTTTAAGAAAACTGTTCTTACCACGTCGAAAAAGTAAGCCAATATCAAATTTTCATCATCACTACTTTTCAAATTGAGTTGTTCACGCCAGTTGCAAAACAGCGCATATTCTTTTTCATATCTTTTGGCAGACTTAACTGGAATGATTTGCCCTATCGCTTCCGCAGTTTTCTCAGCAATTTCATCTAATTTCAGATCCATTTTCTCCGCAGATATTTCGTGTGTGCAGAAAAATTCAATATGTCTGCCTTTATTTAGCATCGTCAGATTGATGCATTGAAAAAACTTCAATATGTCAGTTTGAGAAGCTATACCGGGTGTTTCTTAAGCAATCTAAAATATTATATGGGGCGCTTCGTTACTCAATTTTAAGACGAAAAGTTCATATAAACATGTGTGATAGGTGTTGTCGTTTATGAGATACAGGGTGTTGAATTTATTGTAATAAGTCAGTTCTGATTGTACGTGAAATTAATTTTTCCCGGTGACGCTACTGGTTCTTAAAAGTAATACGCAAAAACATGCTTATTCTAAGTGGCCTTTGAAATAATGTTGACAAGTGTCAAATTTGAAAACCAACGCAAAAATCGTACATTTTTATTTGATTGACTCTGTGTTTAGTTAATAACTATGCCAGTGTTTACTAATGTTGAAATGGCTAATATGCATTTTTTGTACGGATTAGCGAATGGTAATGCCTTAGAAGCTAGACGTACGTATGCCCAGCGTTATCCAAATAATCGTTTACCATGTTCAGATACGTTTACTAAGTTACATATTCGTTTACAAGAAACCGGAACTTTTGCTAAATCGAAGAATATTATTGGACGACCCAGAACTGTGAGAAATCCCCAATTGGAAAACCAGATTCTTCAAATTATTGACCAACATCCAGAAACGAGTACAAGAAAAGTTGCAGATGAAGTAAATGTTAGTAACAAAACTGTTTGGAATATTCTAAAAGATAATTTCAACGTGTTCAACATTTGTTACCTACTGACTATCCATTACGCATACAGTATTGTCAATAGATTTTACGTGAAATCGCGAACAATCCGAATTTTGTGGCCAATATTCTATTTACGGATGAAGCCAACTTTTCTAGACATGGGATTATGAATTTTCATAATGACCACATATGGGCAGATGTAAATCCACATACCATAAGTGTAAAACGATTTCAACAAACATTTTCGGTCAATGTTTGGCTTGGCATCATCGATGATTATTTAATTGGACCATTTTTCCTTCCTGTACGGTTAACCGGTGAGACATACCAACATTTTCTAGAAAATGAACTTCCACTTCTTTTGGAAGATGTACCTATTATTATTAGAAGGCGCATGTTTTTCCAGGCCATTGGATCGGACGAGGATCTCCACACCCGTGGCCCCCTAGATCACCTGGACACAATCCTCTGGATTTTTGTGTGTGGGGATATTTGAAATCGCTTGTTTACACAACACTGATATTAAACGTACAAGATCTTCAAAATCGTATCATAGACGGCTGTAATGTTATTCGTAACAATCCTGGTATCTTCGAACGTATTCGACAATCCATTAGACATCGAGCGGATTCTTGCATTATAGCTGGAGGTGGACATTTTAAAAATTTGCTCTGAAATGTATTATTTTTTCTTTATGTTTAACACATGTTGCTTGTAATAAAATAATAAAAAAATATAAATCAGTAGCGTCACCAAGAAAAATTAATTTCACGTACAACACCCTGTATCTCATAAACGACAACACCTATCACACATGTTTATATGAACTTTTCGTCTTAAAATTGAGTAACGAAGCGCACCATATAATATTTTAGATTACTTAAGAAACACCCTGTATAATCACAAAAAAGAAAGGTCGACCTAAAACAAAATGAAAAATTCTAAAATGGAGAAACAAAGCTCGAACGCAGTGGCAAAAAATAAACAAAGGGCTAATAACAAAAACAGTTAAAAATTTACGTACTTATCTGAACATCTTATATATTTGTTTGTGACGTTTGTCAATTGACATAAAGTTTAAAAATCAAATAATACTTAACGATATAAACACTCCCCGCCCACAAAGTTTTTGTTGTGCGGCTTCGAACAAGTAATTCCATTTTAACGAGCTCGATGGCACACAAAGAGCATATCTACTTCATTCTACCGATAAGTTTCCTCTAATGAAAAACGATTGCAAAAGTTTTGTCTTTTCCTCCATGGTTATTAACTCACGGGAAAGTTTGAAAGTTACCCAAAGACTCTGGATACTTTATCAAAATAATACTTCGTAACTTATTAATTGTCGGTAATTTACTATTTTGCAAAACATCTTCGAATCGGCGGTTTTGCAGATTTCGGAAAACTTTTCTCAAACTCTCCCGAAGATTCGTGTTTAATAAGTATTTTCGTTAATTAGTTTGGAAATTTATTTGTTGTCGCTTAAAAGGAACTCGGTACGTATCGGTGAATTCGATCGGAATTTCAGTTTTTGTGGGTGTATTCTTTTTCGATTACTTATTGTCCTCTCCAAGATGTTCATAATTCTACTACAAATGACTTAATTATCGGAGTTTTTAATTTCAAACCGAACTAACCAAAGTAATGCAGATACAAACACGTTATTAGAAAATTTAAATACAATGCTCAACAATTGAATTGGATATTAAGAAAATCTGTAACTTTTTTTGTCATTGGTTAATAATAACTAAAAATTCGTAAAAATAATTTAATCTTTCATGTTACAATATACCCAAAAAAATAAAAATAGTATATTTTTTATGAGGAGTAAAAGTAACAGGTCGGCTGAAAAGTCCCCGGTCTGACCTATAAATGACGACACTAGAATTAAATCCATTTTATTTTTAGATAGTATCAACCTTCAAAAGATTCGTGTAAAAATTTGACAGCTGTCGGACAATTAGTTTGTGAGATATTGCATTTTTAGTGAAGCAACTTTTGTTATTTTCAAAAAGATGGAAAAAAAGAATTTCGTGTGCTTATTAAATATTGTTATTTGAAAGGAAAATATAGAGTTGAAGCAAAAGCTTGGCTTGATAGTGAGTTTCCGGACTCTGCGCCAGGAAAATCAACAATCATTGACTGGTACGAAAAATTCAAGCGTGGTGAAATGAGCACCGAAGACGGTGAATCCAGTGTACGCCCAAAAGAGGTGGTTACCGACGAAAATATCAAAAATCCACAAAATGATTTTGAGTGACCGTAAAGTGAATATGATCGAGATAGCTGACACTCTAAAGATATCTAAGGAACGTGTTGGACATATCGTTCACGAATATTTGGGTATGCGGAAGCTCTGTGCGAAATGGGTGCCGTGCGTGCTCACAATCGACCAAAAACAGCAACGAATTGATGATTCTGAGCAGTGTTTGCAGCTGTTAAGTCGTAATACACCCGATTTTTGCGTCGATATGTGACTATGGATGAAACTTGGCTCCATCACTACACGCCTGAGTCCAATCGACAGTCAGCTGAGTGGACTGCAGCCGGTGAACCGCCACCAAAGCGTGGAAAGACTCAACAGTCAGCTGGCGAAGTTATGGCCTCAGTTTTTTGGGATACACACGGTATATTGTTCATCGACTATTTGGAAAAGGGAAAAACAATCAACAGCGACTATTACTGTGCATTATTGGAGCTATTGAAGACCGAAATCGCGAAAAAACGGCCCCATATGAAGAAGAAAAAAGTGTTGTTTCATCAAGACAATGCACCGTGTCACAAATCAATGAAAACGATGGCAAAATTGCAGGAATTGGGCTTCGAATTGCTTCCTCACCCACCGTATTCTCCAGATATAGCCCCCAGCGACTTTTTCCTTTTCTCTGACCTGAAGAGAGTGCTCGCGGGAAAAAATTTGGCTCTGATACTGAGGTAATCGCCGAAAGTGATGCCTATTTTGTGGACAAACCGAAGGAGTACTACAAAAATGGTATCGAAAAGTTGGAAGGTCGCTATAATCGCTGTATCGCCCTTGAAGAAAACTATGTTGAATAAAAAAAATGAATTTTGTCAAAATATTGTGTTTTACTATGGTAGACCGGGGACTTTTCAGCCGACCTGTTATAACTTTGTGGCGAGTCTGAATGTTTGATGGCCGAACGTTAGTGAGGCCGACAATTTCAGACGAGCCACAAAAAGTGCTTTTGCTCCGAATGAAACATGCTATTTTTTCCGCAAACGGCATCCAGACTATAGAACTAATTAATATTTAAATAAAAATTCAAAACGATCGCAACGAAGTTGATAAATTCAGAGAATAATAATTATAAAACTGCGCACTACATTTCCGTGGTTACTGGTTTTGTGATTGCCAAGTCAAAAACAAATTTGACAGTTTAATAACATTTTACAATGTCAGAAATATTGTAAGTGATTTAAAGCAACAATTGGACTGTGCATTTTTGGTAAGTACTTGAGCATCAAAATTTCGTTTGTTGTAGTAAGGTGTACTGAAATTTTCTTTTAGATTATGTTATGTCGGATTCAGAACCCAACTATACACCGCCCGACGTTGTTGACATTGCTAGGCAGCTACGAATGATTTAATTCCAACTAAGTCAAGTAGAGTTTATATTCATGCTTACGAAAGATTTCTCACATTTCAAACTATTCGGAAAATGTGCTACTAGCTTATTTTTTTGAAATGACAATTAAATTAAAAATGAAAAGTTCAACAATGTGGTCTCAGTATTCCATGATAAAATCATTACTGAATACTAAACATGGATTAGATATTAGCAAATATATGAAATTAAGTGCTTATCTGAAGAAGCAGAATGAAAGGTATACCCCCAAAACGTCAAAGGTATTCACAAAAGATCAGTTTGAAGATTTTTTAAATAATGCACCTGATGAGCAATATCTAGGAATTAAGGTTGGTTATAATATTCTAACCTGCATAAATACAATCAATTAAGAATAATGAAAAACTCTTTCGTTTTACCAAAACTTCCAATATTTATTTAAAAAATTGCTTTCTTAACTTTATTGACAGCCGTTTCGCTAGACTTAGCATCGTCAGATTGACATATTGAAGTTACATTTTGTTTATTTGTAGCTAGGTACCTGATGTTCATTAGGTAGTTATAAGGCTAGACCAAGTATGGAAGTAATAAGACATAACAATATTAAAGCCTAGATGTTAGCAGGATTTGTAGGTAGCGAACGACAGTTAGATATATTTTTTAATTATATTAATACCTTGCATCCTAAAATTAATTTTACTTTAGAAGTTGAAGAAAATAATTCAATTAATTTTATAGATTTAAAAATTGAAAAAGTTAATAATTTACTAAATTATTCAATATACAGAAAACCAACACAAACAGATGTAACCATACCGTATAATTCAAATCATCCTATAACACATAAATTAGCAGCTTATAATTCTATGATACATAGGGCATTTTCAATTCCAATGAACAAAATTAACTTTGATAAAGAAATTGATATCATAAAACAAATAGCTACATCTAATGGCTACCCAATTCATTTGATAAATACATTAATTAATAAGAAAGAACAGAAAGTGTCACTAAACCTAATATTTCCTAAACAAACTAAAGAAATTAAAAGTTATAAAAATATTACATATTGTGGAACTATTTTCAATAAAATTTCCAAAATAATATCTTCGGCAACATCAGCATTAATATCATTTAAAACACAAAATAATATTGATACAAAATTATTAAATGTAAAAACAAAATTACCTAAATTAAAAAAATCTGGTGTTTGCAAAATTAATTGTCCAAAGTGTAATGCTGTATATATAGGTCAAACACAAAGAAATTTTGAAGTAAGATTTAACGAACATTTAAGAGCATATAAATTAAAACAACCAGATAAAACAAATTATGCAAAACACCTACTTGAATATCCAACCTCACTCTTACACATCAATGACATCCAAATACTACACACTTGTAATAAAAACCAAAATTTAGATTTCCTTGAAGAACTCAGAAATAAAAGACATTTAGCAGATCCACAATTTAAAGTTGTTAATGAACAAATAAATCTGGGAAGTTCTCCACTTTTAAAGTGTTTGCTTTGATTGAGTCTTCATTTTATACATAGATAAGACGTAATTGTAACACAAATATATTAAGTTATTGTAAAGATTAGCATGATATAGTTTTTTCCTGGTTTTTCTATATCATTGCACAGTTATACTGATCTTAGAGGGAAGTACATCCAGGATAATCCCTTAGGGCTCATAACATCTAGGCTTTAATATTGTTATGTCTTATTACTTCCATACTTGGTCTAGCCTTATAACTACCTAATGAACATCAGGTACCTAGCTACAAATAAACAAAATGTAACTTCAATATGTCAATCTGACGATGCTAAGTCTAGCGAAACGGCTGTCAATAAAGTTAAGAAAGCAATTTTTTAAATAAATATTGGAAGTTTTGGTAAAACGAAGGGTTTTTCATTATTCTTAATAAGATGGACTTCCAAAAAGTAAGGGTTAGTACAATCAATTTAAATACAATCAAGTTTTTAAATACATACTACTTTTAGGTTGTTTTAATAATGGGCGTATCTGGAGCATGTAGATGCGATGAAATAGAAAATATGACAATAGACGATATAAAAGATTTAGGAACACGCTTTCCAGTCCCAACCGATGATTATTAGAGAAATAATTTCCCAAAGACGTGGCAATAATTTTGCTTTCGTTGTTATTGAAAGGAAAACGAGAGCGACACTACTTACAGGCCTCCTATATCCATTCGAAATGGTCCAATTAAAACAAACAACATGGCCGATAAAGTAGACCTAATAAATCCCGGCATTGTTTCTTTATCTAATCTGAAATCGAGATCTTTCGGATATCGAGTCCGGCAAAAACGCATCGGACACCAGATCAATTTTAAATACCGAACCACCCTAACAAGCCGAAGAACATCGCTTTTGGAGTCTTAAAAACATCAAAAAGACGCTGTTTCTTCGATCGAGTCGTGTTAATGGTAATTCTCCTTATGAATTTTGGATGTAAGAAATATATATTTCGGGTTGAAAACTTGTTTTCTATATAGAAAACAAAACCGTATACAGAAAACGTAATAAATTTTTCATTTTGCGATTTCTCTGAAAAAATGATCTTGTTTCAGACTAATAATGTATCAGCAACTCCATACAGGGATTCATGTCGAGTGGTTATACAAATATTTTTGTTTTCGCTATAAATATTGAATTTAAAACACATTTTACACACAGTTGTAGAGAATTTAACAAAATAAAACTGCAAAAAAGAGTTAGAATAAATGAGCATATCGTTTTAAATGGCTATTTTTGACTAATTCCGAAAGTAAGCAAGTAAAAAACTTAATAATAGTCAGAAGGGAAAGAACAGAGATTTGCTATTAAATTCAATTTATGGACTTAAAATTCATTTCTATTATTTAAAAACCTACTTTATACAGTGTGTAAAAGCCAAATGGAATAAATTCATTATTTCGGTTACTGTACATATTTATAAAAAATCCCGAAACACGTCAAATTTAAATTATAACTTGACATTCTTTAACGTGAAAATGCAACCCCCTTAGAATGACAGGTACAACCCCCAATTTTTTAAATGGGAAGTATAGGCTTGTGATATATCATTTGAAGGGTCTCTTCATTCTCTATTCAAAAATGTTATTGTTTTTAAATTTGATGCAAAAATTAACATAAAAAAATTAATATCATGTTGTTACCGAAATTTGCTACAATACAATCAAAAACTAAAATGTATTGCAAAAGGTAATAAAATGTAGAACACGAAAAAGAACTATGAATGTTAATGAAATAGATGTTCAAAATGTTCTCCGCGAACGTCTTGGCAACATCCTAATCTCAAATAAAACTGTCTTCTAACATTATTTAACATATCAGGCGTGATCGACCTAATCGCAAGCGTTATTCGTTCTTTTAAGTCATTTAAATCAGAAGGTTTAGTTTTGTACACATGGCTCTTCACATATCCCCATAAAAAGAAATCTAATAATGTAAGATTTGGTGATCGCGCTGGCCATTCAATCGATCCTCGCCTCCCTATCCACCGATTGGGAAATATTGTATCGAGGTACTGCCGGATATTAAGGATGCTCCATCCTGCTGAAACCATATCGTATTCGCTGGAACCCTACAATCCCTGCCCAAACATTAACCTTTTGAGGATATTGAGTGTGTTCTTCTCTCATTCAGTGAGGATTTTCCGTGGACCAGTAGCGGCAATTTTGCCGATTAGCATGACCGTTAAGTAAAAAAGTACATATCAGAAAACATAACGTCTTATAATTGGATAATTTTGTTATCCAACATGTCCATCATTTGCTCACAAAAAAAGTTCTCCTATCAAAATCGTCTTCCATGAGCTCCTTAGTAGGTATCATCTTATACGGATGCAATTTATTTTCTTTTAATATGTTTGCTATCGATGTATGGCTAGCATTGAATGTAGTGGATGCCTGTCTACTCGATGTATGTGGGTTTTCCTGAAACTCAAGCAACACATCTAATTTGAGTTCATCACTCAGTGCATTGGCAGCTGCTTTTTTTATCTGCCTTACATGACCAAACTCGCGAAACTGCTTTTCTATTTTACTTATTGTTCCTTGGGATATAGGCGGTAAATTAGGAAATTTCTCATGAAATCGGCGAGTTACTTCCTGTTGTGTTCGGATGTTATCTCCGTAACCAATCATTTGTAAAACTGTTATTTTATGCATTTCCGTTAATCTAACCATTTTTCAGAATTGAATTGAACAAACTTTATACTTAAATTACAACAATGACAACTTAAATAAAACAATTTACTACTGCTTGTTAAAATAGCATTGCCACGGAAATTCTTTAAAGTTTTTTAATGGTTACCATCTAAAAACCACATTGCTATGGTTTTTGTTCACTTTCTCATTATCAAGACCTAAACGGGAAATAAGTTTTAAGTATATTGTAATAAGTTTTGAGTATATTTTAGCGAATTTCGGTAACAGCATAATATTAATTTTTTTATGTTAATTTTTGCATTAAATTTAAAAATAATAACATTTTTGAATAGAGAATGAAGAGACCTTTCAAATGATATATCACAAGCCTATACTTCCCATTTAAAAAATTGGGGGTTGTACCTGTCATTCTAAGGGGGTTGAAGGTAGGGGTTGCATTTTCACGTTAAAGAATGTCAAGTTATAATTTAAATTTGACGTGTTTCGGGATTTTCTATAAATATGTACAGTAACCGAAATAATGAATTTATTCCATTTGGCTTTTACACACTGTATGATATTTAACGTGTCGGAGAATGATTTAAAAAAGAAACATTTAATGCAAGAAGGAACTCTTGTAATACTTCTATATGTATATAAAAGGACCGAATATTTAGTAATATTTAACTTGAAAATGTAAGAAAATAAGAAAATGTTTGACATTGTTTAAAATCTAAATGAGTTGAAACTACGTATATTTGGATATTTTATACAATAGATACTAAGCTGTAGATATATACAATTTTAAGACTCGTATGTACCAACAGTCGGTTCTAATTCAATCCACGGTTCAGCCGTCAGAAACTGCAAAATTGGTATGCGCCAACCAATCAGTGGTTACATTCTACCGTTGGTTCCCATATCCCATATTCAGCTGGTTAATAACTTCAATCGACGTTTCATAACCTCGATTTACTGAATATTGAAAATATTAAAAATTAACTTTATAAATTAAACAATTTAATAAAAATCTTCAAGATGTTCTAAATGTTGTCCATTTTGGTCTATAAATTTTTGTAACATGAATAAAAAGTTGTGAAAAGAATTTCGCAACATGTCTGGGATAATTTCTTGGAATTTTCGACAATATTACATCTCAGTTGTTCTAGAGTCTCTGGAATGGATTATAATACCTATCTTTGATAAAAGACCATAAAAAAAAGTCAGTAGTCGTCAAGTCTTGTGAGTGAACAGGCCATTCAATTGGTCCAGATCTCCCAATCCACCTATCTCCATATGTTTCTGTTAAATAATTTCTAGCCACAAGTGAATAGTGTGGTGGTGCACCGTCTTGCTGATAGTAAACTGAATTTATGATGCCATCTTGTTCCAGTTCTGGATAAAGGTAATGTTAAGTATACTTTCGCCGTAATAGTAGGCACGGCGTACTTGACCTTTTCTTTATCGCACCTTGATACGATGGATCGAAAAACGACAAGATCGTTGTAGTACGGGTTGAGAGCCATTTTCGTTAAGAATAGAATCGAATAAGTTTTTAGTTTTAGTATTAATTAATCGAAAAAATCAACAATTATTTTCGCTGGTAACCCCTTCCCATTCCTTCTTATCCCTAAAGTGCACTTAGGCAAAGAATACCTGATATTTGCACTAGTTTGGTGAGTACAGAGATTTTTTATATTCAGATTTACTGTTAATAGCCTTTATTCAAATAAGGGTAATCTCCCTTATATCTGGCGCAGTCAGTAGGATCTTGCCCCTCTTACATTACATAATTACACTTACATCATAAAGGTAATCACCCTTACAGGTAATTTTGTAACATGTCTGTGTAGACATTACCAGTAATTGTAGTTTCTTGAAAGAAGGACGGTCCTTGTATTTTTTTTTTAGAAACGCCACACCAAACGTTCAACTTTGGTAAATCTATTTCGTATTCCTCAATTACTCTTGGATTTTTATACCCCCATATGCGACAATTATGTTTATTACATCTCCGGTTTAAATTAAATTCAGCCTCATCTGAAATTATGAGTAATACATCAGGAACTTCTCTAAATAAATATAGTAATGTCTCAGAAAAAACAATTCTGGTTTGAAAATCCCTTTCATATATTTTTTGGTGTACCTGTATTGTAAAAAGAGTTAACTTCAATACCTTCCTACATCTCTGAACTTCGGATTTTGAAATTCCAGTTGTGGATGTAATTTTGCGAAGAGATATTCGATTATCTTCTTGTAATGTTTCCTGAATACGTAAGACTCTATTTAAAAAAATATCACCATTACGTGTTTGATATTTCTTCCCTTCCATAGATCCATTTTATAGAAATGCAGTGTGCCATTTTTTAATGCTTTTTTTTTAAGGTGGATGTTTCCTAAATACCAGACGAAATCCTCTTTTGGTAGTAACAACTGATTCATACTTAACATTCAATAACACACTTTTTGATTTTTTACGTGAACTAAGTCGTACCTTTATTAAAAATAAGTCGAAAAAAAATCGCAATGAATTTCTTTTTACAGTTCGTTGTGTTAGTTTGTTGAATCTATAAAAATACCAAAGCCTAATTTTACATTGAAACCCGTAGATGCCTACATAACAGCCTAAAATCAAATAACTCACTCATTTTTCTTTAAGACTTAACAAATTATACATTTTCTCAAAGAGAAAGAGTTCGTCTTTCAGATAGAATAAAAATATATAGGATGTTCCATTAAAAAAATCTCTATGGTTCTTAAGTTCCGATATATTTGCAGTTAAAATGGGTCAGAAACTTCTGGGACACCCTGTATAAGTTTTTGTTTCGTATATTGAAGAGAAAATCCTGCACTCCAAAAATTATCAAATTATTGATTTCAAATACTTTTTATCCTTAAAATCTACCATCTAATAAAGACTGAACATTCTTAATGTATCGCGATTTATGATTGTTACTTAGATTACTTGAAAATTTGGCCGCCAACCCTGGGGACATTAAAAACTTTCAGACTAATTTCATTTTATTTTTGCGTGCTCGATGGCAGGACGGCGAGGCGATACACTGGCGATATGGCAAAATAATGACTTTATTCAAACCACATCAGTCACTGACATGTCATTCAGTGGCATTGTAGATTAGCAAATCCAAGAATAACATTTTATTATTGATAACGACTGTTTGCGTGGCATAGGAAAAAAGTTAATCAGTTAAACAAATGCCTAGCCGTAATTAAGCTGGAGTTTAATGTACGTATTAAAATTTATTATTAAGGGGTGTTCTACAGACTTTGATTTAGGTGAATTATATTTTTTGGATATTTGTTATAGATGCCACATTTGCTTCTTTCTACTGAATTGAATCGATATATTGCAATCAGTCACGATCTTTCTTTTTGTCAGGTTTTTAGTTGAAATTGAAATTTATTGATAGGAATTGTCCGGAAAGCAAATTTGAATTACAAAAATTATATTATTAACCAAATACAAATAATGGGACTGATAATCTCACAAGTACAAGAGTAATATCAGCTAGAGACTGAATAAACAGAAGAGAACAATTCGGCTTAAATTAAATGAAAACAAAACTACACACAGAGAAATTTGTGTGAGAATTTTGTGCATTTAAAATGAAGTACGACCCTAATTCTTAGTTTGAGAAAAAATATTCTTCATTTGAATTCTGACATTCTTAAATTAACATTGCCATCCTAAATTTTTGGATTAAAAGCTACAAATAAGCACAAACATTCTTAATTTGAAAAATAAGAATTTTTGTAGCATGCATTCTTAAATTAAACATGAAGGGTGCTTAACTTAAAAATCTTAACATGTTAAATTAAGTACGGCATATCTAAATTTTCAGCACGTTGGTATGCGGTTAATAATTTAGCAATAAACGTTCTTGAATTAAGACTTAGGAATCAAGCATGTCATAACATACTTCAACGGAGAATAATCATTCTAAAATTCAGAATAAAACTTCTTATTTTAAGTACGGATAACCGCCTTTCTCTTAAGATCCTTTTAAGAACACCCACACTCAAATCAAGCATGTACCATGTAGGTAGATAGATGGATGTTTAAGAGGTGGCCAGAAGCCTATTCCACTGCGACCTTTTCAGATCTATTGTGGTCCTCGAAAACTAGATTACATCCCCCTGTCCGACTCTCTTAACGAAGTCTATAAGCTTTGAGACTGTAACCTTCATGTAGTCCCTTGCCAATGGATATTCTTCTCCTAAAGTCAGGAACCGCATATTTACCAGTCCGTCGCACTGACATAAGATGTGCTCTGGTGTTTCCTCTTCTAGGTGACAGAATCTGCACATATCCGTCTCTGTCAACCCCATCAGCTTAAGATGCCTGTTTAGCTTACAGTGCCCCGTCAATAGACTTACTACAGTTTTGACCGTTTTCCTGTCTTTACTCAATAAGTCTGACGTAAACTTTTGCGAATGTTCCATTATGAACTGTTTCGCTTGCCTTTCTCCTTGTGAATTCCACCACCATTCCCGTGATTTTTGTGCCACCCATGTTTTCATGGCCGTCTTTATTATATTTTTTGCAATGCCGCAGAAGGGTTCCGGTCCAATAAAAGGCATTGATGAGCCTAGTTTAGCCATTTCCATCTGCCTTTTTCATTGCCTTTTAGACCCCTATGCCCTGGTACCCAAGCTACCGTAACCTTGCTACGATCCCCCAGAGTATTCAGAGCATGCACACAGTCCCATACTAGCCTAGAATTGACCTCTACAGAATCTAGTGCCCTTAGCACCGCCTGACTGTCTGTGAAGATGGCTATTGAACGGTACGTCCTATCCAGCCTTTTAATTTCTTCTACACAATAGTGAATTGCCGTGATTTCTGCTTGAAAAATCGTGGCATTTTGGGATAGACTTACTGGGAATGTTATCCCTTGTTTCCTTCCGACTACGCCGGCTCCCACGCCATACGGCGTTTTTGAGCCGTCCGTGTACCAGGTTGACTCCGCCTCTACGGGTACACCTTTTTCCCAGTCTTCCCTACCTGGTATAACTATTTTAAATTTATTGGCAAAGCTATATCTCGTGACTGTTGCGTCAATGGGTTGCCCCAAAATGTTATCCGCTTTTAGTTCCTTGATTAGCTTACCATTATCAGCCCCATGCGATTGGCTTATGTACTGCTGATTATGTATTAATCTGTGCATGGCTGCTCTCGCTTCGCCCTGTATATATATGTGTAGTGGTGGAATGTTTAACAAGACTTCCAGTGCAGCTAAAGGAGTAGTTTTTATGGCCCCCGTAATGCACAGGCAAGCTAACCTTTGTATGTTACTTAATAGCCTTACTGCTCCTGTTTGCTGTGTCTTTGTCCACCATACCACTGACCCGTAGGTTATTATGGGTCTAATAACCCTTGTATATAACCATATGGTCATTTTGGGGTTAAGCCCCCAATTTTTTCAACACATTCGTCTACATCTGCCCAATGACAATATAGCTTTCTGCGTGGTTTTTTGTATGTGTGTGTTCCATGAGAGTCTTTGATCCAGGAATACTCCTAGGTATTTTATTTCTTTGACTACTGGAATCACTGTTCCCCCCAATGTTAGTGGTTTTAGACCGGCCAATGTTGTCTTTTTTGTGAAATTGATAATTTGTGTTTTTTGAGCATTGACTGTTAGTCTCTCTTGCTTACACCAATTTTCAACCGTGTTTAGGGCTATCTGCATTCTGTCAGATAATACCCCGGCAAATTTGCCTCTGATGACAATCGCTATGTCATCTGCATATCCTAGACACTGAAAGTCTTTTTTGGATAATTCTTTGAGGAGATCGTCTACTAGGGTTGCCCAAAGTAGTGGTGACAGAACTCCTCCTTGTGGACAACCTCCACCTGCTTTCGCTTTGATGGTAGCTTGCCCTAGTGAGGATATTACAATCCTATTCTCTAGAGCTGCCTTTATCCATCTGCATATCACTTGAGGTGTGCCCCGTCTACTCATTGCATCTATCAATGAGTTCGTTGTACCATGTAGGTAACGTTCTGGAACTGAGTTTTTAAATTAAGAACGAAATTTATATTAAACATTCTCATTCTCAAATTAAGCATGCCACATTCCCGAACTAAGAAGTAACATGTTTAACATGTTTAAAAAATTAATTGTCCAAAATGTAATGCTGTATATATAGGTCAAACACAAAGAAATTTTGAAATAAGATTCAATGAACATTTAAGAGCATATAGATTACAACAATTAGATAAGTCAAACTATGCAAAACATGTTCTTGAACATCCACATTCACTCATACACACCAATGACATTCAAATATTACACACCTGTGATAAAAAACAAAATTTAGATTTCCTCGAAGAACTTGAAATCAAAAGACATCTAGCAGATCAACAATATAAAGTAGTTAATGAACAAATAAATCTTGGAAGTTCACCACTATTAAACTGTTTACTTTGATTGAGTCTTCATTTTATACATAGATAAGACGTAATTATTACACAAATATATTAAGTTATTGTAAAGATCAGCAGGATATAGTTTTTTCCTGGTTTTTCTATATCATTGCACAGTTATACTGATCTTAGAGGGAAATACATCCAGCATAATCCCTTAGGGCTAATAACATCTAGGCTTTAATATTGTTATGTCTTATTACTTCCTTACTTGGTCTAGCCTTAACTACTTATCAACATCAAGTACCTAGTTACAAACAAACAAAATGTAACTTCAATATGTCAATCTGACGATGCTATTTCGATAGCGAAACGGCTGTCATTACATTTAAAGTATTTAAAGAATAAATAGTGGAAGTTAATTCAACCTTTTATTTGTTTATTGTTCTGAATAAGATGAACTTTCACATAGTAAGGGTTAGTACCATAAATTTCCAGATTATTTTGATTTTTTAACCGTCCTTTTGGGAGCTTTGATTGCTGTTGAGCTGTCACACATAACAATTATGCTATGTCAATATATCTGTTTGATATTAAATTGGAAAATGGTAGGATATGAACCTAACCTTTAGAGTTTCATCCCATCAGTATATACAGTGTGGAAACGATATAGCACAAGCCCATACTTCCCATTTAAAACATTGGGAGTTGTAACTGTCACTCAAAGCCGGTCAAGAATGTCATTTTCTAATTTAAATTTGACGTGTTTCGATATTTTCTATAAATATGTACAGTTATCATTTCCATTTGGCTTTTCCACACTGTATATATGACTTTTAAATTTCACCCGATTTCCATTCCTACCCCGATTGGCCAATAATTAATACATTTTATCCACAGTATGGTAAAAAAACTTCAAATTTTGCGTTGCTAATTCGCCAGAGACTGGAAAGTTTAAAACTATGTATTAAAAAACTTATTAATTTGAATAATTGTAATGAATCTTAACTTTCCTAGTTGATTCGACAGTTTCAACCCTTCTACTTTGGAACTTCATCGGCTTATACCGTAATTAATGAAGACTTTTCATACCGAGGGAGTCGTATATCACCAGGAATGGGTGACCAGTGTTCCCGGGACATTTATACGACTAAAGGGATAGTCCACGAATCAGTCAATTGAGTAGGAACTCCTAAACTAAACGGGAGTCATTTGAAATGGAAATTAACCAGTCTGGGAGTCACGAAATATATTCCTATTTGTCGCCACATATATCGAAATCGATCTACAGGATGATCATTAGTTAGGAAATATCAAAAAGTCAAATAAAAATAGAATTTCTTGACTACAAACTTACATAAAAACAACAAAAGCAACAAAAGTTATTCTGCTTGCAATATCAACATATTTATTAAAAAAAATTGCTTTCATAGTAAGTTTTGCAAAAAACGGTATTATTGCTACAAAGCTGGCTATCTCAGCAAGGTACTTTTTGTACTTATAACAAGGTTAGCTTAGGTTAGGTTAGGTTAGGTTAGGTTTTTAAAAACAAAAATTGTAAAAACGGCGTTTCCATTATTTTTTCAAGCCGATTTTTTAAATCAGTATGAAAATATAGCAAGTAGGTAAGTTGTATTAGTTAAGATATTTAAGTTTATTTTCGAAATGGATTTCAAGGTACTTTTTATACTTGTTATAATCATAACAAGGTGACAAAATTGTGAAATTGACATTTCCATTATATTTTCAGGTCGATTTTATATATGAGTATGAAAATATATCAAATAGGTATTTAGTTTTTTTTAAATGTATTTTACTTTTAGAGATGTTTTAAGATTAGAGTTTAGACATATAAAAAACACCTGTAACCCTTTTGAACTCCTTGAATATTGATTTACAAAGCTTTTCCGATTAAACAAGATAGCATGTCTTGACTTAATACAAGAGTTATCTCAAGTTGTGGAAGAGGCAAAAGTTGCATTGCAAACTTGCTACTGCAGGTTACATAAATACTTCCTGTTCAATTTTACATAATATTTGCAGTAAATATCATTAGGAAACTTTAGATTTAGATAATGAACCTGATTATTAACTAGATAATTGTCACAATTATAAATACAATTATTTTTCTCTTTTTAAAATATCTTTAGGTAGAGGAAAATTGTACTAAAAGTGAACGAGCTATTTCATTTGACTTTTTTTTGCTTTTGTGTTTATATAAAAGAAAAAAATTCTAACAAAATGATTTGTTTTACCCCTGTATGATTTTTTGGGTGCATTTTGCCTGCATTTTTTCTAAATAGTTTAGTAATAACTCCATTTGTTTTTTAGAAGTTTTTTATTTGTATGTTACTACTTATTTTGTAGGTTATCGCGCAAGCACTAACCTTCCATTCTTTTTTTTGATCACAAAATGACAGAAACCAGTAATGATTGCAGTGTTGTCAGCTATAAAATTCGAAAATTTTTAGCATTGTCATAACAATATTGTTATGAATTAAAATAATAACAAATATTGCTGTTACAGTCCAAACGGAATACGAATTTAAAATACTATATTGTTATTATTTAAAAGATTTAACTATATCGTTACGATAACAAGACTTAAAAAGAATCGACCTGATTGTAAAAATTCTCTCAATATTTCTCTTTGTATCTGGAATGCTTATTTTAATAAAAGAAGCGCAGTCACTAACATCCTCGGGGAGCGTATTTAGTCATTAATTTCTTCGGCAACCTCCTGCTATCCCAACTATAAAAATTACTTTCAACCCTAAATAAATATTGTGGGGCTGCTTCAATTAAAAGCCGAAACATCAAATTTAGAAAGAATTTTATAACTTGAACTTCTGAAGATCACTTTTGGAAGTTAGAATAAGCTGTTTTATACGCTGCTTTTGATTTACTTGGCAGTAAATTTGCTACAACGGCTTTTGAAGCTTCTTCAACGTCTGAAGGTAGGAAATCAGACTCAGATTGGATCATTTTTAACAACAAAACTAACAAATTAATAAAGGCGATTATTGTGACAAATATGTTTTGACATTTCTGCTTTGTTGTAATAATTATCTCCATAGAAACAAACGAGGATGGCTTTGATACTATCTAGCAGAAATAGGCCGACGTTTAAGTAAAATAAATTCAAAATGAAAATGAAACTGCATTACAAAATATAAACACGATGCAAAACACCGCGTTTTTTGCAACTAGTTAAATAAATAACTATTTTAATTAGATAGGTCATCCATCTCAAATGTGGTTGAATCCAATAGAAAAGATCCAATAAAACTCAAAGTCAAAACCACAGACTTTTATTCAGGTAAATTTATAATTATCGCAACTAGTTTTGGTCTACATCAGAGCATCATCAGGCTGTAAAGAACAATATAATGGTAAGTAAGAAGTGCAACAAAATTTTAACAGTAGTAGAAAAGGATATTGAACAGGATTAACAGTTTTTATTGTTTATTGTTCTTAATATTTTAACTCAAACAGAACACCGAATCACAGAAAAACCTTTTAACACAAAAAACTGTTGTATTCTAAGAATAGTCGTATTATTTTATTATCAATCTTAAAGTTTGAGTAACTTTAAAGCTATTTTCTTTGTTATATTAAGTGCAGTAATCCATTGCTTAACTTTATTTTTCAATTTTGTCTTTCCGTTAGCGAGTTTACCTATAGTTTTCTCGAAGACATGCTACTTTGTTTCTGAATTTCAACTTCTAAGAGAGTATGTTGTATCCCTTCTTATATTATTAACTCTCCGGAGTTGTTCATGGAAACTTTTGATTATCTATTCCTTTACTTTAACTTTTTAGATCAGTTACAATCGTACAAACAAAATGTATAAAACGATTTTTTTCTGTTTGAGAATTTAAAATTGGTTATTTCAGGATTTCAGGATTCAGTTTTTTTTTAAATTGCTTAAATTTTGGGAAAATGGGAGAGGTTCTACTCTAGGGTAAACTTCACACGCCTGTTAGTCTTTTAACAAACTTCTTTTTTATTAAAACAAACAATTTTTCATGTTTTTGAGTTTAGTGTTGGATGTGCCTAAAGAATCTATTTTTCCATATTTCCACTTTTATAACATTCAACAGGAACCTGTTTCTTTAAGCTCCTATAATTAAAATTTAAACTTGATTAACAAAGTCTATTTTCTTTTCAAAAATATGACAGTAAAGTTAACAAAGAAACTATTTATGTCAAATCAAAGAGGTAACTGTGACCAAAAACAAATATAAAGAGGAGCACCACAAGATCATGAAAGGTAGAAGTTTTTTTTAACTGAACATACTTTCCTGATTGCTTTTATAAGGGAGAAGAATTGTCTCGTAGAATATATCATTCTACGCCATTGAAGATCATCCAATAATTCATGGAATTTTTAAAAATCCGCACCCAAAATAGAGCGTGTGGTGGGACAACTCACCAAGAATGAGGCAAGCGAAAGAGTTCATTATGGGACCAACACAGAAACTTACAGAGTATCTACTAAGGCAGGATAGAAACACCATCAGAATGTTGGTGGGTTTTTTACAGGGCATTGTAAACTAAATAAGCACATGTATGCATTAAAACTGGCAGATTCTCCACTATTTAGATTCTGTCAAGAAACGGCAGCGCATATAGTATGCAGCTGTGAAATCTTATCGAGGCAAATATTTCTCATTTTAGGCGAAGACAAGCCAGGAGCTAGTAGCTACACAAGGGATTTCCTACACAGGACAATAAGTCTACTAGAGAAGACCAAACTGAACGAAATCCTATAAGGGAAAAGGGCATCCACAATAGATCTGCAGAATGTCGAGGTGGCACAGGCTAATAGCTGAATTTCAATCAAATCTAAATTGAATCTTCCCGAAAATGTAGCTGGTAAACTTGTTTGGAAATTAAGTGGTTTAAAACATTTTCGTGCATTTTTTTCTAAAACGCTGATACTAATAGCAAAAATCATGATTGGTTGATCTGTCTCACGAAAGTGATCCTGATCGAGCTATACGTTCACCATGATATTTGTGATGAGATATATCATTTTGTAGAGTCTGCACCATCTCTGTAAATTTTGTTTCAAGAATGTTGGATGACTTTGAAGAAGAAGGTGAATTGTAGCGACATATACCATCTACACTGCTTTCAACAGAATTGATCTCCCTCAGGTGCAAAATCTTATCTTCTATATCTGTCATCTTTTCAGTTCTCGATCCTCGCTTGTAGATAGCACCATTAGTACACGAACAGTCAAACGTTGTAACCACAAAATTGTTTAAATTTTGTCACTTATACATTCCGTGGCTAAATTTTTCATTTCATGGAGGAGCTGGGAAATATTCCCAGTTCTCCTAGTTCTAGGTCTGTAAGTAAATAAGGCAACTGTTTGCTTTTCGATTCTGTAAAATGAGTGATAAGCTATTTCTTCAAAGTTTCTTACTTCTTTTGTCCTGGGGGATTCATGATACTTGAAGCACAGTGGTATCTAATGCAGACATAATGGTAAAGTATTTGGTGTTGTCAGATTTAACCCTGCTCAACTCAAATTGGGATTCAGCTTGCATAAACCATGATTTGGGATTGCTTGTACAATATAGTGGCGATTTAGTTATTTTGATTTCACCAACATTGCCTCCGTCAGCTATAATTTTATGTGTCTAGTTTATGTGCGGGGTCACCAAATGTAAAGTAGAAATAGAAATAAGGTACCCCCAGGCAGTAGGTGAAATTTGGGAGGGGTAACCGGAAAATTTTGGTGAATTATAAGACTTTAAAACGTTTTCTAGGATATCTGACAACGTTACATGAGAAATTATTACCAAGAAAAAATATAGGGCTTCTATTTTTAACAAAATCCCCAAATAATTACGATCTTATTAAAAATTGGGGTGATCATGATCTTTATGACCACCTTAAATTCGCCATTGACTCCAGGAACCTCCACAAAATAATAATCAGAAACAAGAAGGGAAAAATGTTTAAAAATTTAAACAACTTACAAATCCTATTAGATTTATTTAAGAATTTAACTGTATTCAAATGATATGACTAATATTGTTGACCTTATTAAATTATTTATCTTTGCATTCTTAATTTGCGTCAATATTCAATGGAAACCATTATTATTGTCAATATCCTAACCGAATCTCGTAATGTAGATGACACTAAACTTCTTAAAAACAATAACAGTCAACCACTTAGTTTATGGATCAAACATTTCACATATTCGTTAACCAAAAACAGCAGAGAACTTCCCGGAATCGGTGAGGGTCGCCAAATTCAATAAAAACTTTATTCCCAAAACCGATAATCGTTTACTCTAAGTTATTGATATTACCTAAGATGCATTTAGATATTTTTAGGCATTCTCGCTTTAAACTCCATTGCTGGTATTTCGGTATTTAAATCCGTAGCAGTGACGTACAAAAAATATTTTTTCACCAATTTATTTACTTTACAGATAGTTGTTGGGTTCTTTTAGAAAAAGTAGGAAAAATATTCTCGAAAAGGCAACCCTATAGGGATTGTGTTCAGTTTTGTCTGTGTCTTGATGAGATAAAGTCAGTAACTTAAACTGATATTTTCCCGTATGTAAATGCTGGAACACAAAATTGTTCTAATTCGTTCTAATTTGCTTAGACAATTATGCTGATTCGTAAGAAAATGATTTTCCAAAAACTTAATTTTTTCCTTTGTAAAACAGGTTTTTGACAATTATTAAAATTTTATCTGATATTAAAAAGAAATCTACAAACCTGAACTAACATTCTCTCCTACTTAAATGAATTTTACATTTACTTTTAACTTCGAGAACACATAACTTAGAGGTGGGTCTTCTTAAAATACCATTTATGGTTCTAACATCGGTAGTTCGAACTCGCCCATCTTTTTCTGGAAATGTAGCTACCATAACCTTTTATCCACGTATTCCTAAGGGCTTGATCGTCGACAACAATTACTACATCTCCAATCTTCTTTCTCCTTTCTTTGAGCCACTTTGATCTGTTGTGTAGAGTAGGTAAATACTCCCTTAACCATCTCTTCCAAAATTTTAGTACTTAAATCCTGTACAATTTTCCATTGTTTGTGGAATAAATCACCATAAATCACATTTTTAAAATATTCAACTGCGATGAGTTATACTATGGTCCAAGTAAAAATTGATTAGGAGTCAGTGCTTCCTCTTCAGAACTGTCGAGAGAAACATCCGTCAATGGCCTAGAATTTATATTATTTTCAATTTCTAAAAAAAGTGTGTGGAACTTCTTCATGAGGAACTTGTTCTTTAAGTATTAATTTTAGCGATGTCTTGACTGATCCTATGAGCTTTTCCCTTACCCCGCTCATGTGGGAGGCTGTTGGTGCGGTAAAATGCCATTGTATACCTTTTTAGACATTTCTGTATTTAACTTATCCTGATCAATTTTTCGCAAAGCTTGCTGCAACTCCTTTTAAGCACCTCTTAAATTTCTTCCGTTGTAACTAAATAAATCTGTAGGAAAACCTCTTCTGGAGCACATTCTTTGAATGGCCATAATTGTCGAATTCGTAGTTAAAGAGTAAGCAGCTCAAGATGAATAGCACGTATTGGAACACTCGTGAAAACTACCCCATAACGTTTTTCTCGTCTACGTCCAATTTTGACAGTATAAGGTCCAAAATAGTATACAAAATGTAAAAGAGTTAATGTAAGTTGTCGTTCGTTCAGTAGGTAAAATCCCATCATTTTTACAAACTTTACAGTCCCCACAGATTTTTTTAATTACATTACTGAACTCAACTACCCAATATTTTTGACGTATTTCATTTATTTGCGTCTTAATACCTTCGTCATGAAATTTTTTATGGTAGTGGAAAGCAAGCAATTCATTAAATCTATGATTTGATGGTAAAATACCAGGATTTCTTTCAAACCCAGGGAAAACTTTTTGCTATTAAAATTCCAAAATTATCCAAGTATGGACATAATTTAAATATTCTGCTGTTTTTATTTATACTAATATTTTATTTTAACAATTGGATTTCTTCCACAAATTCTTTTGTTCACAGTTCTCTACACCAATAAGACTCATTCTCTCTGAAATTTTAAATAGAAAAACTGAAAAGTAAAAAATTGTTTCTACCTGCACCCAAGGTAAAGAAAGTTAATAGTTTCTATACCAAGCTTGATCGTTTTCTATGAATAAACAACTACTTCCTGGGCTATATGCCCCAACGGACATTGAATTACATTCCAATAGAAAAGGTGATGGTAACCGACTTCGTCGATACTTAAAACCACCTCTGTCGGTAAATATTTGTTTATCTTTTAAACAGAGTTTTATAAGATTTAATTTCAACACTGCTTTACCACATTCCGGAAAAGACTAAGAGAAATTATCAGAACAAGAAGTTACAGACTCTTTTCTGTCTATAATTTTTCTAGAATTAATTGGCAATAATATTTTCCGTTCTTGTCCCCGAAAAACTGACAATAGGTATTATTGAATTTATTTAACATCGAATTTTTAATGCATATTTATTTTTATTCACCAGCACAATTGTTTAAACATTAGTACTTTCTTACATGTTAAAAACTATTAAATTAAATTTACTCTATGCCTTGCCATTGAAATTTATTACTTTTTGTAATATCAGCGGCAGTTTCGGCTTATTTATAAATCAACTTAAAGAAACCAGTAACGATTGCTAAGCTTAAGAAATTGGCTAAAAATGTCTTTTGTACCAATCTAATTCATGATAAATTCGCAAAAATCGAAGCTACGTCAAAAAAAGGTTGATGCGGAATTACATACTGTTTCCCCCCTTCTTTTCCATAGGTCTGATGTTTTATCAAGCTTATAACAGCTCTCCTGGAGAGCAGGGCATTCAGAGAGTATGTGTATTGAGATTTCTTCCTCATCTTCACAGAATCTGCACTTTTCGTCATCTTCTAACCCTAGTTTCTTTATGTGATTTCTTAAGAGCAATGTTAATATTATCAATAAGCTACAGAGTATTTTTTACTAATATTAAGACAGCTAAGAAGTCTCTTCTGGTTGTAGTTTCCCAGCTTGTCTTAGTGCTTTCAGCTGATTCCAGTACTTGGATTTTTCCCTCTACATTTCTTTTCTTACTTTATTTTATAATTTCGCTACTGCTGATTTCAAAAGATGGTTCTGGTCCCAGATGTAGGGTTTCAGCTTCGTTTTATTTGCCAGCTTATCTGCGGTTTAGTTTTCTTTCTATTCCTATGTGTCTTGGGTCCATAGGAGGATGACAGTGTTCTGGTTTAGTATATATAGCTTGCCTAGGCATTCCCAAACATGATCCAAAATTGTTAAAATCTCTTGCCTGTAGTAGTTTCTTTCAATAATGAACTTTGCTTAAAATATGCTTGGGTATTTGGCTCTCGGTCTTAAAAGTCCTAGCCTTTTGGTTTAGAACAGTCCGTTTAGCACATTTTGGTATTTTGGTTTACATTCTGTATGGTGTTTTCATTCCATTCAAATTTACTACCAACTTTGTGATGAAGTTTCTCACAAAATTGGCTCTCACAGGGTCTCACAGGCTTATATCAGAAAATTTTAGAAAACTTGTTGTATCTTTGATAAACAGTAAGAAGATCGCATTTCATATTGAAATAAATTAATTTTATTTGTTTTTCTGATAAATTTTCGTAATAAAAAACATTTAATTGTTTATTTTAATGCATCATTTGAAACTGAAATTATATTGTAAGCAACATTTGGAGTTACGCCTCTGGTCTTGATTACCTAGATTTATTTGTAAATGTATTAGTCAGAACTCGATCGGAAACAGTAATGTTAAGTTGAATTTCTTAATACTTTATGATTATTAGTGGCTTTCTCGACGATACCAAATCTTCTTGTCTATTAAATTAACAAATGACATCTATCGAAAAAGTGGGTGGCTTAAAATATTTTTAGTACCACTAAATATTTACCAATTGAAGAGAACTTATTTTTAATGTTTATTTCTGACAAATATTTGTTGAAAACGCTATTATTACTTATATTCTTTTGTTAAAAATATAATAAGTATTGGGTTGCTTTTGTATATGACCCGTAACCCGCGTATAATTCTACAACAGAGTTTGAATTATTCATTATTTTCTTCTGAAAAAAAAAACAATGAAATTATTTTTTTACACTACGTGTTGTTTCTTTTCAGTACACAGTGAAAGGGCATTGTTTTAAAACGGTAAAATTACATGTTCATAATTACCATTTTCTATACAGATACTATTGTTCCGCAAGTACTTTTTTTGTGAAGTTTCATTAGCATAATATTCATCATAATTTTAATTACAAGATAAAACAATTATTTTAATTTAAAAAACAATATAATCTCTCTTATTGTATAATGAAATCTCCTTCTCATCCAATAAACTAAAAATTCTATGGACAAAATCATTTTTCAAGAGATTTGTAAATTTATCAGCAGTGACACATTTTTATAGTAAGGACGGCTCAAATTTCTGGTGAATAATGAACCTATAATTCTCTCTTCTGACGGATTTTTTGATGATTTATCAGCGTTGAGATCTTCATTTTTCACAGAATATAACTCTACTACTCTTAGTATTTTTCGTTTTCGTAATAACAACATATATCAATACTAAAATCAAAAGATTTATAAATTCTTTCATTTCGAAAATTAACAGTTTCGCATAATCGCATCAAACCTATTGTTTAATCCTCGCTCAGATCATTAGACCGTATAACTTTTAACTGCATGCCATTTACACAGAACATGCTCCAAATTACAAACAGTAAAATTAGATATTGGTCAATGGGCAAAACTGTCCTATGCAGAGTTGCCAGACGGTTTCAGGATCTTTTATAATTTCAGTACAATATTCTCCAAACATTGATTACCAGTCGTAAATGTATATTTGACTCTTGTGGCCATAAAATTATGAATGTTTGTCCCATATACTTTAATAATTATGGGACTGAATAATTAATCTTTATTTAATTTGAACTTCTCTAGAAAGTATATGAAATTAACAAAAAAGGGATGAGAATATAACGGTTTAACAAGCAAGACTTTAAATAGAAACCTGCTCCAAAACTGAGTTAAAATGTCCAAGAATCACCTTTAACAGAAAATTAACATGGAATTCTCATCTTTAGTTCGTTCATAATTTGTCGTTAGCACAAAATGTGCGTCCAAGTCATAAAACGGTCGTAAAATCATAGGCGGAGGTTACAGTACCTACAGTTTAACAATATCAATATATTTATTTATTTAAAGTAACTAATGTTTTAATCATATACTCTATGACACTCCATGACACAGTCATTTCCACTCAAAACACCTACATAATCGAATTAAAAGTTCTATAGCTGTATTGTATTTCTTCAGATACAAGGTGGGTTAGTCGAAAACATCTTAAACTGCCAGTTTTAGGTTGGTTCTTGTTATTATATCCTATTACCTGACCTCTCTGTATTTCAGTTCTCTAATCAGAGTCAAACTTGCAGTGAGCTATCAACAAATTGTGTACGGACTATAGAAAACAAAGTTCCAAAAGCATATATTGCCTATGAAGAGTGTACAAGAAACATCAGCCATACATGGGGATTGTTACTAAAGGTTATGGCGTGAATTTACATTTGTCTGGGAAGTCAAAACAAACCAGTTGACTGTCGTTCGTAAGCTGGACCATATATACAACATAATAGAAGATCAGAGAACTACACCATTTTAAAACAATGGAAGTGATCCTCGGTCCACCCTTCTTGCTCGTCAAGGAAACTGCTCTGATCATAATGATGTGGCTCCGCTCTAATGCAGCTGCAAGTCTCAAAGATACGCTTTTCACAGGCCACACAAGGCAAGAATTTCTAGTTTTAATTTTCTTACTAAGATGAACTTTAATCAACTTCTGTACATAGCTCTTCCCTTTTCTATTCCATCCAGTCGTGTCCTATTTGTACCCACTTTCTCTCTACACTTGTATTTATCATTTATCCCTGATTTGGACTCACAATATTTTTAGTTTCTCTAAGTCTCCATTGCACTATTCGTTTTGTCCATCCTTCTGTTTCGCCACACCCAATACATTCTTTAAAATCATCGACCCTTGTTTTCTTTCTGATAACCTCATTTTTTATTCGTTTTCTTTCACTTACTTACTTTTCCGTTGCTCTTGTTCTATTGTAAGAAGGTGTTTCACTAGATTTTAGAGCAATACAAGTTATTTCAGACAAATTTCCTCTTATCCTAACACTAACTGATATTTGTATATAAAGTTATCTTACTATTATTCCCATAATAGATTTTCTACACGATCATCACAGAATTTGCTAATTCTGAAATCAAATTTGATTACAAAATGGAATTCCATCTCTTGAGATTGAAAAAATATTCCGCAACACTTCTGTCCCTATGCAATTTAAATGTTTTGTTATACCCAGTATTATTTTTTTATTGGTCGTTCTTGTCATTGGTGTGATGGGGGCTTGTTGCAAAAATGAGCTTTACAACCTGAAGGTTTCGAATATAAAAGATCTATAGAGCGGGTCACAGTTATTATGCAACATTGCGTTTATGGACGACGGCGTTGCCATATCGGCATGTTCTTCGAATTTGGTTCCAACTGGCGCGGGAATATAACTTGCCATTGTGTTACTATTATGATTTAAATGTTGACTAAATTATTCATTTGAAAATCGTTTAGTGAGTAACTAAGAATATTTATAATTATGCTTTTAGATACATTTTACGCGTTTAAAGGAAAATATTGTAAATCCGCTAAAATATTCAAATTTTATACGTTTAATTATCACGTATAAAGAAATAAAAAATACAGCGGCCTTACAAAAGACCTTTGTCAAATTATGAAATAATAATATAATTAATAATAAAAATATGTCAATAATAATAATATATACATAAATTACAAGACCAGTGGTAAAAAAAGCCAGCTGTCATCTAAATTTTAAGGGAGAACGATTAACAGAGAAAAGCTAATGAAATCTTGCCGACGTTTCGATGATTTTTCCGAGGATTTTTCTTCTTCTGGCGGGTTGTTGTAACAAACAAAATATAGAATAAGTAAATGAATTAATAATTACGTATTTTAACTTGAATTAAAATTAAACTTTTGAATGGAAAATTTGAGGGTTAAGAAATATATTACTGATCTTCATCGTCATCCAAGTCTTCATCTTCATCGTCTTCATTTAGATTTATTATTATTGGCTCAATGTCTTCCATTAAATGATCTGTTTGCCACATATTTTCCTCTGTCTTCTCTACCTTTTTTTCATAATTAGACCACTGCATTGGGGTTACTTGCGAATACGCTGTTTTTATAAGTTTTTCCAAATCCTCTTTTTTAAAAGTACTATTATTACGAGCCACATACCCTTTCATTTGGCTCCACACCATTTCAATAGGATTTAATTCGCAATGATAAGGTGGTAATCGTAGGACTGTTATATTATGTGCCGTGGCAATGTCGTCTATTTTTCTAATAATTCTGTTTTTAAATAATCATCCTCGAAGTAAATCTCTTTTTCCAGTAGCCAGTACTTTATTTGTTCCTTATTCCAAGTTGTCTTTGGAAAAGGTAACTTCGCCGAATGGTATGACGCATTGTCCAACACTACAACATTCTTTGATCCGTTTTTCGGCAAATTAGGGATCAATTGATCTTAAACCAGGCCTCAAAGCCTTCTGCGTCCATTTCGTCGTGGTAATCGTCTGCACCTCTCTTTGCCAGAAAAGTTTTTTCTGCACCCTCAAGAAAACCGTCTTTCCAGCCTGCATAAAGAAGAACAAATCTCGGTCCTCGTTGACTTGGAGCCTTCAGTCCTGTTGTCAGTCCTTTGACAAATGCATCTCGGGCATTTTTTATGGTAGTGTCTTTCCATTCAAAATTTACACTGTGGCCCACATTAATCCATGACTAGTCCAGATATATTACGTTATATCCTTCTTCGCGGCACTTCTTCACTGATCTTAAATATTTGTGCTTCCGGGCGATTATATCAGCTCTCTATTAGAATCGAGTCTCTTCCTCTCTTTCCATAAACAAATTCCATATCGTTAAGCAAGCGTCTTAGCGTACATTTAGAAAAATTTGGTACATTTTCGTCTGAAGTTATTTTAGCAAGAACTTTTGCTAGTGTTGGTAAAATATTTTCGGAGTAGAATTCATGCACAGCTTTTCGTATTTGCGATTGGATACCTTCATCGTAGGTGATCAGTCTTGAATTCGACTGGTTGCTGTTCCGTCTTCGTTTTTTTGGCGATGTCAAAGGTCCAGTAGCGGCTTCGCTGTTCAGATTATACACTGTTCTCACACTAAGTCCAGTCATTTCAGAAATCAGTTCTATTTTTGCTGTCACACTTTTGTCATCTTTTGTATTCAACGTATACGTTAAAATATTCAATAAAAGCCTCTTGGTTTGACGATGAAGATTTTCACCTTGTTTAAATTTTTCAAACGGTGCTGCTAACTGCATGGCTGTTGTTTCAATAATGCCCTTTCGTTTATCAGCAGAAACAGATAGGTACCTGCCTATGTTATTACTTACCTGTACATTTACTTACCTCTACATTCCAGGAATATTACATAACGGTTTACGAGGATCAAGGGATCATACAGGTAAAAATAATTAGCATCTTTGTAATTAAATAATATTTTCACTGGCAATAGGATTAGGATTTGTCTGAAAGATTTAGTAGAGATCTAAATAATCCATCAATTGATCAGGTATATACTGATTACAATCTACATAAATAGATTTGAATTCCATTTTTTAATAATATTTATTATATAGAATACATATTTTTTGGAAAAATCATAATAAAACGTTTCTACGAAAATAAATTGGCTGACTTAATTGTGGTTCAAGCCGTAACCAAAGCGGCAACAGTGTTGAATATTCGCCCATAAGATTTACATTGGCCTATGCCGGCCACGCTGCATAATAACTGTGACCCGCTCTATAGGAACGGCATTTTTAATTTCCATTCCAAATACGCAATCTAAATAACCAACAGAATTTACCGTAACAGGAGAATTCTACAACATAATGAAAAAATATTACCATTTGAGACCACGAGACATCCTTTTTTGTCAATTTCCAAAGAAGAAAGTGCGCGAGACAGGTAATTGGTATCAATAAAATTGGTAATACATATGTCCAAACAAATTGCCACTTCTTCAAATCTCGAGAAGCCTTAAGTATACTCAGGTCATTGTTAGCAGAAAACGTCGGCCACTGTGGATGCAGGAGCAGATCTGGAAACACTAAAAAGGCATAGCATGTTAATTCATCTTCTAAAAACCACGCAATTGTTGAAAATTCCTTCAATAATGCACCAGTTTTTCATCAGTTATACAAATATAACTATTAAAACAAAATAGAATGTTTCTTGAATTTTTGAGTCTAATTATTGTTTTTTCGTGGCCATTTAAAAATATATATTTAAAATCTTTGATCGTGGAGAAAGTATAGTCTGCTACTCGGTTAGAATGAATATTCGTTCTGCTCGCAGAATATACTATTCTAAAACATTTTTTTATAGAATCTCTTTCGGTCGTTCTATTTATCGAATAATCCAGACGATATCGCATATTTGACAATCACTATTTTGTCCCAATCGAGTGACCTAATTTCTGAAATTTTCAATTCAGATCCTGCACTGATAGAATTCTGTTTATTGCAATGGGACTTTACTGGAAATTTACATAAAGGGGATTTACGAAATATTCGAAATCAGGCAACTTGAAATCTATTGACGTGAATAACAATGCAATGCATGAATACGCAGGACGAACCTAAACAAAAAAAATCATCCACAACACTTAATTAGTTATTACAAGCATTTTTAGTAACATTTTCGTTTGCTTAATACTCACTTCTTGAAATCTATGTGTATTTGGTAACAATGATCAAAAGCTTCCCATAAAATGTTAATAAAAACTGCTGTATACTGTTTCTAAAAGAACTTATACAAGACCAATGTTTATCTTTTTCATAATCGACATACCCAATTTTTTTATTAGTGTAAGAGTTGAAAGGAGATATACATCAACGGGTAAAAAGTGTACGCATAAATAGCGGCTCCTCGATAATCTAGACAAATTCTACGACAATTTGCATTGTACGACGATCCTCTGTGCGTCTAAAACCACTTCTTCTGATTGCTTTGTTCAGCGGCGTATCTGTTAAACATTAAAATCAACCCAAAGATTTGCAAATGTATTTCCACACCGATGTTCAAAAAAAGTTAATGCTCTTTTCATTACAATATTTTGGATTCTATAAATTAAATGAAGTAAAATCACAAAACTGTGTCTGATCTTAGACCTCATCCAGAAGACCTGCTTCTCCCTGAGCTATGTATTTACCTCCTGAGTTAATATGCACCTAATTTTTTAGTCAACTTGAGCAGCCTATCCAGAGCTGGGTGCTATTCTAGTTATTTTTAAACTAGTAGAAATAGTGCATGTCTTTTTAGTCTATTTAAATGTGGATTTCAATAGATTTGCAATAAGATTTGACGTTAAATTAAGTATAGCCCAGGAAGTAGTTATTTTTTCTTTACAAAACGAAATAGGAAAAAGACAGATAGATAGTTAAACATGGAGCTTATGTTCTTCTATAGTGATGAGCAAACTGGTATTGATCTTGCGGTCTTGGTCTTGGTCTTGCAGAAAATGCTGGTACCATAACAAGCAGAAGTTGATCGGCTGTGCTTAGTTGCTATAGCTACAGTCGTGTATTTATTGACACTATGAAAGATTTAGTTGTCACAATCGCATCTTTTCAAGTATCTAAATAATTTTCGAAGTGATTTTTATTGTAAAAATAATATTGATCCTAACTATTGCGGAAATTAACTTTTTCGCACTTGTTAGGATAATAAATATTTCATACTTGATTTATCGCTACAATGTAATAAAAAAAAACAAAATTTTTATAATAAAAAATACTATCCCTTTCAGTTAATCTTTCTTTACTTGTAATGATTTTAAAAACTATTTTTTTTTTTTTGTAAAAATGGACCCCAGTAAATCTAAAAAAAAGTGCAAGACTTGCAAGAGTCTTGGTGCAAGACCAAGACCAAGACCAAGACTGGACCCTGCAAGAACAAGACCAAGACCTAGATTTCTTATTTGACTGCAAGACCAAGAACAAGACCTTGTATGCAAGACCAAGACCAAGACTAACCTGGTCTTGGTCTTGGTCTTGCATTTGCTCATCACTATCTAGGAGCCTTTACAGGAGCCTTCCTGTTTTTCTAGATTTCTTTGCCAGACCTGTTCTTATTATTAGACTACGAATAGCACCTGGAACTCATATATTGGAAGGGTTTAGGATTTTCCCCCCCTATCGTTGAAAACCTCAGCCTATTCAGGCATCCGCAGTAGCACAGTATGTGTACTGGATTTCCTCATCTTCTTGGCAAAACCCTCATGTGGTTGTGTCTGCCAATCCAATGTTATTTATGTATTTGTTAAATCTACAATGTCCTGTCAGAAGCCCAACCAAAATCCTGATTGTTGTCCCAATTGTTTGGGGAGGGTCCCTTGATGAATTTTTCGCCTGCCTCATTTTTTGAGACTGCTTTTTCATCCAATTACTGATATTTGTCTTTTGCAGTGATTTTGCTATACCACAGAAAGGTTCAAGGCCAATGGGAGCATAACGTGCCCCTCCTACTTAGTTCCCAAACAAGTTTGGTCGCTTGACTGTAGGAGTATAATTGCATTAACAGCTCTCCTACACAGTACATTATTGCTGCAACTTCTGCCTTCTGCCACAGACTTTTTTCTGAGGCCGCAAAATTTATGATAACACTGATGAATAAATACAAGCCTAGCTTTCATAAATTTTAATAGAGCAATAGGTACTAAAAAAAGAGGTAAATAAAGCAAGAATATACCATAGATATGTAAAATATACTAAAATGCCACATAGATATTAAAAATTAAAGAGAAATTAGACAAGGAAATACGAATGATCTTAGAATGATATTCAAAAAGTTCAACTAGAGGTCATTATGATAAATGGGGATCGACTGAATAAGATTAGCAGATGATATAGTTGCCATTTCCGTCAATAATGGAGACCTAGAGACCTGACGATGCTAATTCTATAGCGAAACGGCCGTCATTGCATTTAAAGTATTTTAGGAATAAATAGTGAAAGTTAATTTAACCTTTTAGTTGTTTATTGTTCTTAATAAGATGGACTTTCACGTAGTAAGGGTTTGTAGAATAAATTTCATAAGAATTGTAAAATGAAGACTTTACTTGGGGGAACGAGATCAAGAAAAGACAATAGATCCAAACTGGATAAGGAAACCATAGAATAGAGGCAACTGGAGGTATAAGAAGGATGCCTATGTTCAATGTTGGAAGAATGAAGGCGGCAAAGAAAGATATAAACATTAAGAAAATACTGTGACTTGTGTCACTAAAGATATAAGAGACACCTGCAAACCATTAAACTGTTTCAAGAATTCTTTTGCTATCTCAGAGAAGTCTATAATTAGACTTGTGCAAGAAGATAGTTTCAGAATTATGAGTTAAGTATGCTAAATAGATGGAAGATGTACATTGGTCCATAGTAGAAGGTATCTGGGCTTCATGCATTAGCAGGTGTGGTCATTAAGGTGTGGAATCTTCTATCTTTTTGGAGAAGAATGGTAGATGACTTATTCCTAGATACCACCTAAATAGTGTACATGGATGGCTTTAAAACTTCAAATGTTGTAGGGGATAAAGTGTATCCCTGGAATTATGCTACTTTGGTTAATTTGGTTTACCTACTGAGGGGTGAAAGTGTAGGCTGTGTTTCTCTGTGATTTTTCATTGCTGGCTTGAAAAATTCTGTTTTAATATTTGTACCAACAGCTATTTGATATGTAATAATAAATTTAATTTGGTACTTCACTGGCGTAGGTTGATTTGTTTACTTTCTTATTGAATACCAGATTAAGGTAAAATGTATGCACCGTACAAAGCTATAATTTTATCAGTTTGAATAGTGGACCTTCAATTAAAGATCTCGGTAAGGAAATCAGGAATTTATTTTCCTCTTTAATTCTTCGTTTACTTATTATAATCGATTGTAATTGTACTTGCCGATATTCATCTTTTGTTGCTTTTTGTAGCATTCTTATTTCTTGTAGATTTTAAGAATGAGCTGGTCGATAATATAAATTATTAATTTGGATAATTGGACGTGAAATATTTTCTATTAATATATGCCCTACAGTTTATAACAAATAATGGGATTGAAATAATATTCCAACATGATAAACTTAGCGATAAAGTGTATTTTTCTTTCAGAGGTGAAATTTAATGCTAGCTAACTGTATGGATCCTCTATTTTACGCTTCTAGGACAATTTGGATACAGAGCGTATAGTCAAACGAGTCACACAAAGGTAGTGTATTTTTGTAAGATTATGGTTATCATAAAAATATATAGCAGCGCTCCAATATAAACAGCAAACTTAATTTTGTATCTTATACTAAAAATAGTATATTAAGTAAGGGTTTTATACCGATCGAAGACAATTGTTTGGAGAAGGAGCGAGCGGTTACCCTTAACGTTCGACATGCTTATAACGATTTTTGCAAGATTGATACCATTACAAATTATAAAATTAAACATTTTCGTCATATTGACTTGTTTCATTCATTTTATCAAGATAGATACTTTTGTTGTTAGGTATAGTCTATATAGAAAGGACAAGGAGTAATAAATCATTCATTTAAGTAGATTTCATTGACGTTTTAAGAGGGTATACCGTAAGGTACATTTTGTATTGAACGAATGAGTTGCAGCTATGCTAAAGAATATACGATTTAGGTCAGAGGTAACGGGATGTACTAATTTTAATAAAAAAAGTGATAGAGGTACATAAATTTTAGTAAGTTTCATAAAAAAAAGGCAACACAGTTTATTCATAACAGAAAACAAACCAATCTGTAACAATAATTATTTTATATATTTTTGTTCTTTTTGTTAGAAGATTAATTCAAACTTTGAATATTGTCACAAATAAATTACAATGAAATATATTTTTAAAAAATTAATTAAAGTCAAGATAGCAAGATATCGTTACAATTTGTATTAAATTCAAAGAAGCAAAATGAATATTTTTTATTTGTATTACTCCTATATGTAGTGTTTGGAGAAATATTCTCAGAAATTTTAAATGGCAAGTGGCCTACTGTAATCGGTTTAATACGATTACACCTATTTACAGATTATTCGATTATTGAGAGGGATTTTCCAAACAACCCAGTTTTCTTAGAAACATTATCGTGAATATTATTTTAAAAGAAAGTAGGTACATTAAATCAATACTTAGTATTAGTTCTTTGAGTAAAGTTGTATGAAGTTGTATGGTTTTCATAATTTTGTAAACAGTTGAAATATATTTAAAACATTTGTTGAATGTTAATTGTGCAAATCTCTCTTGATAGATAAACCGGAAATAGTTTTTTGGAGAAGAGACTATTTAAGAAGCATTCGACATGCCAGAGAACAAAATTTGAAAATCTTCTACTTAGACGAAACATGGATAAATGCTGGATATACAGTTTCCAAATCTTGGCAAGAAGAAAACATTAAAAGCGGAAGGCAGGCATTCGTGGAAGATTTGTCGTAATAGGTTTGCAGCCAACATCTGGAAAAGGAAAAAGACTTATCATTGTTCATGTTGGAAGTTCTGAAGGTTTTGTTGATGGTGGATAATTAACTTTTATTTTAAAACGCACGGGGGACTATCACGAAGATATGAATGGGGATGTCTTCGAGGAATGGTTTGTTCAAATGTTGGATCTGATTCCAAAAGGGGCTGTTATTGTTATGGACAACGCAAGTTACCATTCACGGTTACGAGAAGCATTGCCCACAAGTCATTGGCGTAAAGCAGAGCTTTTGGAGGTGCTTATTTCGAAAAATATTAAGTTTCCAAAAGATCCACTAAGGAAAGAACTTTACAGAATTGCAAAAATGAACAAGAATAAATACAAAACCTACATTGTAGAAGAAATGGCTTCTTCTCGAGGTATATCAGTTCTTCGACTTCCCCCTTATCATTGTGAAGTTAATCCCATAGAATTAATATGGGCTCAGGTAAAGGGGGAAGTTGGAAAAAAATACTACTTTTAAAATAAACAATGTTGTGAAATTGTTTGAGAGTGCTGTAAGTCATGTTGGTAAGGAAAATTGGACAAACTGTATCGAGCATGTTATCAAAGTAGAGGCAAATATGTGAAAAATTGACAATATTTGTGATGATTTAATCGACCCTATTATTATTAATGTCAACAACGATTCTTCCTCTTCCGAGTCGGATATAGAATAAAATGTAAGTAATAAATGTATTCCAATAATTATTTCTTTTCTTATTATATTATAATTTAAAACGTATTTTTTTCCCAAAATACACACCACTGCATTGCGTTATTGCTTAAATGCTAATCCTTTAACAATGAAGAAACCCTAAACTTTGCTACAACTGAAACAAATACGGGGTCGATCTACCTGTTTTTTAGATTTACAGAAGAAATGTAATTTAAAGTAAGAGATTTATTAAAAATTTCATGGTGCTCCTTAAGGTTTTGCATACTTAATTAGGGTTTATTACTCCTCGTACTTTTTGTACATACTATAGTAATGGGAGACTTCGTCCATTACAAGTAAAATCAAATAATTTGTTCTTAAGATACGCCAAAGGAAAATGTGCTCAAGTAATAGGAAAACGGACAATCGCGGGCTGGCCTTCTCAAATTACCAAATTCTTAAATTTTCCTAATCCCGATAACTATACTCGTGCAGGAGGACATCAGCAAGGGTTTTGGCTGATAAAGGTGTTGATGTCCTCGGATTAAAACGTCATGGAGGTTGACGTTCATCGACAGTGGCAGAAAGCTATGCAGAAGATTCTCTTCAAAATAAAATAGATTTTGCCGAAAAAATATTGTGCAATACTAGTAAAACTATTAATGTAAGCGATTCTGCAGGAGTTTCTGATGTTAGAACTGAAACCACAGCCCAAACAAGTGGCATTTCATTAAATAATTTAACAAATTGCACCATAAGTTTCAATATTAATAAATAATTTGTTAGTTTTCTTTATTATTTCAAAAAATTAATTACCGTCGAGTTACTAGTAAATGTCACCTACTGACGTAAAATCTGTCACGGTAAACCGTCAAAAATGATCAATCGTGCAAGAAATGTATTGAAATTTTGAATAAATTTGTTTCTGGTTGGGTCAAGTTCCCATTGCATACTCTATTTTTGATAAATCTCGTTTTTTATCCAGATTGATTTACTATTTTTCTGTGCCACTTTTGCGGCGTATATAATTTACTTCTGTTGTACACAAATTAAATAGCTTAACGCGAAGGATGGAGGGTGACCTAAGAGACATTGTTATCAAGCTTTATAGCCTTAATAAAATGGAGAGGACTTCTTCCTGTTGGTTGGAGAACGGGCAACGGGATTTCTGGTCATCTGAAACCGACGTCGTTATTCACGGACGGACACTCGAGATTAGCCCTACGCCCTTTGTCTAGTTTACGGCACATCAAAATGTTAACGAAGTAGATATTATATATAGAGATAAAATTCTTTTTCGACGTACATGAAATAAAAAAGCTTTTTGTGCAGCTTTCAGTATTTTCGCTTAAACATAATGCGTTGTTGTTTAAATTTTATTTATTGCTAATTTTTTATATCAGCAGATGATAAGATCAGAGATGTCAGGCTTTTTTCGTGTTTAATAACTATAGTTCGTTTGTTTGGAGTTGGCAGCACAGCGAATTCATTATATATGCAAACCCTTCGAAGCCCAAGCAAGGGTGGTTCATGAAAAGTAACTAAAATTAGTATACATCCAAACAGATTAATTGGATTTTAAAAAGCTACATACATGCAGCACATTTTGTAATAATATTGAAGGTAGAGTATCAATGAGGTTTTCGAAAAGAAAGATCATCCGTTAGATCATGCGTGGAACATAAAATTCATCATTAACTATAGAAAGGAGAGAAACATAGTCAAAAGAGTATTTGGACCTAGGTTTTGAAAATTTAAAAGTAACAAGAAGTATATGAAAAAGTATAAAACATTGGAAAAACCATGAGAGATAAAAGAGTCACTTTTACGCACATAAGAAAAAAATGAGAGTTTACAGACTATAGTGTATTTGAAAATCAAGAGAAAGTAAATTCCCAGAAATGTTTTGCAGTTATCAGTGTTAAAGGCAGTAAACCATAGACGTGCGTTTTCAAAATTAAATTAATATGGAAATAGAAATATTTAATTTGTTTTAGTTATTTATACCTAGATTACCAATTTTAGATAGATAAATATAATTCGTAAGTAGTAATTTAATTTGGGTAAAATGAATAAAAAGTCAATTTTATTTTAAGCATTTTGTTTTAGGCATATGTTTATTTACAAAATATGTATAAAATATGTACAGATAATTAAAATTACTCATAAATTAATATGAGGAGCTTAAAAAACAATTAAGTAGGTATATGAGAAAAAAAACCAACCGCAAGGATAAAATTTGACGAGCAACATGCAAAAAATACGACAATATTAAATCTTAAAAAATAAAAATCTAAAAATAAAATTAAAGTACATAAATTAATAATTTTAAAGTTATGGTTCCTCGCACTCTGTGTCAGAAAATTCACCATCTGATTCTAGAGAAATTACAATGGGCTCTATAGTAATATGAATTATGTTATCTAGCTCCCACATTTTTTTTTCTATTTCTGTAACGTGTCTAATACATTTTTGCCAATTTTCACTTGTTACTTCAGATATTGCCTTATTGAAGAGATTTTTAACATCTGATAATTTAAAAGTAGTGTTATTTCTGGCAACATAACCTTTAACTTGAGCCCATATCAATTCTATCGGATTCAGCTCACAATGGTAGGGTGGTAAACGAAGGATTTCAATTTCTCGTTTTTTGGCTATCTCCTCAATATTATATTTTTTATAATTTTGCTTATGTTTTTTAGCAATAGTTAACAATTCTGCCCTCAGCATTGTATTGTCAAAGGCTAAATTTTTAGAAGATAACCATTTTGCAATTTCATCCTTTTTCCATTTAGTGGTTGGTAAAGGTTCAAGTAATCTGGAGTGGTAACTTGCATTGTCCATTACAATAACCGATCCTTTTGGTATGAATTGAATCATCTATTCAAAATATTCCTCAAACACGTCTCCATTCATTTCTTCGTGATAATCAACGGTTTTTTTTTATTCAAATAAGAGTAAATCATTCTCAAGAAAACCGTTTGTACTGCCTATATGACAAATAATTAATCTTTTACCTTTTCCTATAGGTTCCTTAAAACCAGTAGTTTATCCTTCTAGAAAAGCTTGATGGGATGATTTTATATTTTTATCTTTCCAAACTCTTCCTACACAATGTCCTTCATTAACCCATGTTTCATCTGAATAATAAATGCTTTTATTTTGAGCTTTAACTTGTTGTATTCTTCTGAGGTACTGTCTTCTCCAACATACAATTTCTTCAGAATCAATTAGCATTAAGTGTCTGTCCATTTTTTCAAATTTAAAGTTTAACTCATGTAACGTTTTCCATAGTTTATCCCGGCTTATTGTGGGTAAATCAACATCATTCGTAATGGCTTGCAAAACTTTATCTAAAGTTGTTATTTGCTTGCTTATAAAAAATGAGTGAACAAACTTACGAATAGCATTTTTAAAAAACTCGTCCACGTTGACTTTTAATAGTTTTTTTCTACCTGGTTTCGGCTTTGGTGAGGTTACTCCACCTGATTTTTCCTCCTTTAGAACTCTATATATTGTAGATTTTCCATATCCCATTGCCTTAGATGTTGTTTCAACTACACTGTCAATAGTATTTGAGGGATTTTGATGTTTAAAATAGTGGTACACATTCACTACAGCACTCTTTTAATTGAGCGATAAATGGTCTAGTTTTAATTTTTTCACTGGCGTATACTCACAAACTGCTTCCATTTTTAGTCACTACTATTTGTCACGTTTATCGAAAATCAAATAATTGCATTTCTAGAAACTTAAGCACTATTTAAGTCAAAATATCTGTCATTAGAAGCTGTTGCCATTCGGAGGTCGTTAAATAACAATTATCCCTTTCTAATCTGGTTACGCCTATGACGCACGTTAATCCTCTTAGGCCTACTGTAGTAACCATGAAAGATCATAAAATAATGTGATAGTCCAAGAAATTTAATAAATTTTGTATTGAAATTAACAAAAACAATTTAGAATGCATTACAAATATTGAAGTTTTGCCGCACGTACTGTACTATAGTTTTGCATACCAAATTAGTTTTTATTCTGAGAATTTACTCTTGATTTTCAAATACAGTATAACCTAGTTCTTTCATAACAACTTTAAAGAACAAATAATTTGGTTCAAGGAAGTAATATGTGATATGGTAAAGATGCACATCACATATGAAGACATTAAAAACAGAAATAGTATACAAGAATTCATTGGGTTTAAAGAAAGAAGGAGGACAACAAGAGGGACTCTATGAACGAAGCAACGAAAAGAACAACAAAGAGAGAGACTAAATGGCAGAAAAGAAACTTTTTCAGTTGGTTCTCATATAAATTTCTTTCTCTTGTGACATTGACCTGATAAAGCATTTAGGAATGCCAGGTTCGGGTCCGTTAACTGGAGTAGACCATCCTGTTCTTACTAGTTTATCAGCTTTCTCATTGCCAATGATTCCTTGATGTTCTGGTACCCACTCCAGTGTAACTCTTTTAAGGACAGCCTAGCTGTCGCTGTAGATCTTGATATGCCATCTATTGTAGGCTTTGAAGTGTTTTCTTGTGCAGACATGTATAACATAGACTTTTGTTTGAAATACGAAGGTGTGTTTGCTAAGTGGGAAGTATCTACTTGTATATTTCCTTCAAAGCAAAGGTCTACAGGAGACATCCAAGACCAAGGAATCAGCTGGACAACTCAGAAGAAACAACATCTGTCAAGAAGCAGACAGAAAAGAAACCACCTATAAAAGACTCTGCCCATCCCTAGGGAGATGCGCAGATTCTTGAGTAAGGACAGCTTTAACAAGTGGATCCACTTTTTAGCCGAAGGACTAACATTTTAGAGGCAGCGAATAGTACACACTCTAGAACGCCTAATAGAGGTGCAAAACACCATCCCGGACCAAACAGAAGACACCTGGAAACCATTTCTGAACCAAGATAGTGGAAGGAAGAGCATAAGCCCGAGGACTGAGGCCCCAATCGGACGTGATGGGGGGTGGAGGAAGTTCTTCCCGGTATGCACCGCTCCTAGAGGGATGCATTCTGGAAGGGACGGGTTTGGTTTGAGTGTGTATGTTTCCTTTCCATTACCAAGCTCATTTTTCTCATCTGCCTGCTTTCGACCTTTGATTACAATTTCGAAATTCCTGTTGTATTTCCTTCTGGTTAAAATGTTGTTCACCCCTGGTATAAATGATCACATGCTTTATTGCTCTGTTTCCTTTTTGGTCCCAGATATCAAAAATTACTTAATTGATAATATTGACGGTTTTATTGAGCTGATTGTCTTTGATGTATCTAAAATTCAGTAGGTATAAAACAGGTGCTTTATCGAAGTGTTAAATTCTTAACCATAAAAATGAATTTTTAAAGGTCCGTCATAAAATTAGTGGTTTGTTTACACAATAAATTTAATATTTTATCACCTATTGTTAAGGAACACATAAAATTGTTTTTACAAATAAAATATTGTAAACATTAAACATGTAAAATAAATTGAAAATTCTACAAAGAACACGTAAATTTTGATACAATTATTATTTATTAATTCTTCGAGTGCTTTCCATATATTTTATATATTACATGCCGAATTCCAACATTGATCTATTGCAAATATTTTTACGAGAAAACATAGAATACGATTGATATACGTTTCTGTTTGCATGCACAGCTATTTGGAAGCTTTATATTCGAAATATTATACACGATAATAAAAATAAAACTTCCTTTTCAATAACCGGAATTGAAAATTCATAACTATTGTAGTTTATGTGTATTTTAACCTACCAAACATTCTTTTACACTTCCAGTGATATAAATTTGTAGGAAAATGTTCAAATCTGTCATTAATACCCGTATTATGGTCGCTGCGTTAAATAATTTAAGCTCTGTAACCTTCAAAGTTACAGAATTTAAGAATTTTGCAATTAAGGTCATTCTGTATACTTACATTTTTCTTTAAATGCCTCTATAAACTTACAGAGAGCGAAATGTCACCGTAACCTTAAATATTAGATTATTATTTCGCAGTTACCAAGTTAATATGATGGATTTTATGCCTTTATTTATATATTTACTTGCGGATGAGGATAATAATAGGTATGAATAAAATTCTTAAAATAATAATAAAGAAATCTTTACCAGTTAATTCATTTTAGAAATCGCTTAAGAATAGAAAGACGCGTCTTGAGGTATAACGAAAATCCCTTCAGTTTAAAAAAAATTATCGTCTTCCCCAACCAATTATTATTGAACAAATAATTGAACCATTACGTCAACATATAGTCTTATTAAGAAGGTGAGATTCAATTCCATTTCATTTAAAGGTAAATTTTAGTTTAGAATACATTCACGAATTTAGTTACAGAATATAATTTTAAATTTGACGGACCATAATAACAAAAATATAAATTATTTATCTATCCTACTTATAGATGTATGTAACGTTAAATTTTTTATATTTTACAGTGATGACCATAATACGGGCATATATGTCATTGAATTGTATTTCTATTCTTCGGAAATTGAATATGGTGAGTATGGCGGAATAGGATTTCGTCATTGCTTCATTTTAAGTATTTTATTGGTAAGGTGTACAAAATACAATGCAAAATAATGAAAAAGCATTTATATTAAACAATCAATAACAACCAAGCCATTTCCAGGGAGGGACGAACAGATCGATTCTTATAATGGCTGACAATGAAAAACTCAAAGTCAATATCACAGAATTCCAAGATGGAAAAAAAATGGTTTAGTTACTAGTTTTGGCCTAACATAGAGGCCATCTTCAGGCTATAAGAAATACCTGTGCCCATTAATTCTATAGGGTTTAATCAGGAATTAATGTATTTTGTAGGAAATCCAGATTGTTTTCATCAAAAAAATTTGGACCAATAATTGTATTTCTCATAATTCCAGCCCATTCGTTAGTTTTTTGTGGTCTTTGCGTATGGTACTCTTGCATCCAGTGTGGATTTTCATCAGACCAATAACGGGTGTTTTGCCGGTTAACATGACCGTTCAAATAAAACGTTGCCTCGTCCGAAAATAAAACGTTATCAATGAAATTGTTATTTTGGTTCATCAAATACTCGCAGAATTCAGTTCTTCGGTCAAAGTCGTCTTCAGCCAATTCATGGATGAGACGTACTTTAAAAGGATGGTATTTTACCTTTTTGAAAATGTTTGATACTGACGGCTTTCCAATACCAAAATCCCTAGATAATCCTCGCACTATACAGTGTGGATTTTCTACAACCAACAAAATTATGTCTTGCTGAATATTTTTATCAATTTTTTGTCTAACTTGCTTTGCTGCATCCCTCACATGTCCTAATTCTCTGTATTTTCGCTTTATTGTACTTACCATAGATTGTGAAATAGGTTCCGATCTGGGTGCATTTCATGGAATAATCGGCATACCTCTTGTTGAGTCCGCATCGTATCGCCAATACCAATCATCATTAATATTTCAATTCTGTCACTTTCGGTTAAAGGCAATTTGTAAAAAAACTTCATGAATGTACCTTCTCTAAAGCGTTAACAATACGAAACTGCTTCAATATTTTTGACATTTTTGTCAAATAAAAAGAATGGTAAAAAATAATGCCAAACAAGTCCGTGGACTTGGATCACTAATAAAAGCTGTAAGATACAATTATTAAGAATAATGCTGGATGTTCTTGATAGTTTATCAAAGTATCAAGGTTTATTCGTTATTTTCATTATTTTGTAAGAAAATTTTGGCATTTTTGCCCACCCTGTACCATTTTGAAGCAACATTGGAAATTGAAAAAAAAGGGGGGTTCAATTTGAAAAAAATGGCGATGACGTCATTACATGAAAGTGGTTCACCCTGTATATTAGATTATGATTTGAAACAATAGTAAATTGAAATTAAAAATCGACCTGTTTTGGGAATTTCTGACGTTGTTGGTAACTTTTCTACCAGTTTTTACCAGATAACTAGCGTTATCTAAGACAACCACTGCAGCACTTGGCAAAAAGTCCAATAGTTGGGAAAAATAATCTTCAAAAACATCAGAGGTCTTTCCTCGTGGTAATCTTTGGTTGACTTTGATACAAAGTCTAATAACCCAATTTCTACAAATAACAGAATCAACAGATTTGAATTAAATACAAAAAGAAAGTTTATTTATAAACAACCCATATAAAATAGTCAACTGAATCAAACAGAAACAAAATTATACAAGTTAAAAAGTACTGACAATCAAATTATTTGTTGATTATATTTATTAATTATTGTTTCTTTCTTGGTTTCCTATTTTTGTACACAAAACCCTTCAAAGAAACCGTTAATAAACAAAATTAGATGAAAACGTAAGTTTAACCGTTAGTCAGCGGAACTTAAATATAAAACTAATAACCAACAACAGGTGGCGCATTAGTTTTCTTAGCGGGAATGCCACTATTATGATATTTTACTCATTTTTCCAATCATACGACTATTGTTATACACTTATTAAAGCCACAGGACATCAATTTCTCCAAATTATTAAGTTAATTTGTCAAATTTGTTCATTATTTTCAATAATTACACCTCAATCTCAATTTTCGTATTGCTTAATTTAGTCTCTTTACTTTCTAGTTTAATTACTTTGATATGTAAGACAGTTTTAATGGCTTATATTTTACTATTATTATTTTTGTATTTAGCCAACATTTCTCATGATTCACTAATACGTTCTCATTTCCAAAAACTCATCAACACATCCTTTATAGCGATTTATTTTCTTGGAATTAAACGTATATTAATGAGGGTCGGTATCTTAAATAATTACTTAACATTTATATTTCCACAGACTGTCTTATATTTTGTCTGAGTCGTCCTTAGAAATATGTAAAATATGTGAGTCATAGACCACATAAAGACAAGGTTATATATTCGGTTTTGCATTTAGCGAAGATTTAAATGAATGATCTTCATTACTCGTGATAGAATTAACTTGAAGGGATTCTTAAAAACAGTTAACGTATTGAATAGAAGAAGCCTGAGGTGTTAATAAAACATTCTTTAGCTATGAGCAGTTGATAACAAATATTTTTGTTGCTGATGATCATATTAATTTATATAAGAGGCTGTCTCTATATTTATTTCATTTTATTTCAATGTTAATTAATTTCAATGTTCTTTTGTGAAGATTCTACTTGTAAATATTTTTTAATAGAAGAAGTACTTATAAGATATAGAAAAATTATCAAAACCCTTGAATAAAACTGTAAAACTTTTAATAGAATATATAACCAGATCAATTACCTTCTCAACGATGATATTGCTGCGAAAATTATGCAAATAAAAAGAAATCTACGGGTACTTCATTCAAAAATTTTCGTTTTTTATGCGACTCATACTTAAAACCAATTTCTTTTAGGAGTTTCCTTAACGTATTTCGTCCAAATTTGGGAGTCGTATCTACTTCTGCTATAACAGTTATTATTTTGTCCAAAGTCGAAATCTCTTTATTTAAGTACAAAGAATGGACTTGTCTTCTAATGATATCTCTATTAAAGTTATTGCCCATAATGGACTTTTTTCCTACGTTTTTTTTGGTTCACTAACATTTCCCTGTTTTCTCTCACTTAAAAATCGATAGATACTTCATTCACTAACACTGGTCATATTGGAGCACCTAGTCACCACATCACGAACAGTTGAAAAAAGGCATGTTTTTATGAATTTTTTGGGAGGAACCAGTTGAAATATCTTTATTAAATCCAATGATACATTGAAGTATAACATTTGAAGAATGTTCTGTAAAATTTTCACAAAAAAATGTTAACAAATACGGCAATGGCAGCAGGTATTCCGACGTGCCTCGAAAAAAAGGAGAGTTGCGGTGGACATCTGAAATAAAAAAAATCAAAGTTCATTCGTTAGATAACAGTTTTCCCCAGGAAGTGACGTGGGGGTTTTTCGAAATTTAAATTTTTCACTTTTTTGGAGTACTTTGGAGGGAAAAACGCGATTTTTCGTAAAAAAAGCCCCCTAATTTGTTATTGTAAAATAACAATTATCAACAAATTTGAAAAACTCTTCGTCAGGGCCTCTTAAATGATGGACAGTGTTCACAATTTCAAAACGATCGGTGCAGTAGTTTTGAAGTTATAATGTCCACCGACTTTAAAAAAGTGACTTGTGGGAAAAACGCTTTAAAGTTTTGAACACTAAACAATCTTGTACAAAACGTTTATAAGCAAATTGTATCGGCTTACCTCACACTGAATCATCAATGCCAGGTCCATAAAGGATGTTGCTATCATCCATGATGTCTAAAGCATCTTTTTGCGCCTGTCTACAAAGAATCCTGCCTTCTTTGGTTTGTCTCTGAGCTTCCTGATCGGCTCGGCTTATACGTATAGAGTCAGTTGATGGCGCACACTCATGAGCACTTGGTCCACTACTAATTTCCATGCCTTCCCTGAAGGTTATTAAAGCAAAAGAACCTTCATGAAGGCACTGGCTGCCACATAAGCTGCAATTTCAACGATGACAGAGGTTCCGCTCAAGTGCTTTGGTGAGATTTTCCAAATAAGTTGGTTCAAGCTCTCATTGTTGTTCTGCGTGAAGCATCTTTGCTCAGATATATAGTATACAAAATATACAGTACAGGCATAAGGACGTTTGTACTTAAGTCGGAATTTCTATAAATAGAACTGGGGGGAAAGAAAAAGTATAGTAGAGAGCTAAACATCTGCCAGGCAACAATAGAGCGCTCGGGTCGAGTAGGGATTAAAATCCGACAGGTATAAAAATATTCGTAACTTGGTCAATTTTACTCCGATCCGGTTAAAATTTTGAGACAATATTGTTAAAGTATTAAGCATTCATTTAGAAAAATTAAAAAAAAGCAAAAACAAATTAAATACGTTACCACCCTTAAGCTCTAACAGAAACGCAGAGCTGTCAGAAAAAAGTATCTTAATTACTTTAAATTATATAAGTTACTGCATCTTAGTTACTTTATTTTTTGGACAAAAGTAATTAGTATATTAGATACTTTCTTAAAAGGAACTGCATCTGTAATATAAAAAAGTATCTTAGATATTGAAATAGTTATTTACGTTACGAGATAGATGTTTATGGACGAGGCGACGAAGGAGCCGAGTCAAGAATATCTAATCGAGTACCGTAATAATCACTTCACGGACGTGTATCGTACTATATTTTTTTTCATACTGCCTTTGGTTTTAAACGCAATAAAATATGAAGCTGATATGACATGTTTGATCATTTTATTAGGAAGTCATGTAGACTGCTGTGAAAAATTTATGTTACTTGATTTATTCTTAACTTGGTTGATTTGCTTTATAAATAAAAAATGAACAGCGGTTACCAAGTAACAATGTAAATAAAGGCAGACATATTGAATTTTTCTGCACACACGAAATATCTGCGGAGAAAATGGATCTGAAATTAGATGAAATTGCTGACAAAACTGATGAAGCGCTAGGGCAAATCATTCCAGTTAAGTCTGCAAAAAGATATGAAAAAGAATATGCGCTGTTTTGCAACTGGCGTGAACAACAAAATTTCAAAAGTAGTGCTGATGAAAATGTGATGTTGTTTTTTTAATAATATTCTTTTCAACAGTTTAAATTTTCAGTCAAAAACATTCAACCCTTCCTCATTATGGTACAAATAATCGATGGTAAAATCAATGATTATGGTTAATGAGAATGTCAACATATCAAGTTTCCCAAAGTTGATAGCTTTTTTGAAAAGACAAAATGTAAACCATCAGCCAAACCAGTCGAAGGTGCTGACAAAGAAACAAATTAAAAGCTTCATGAGGGACGCTCCAGATAAAGAATATCTATTACTCAAAGTGATAGCATTACTTGGAGTTGCTGGAGGTTGCCGAAGGGAAGAGATCTATAATTTAGAAGTTAGTGATGTGAAGGATACGGGTACTCAGCTAGTAGTTAAGATTAACCAGACAAAAAAATGCTTTCACTGTGATCAACAGTGATGAATTTACGGCAACACGTCTCCCTGAAAGCTCTTTTGATGGGTTATAGACAAGGAAAATGTCTGTCTCAAAGAGCTGGCATACATACTGTTGGCGGAGCACCTAAGAAAATAGCTGAGTTCTTAAAACTAGACCAACCAGAAAAGTATACAGGTCTTTGCATCAGGAGGACATCCTCAACGTTGTTGGCCATTGCTGGAGCTGACCTTAAAGTTCTAAAACAGCATGGTGGATGAAAGAGTTCTTCAGCTGCAGAAAAGTATATAGAAGAATCGATTGAACACAAAAACAAGATTGCAACAATAATCCACAGGTGCCACACTTTTGTTGAAGTGCTACATCACAGCCACACGTCTTCCGCGATTATAGAAAACACTTTAAATCCATCAACAACTCCATTAATACATATTGCTGGCAACAGCAGTTGTACAATTAATGTAAATCTTCAAAAACTAGATTAAAAGCTTAGTTTATGTTAATTTACTTATTATTTCAAACAACATTGGGAGAATGAAGAGTACTGTAAAGTACAAGTGTACCATAAAGTACAAAAAAATGAAAAAAAGTATCTTAGATACCAAGTATAGTATGTAAACATAAGTGAGTGGACAGTTAGAAGGCGACTTCTCGAACTAGAGCTGCTGTTCTCGTATACACCGGGTTGCTAGGTTGCATATTGCACGAGAACACTTGGCTTGGACAATAGCGGATTGGAGTAGCCTATTGTTTTCTGAAGAAGGCTCAAATAGACGAGTAAGAGTGTAGGGGACAACAAGGCAACATGAGATATGCTCAAGCGTGTATTGCTGAGCGAATTCCATTTGGTGAAGGATCAGTTATGGCATGGAAAGGCACATCTGTTGACACTCACGGAGTTAGTCTTTATCAAGAATATGGGACGTTGACTGCGCATAGGTACCTGATAGAGGTTCTATAAGACCATGTTTTACCGTTCATGGTTATTCTTAGAGAGTCCCTCACTGATCGAATAGTTACTGCGTATCTTCAAACAAATCGATTTGTTTGGCCTGCCCTAAGTCCAAATTTAAATCCAATAGAGCATGTTTGGGATAAATTAAAGAGGCTTGTGCGTAGGCATGTGTCTGCCCCAAGAAACTCTTGACAGCTTTGCGATATACTAGTGCAGGAATCTTCAGAAATCTTATCCATAGGATTTATCAAAATTTATTCATTTTTTGTTTTTCAACAAAAAAGCAATTTAAACTGCAAATATTTTGGGCTTTTATACATCTAAAGGATGCCATATACTCATATTAAAGTATTCTGAAAAATGTGATATTTTATTTTACACCATAATTCAATTTTTAAAATATTGCGATAGTTTTTGTGACGAGGTACTTCGGACCAACAAGAGCCTTCAGTTATTACAAAAATAAGAGTTATTACACCCTGAGCGGTCAAAATAGGAAGTATGTATGTACAAAAGCCCGAAAATAAACCATTATTTACTCTTTGGCAGTAATCGTTATGTGACTCTTTCTCCACGATTCCGAATTCAAATAAATCTTTGTAGTGGTAATTATCCACCGAAAGAGAGATAGTTTATATACGAAGTTTATCAAAGCAAAGTAAATCATCACGTTTAGCGGAATCATGATATTCACGGTTGGTAGTGTGTATAAAACCGAGTAACAGGCAATTAATTTTAAATTACCAAGTTTTTAAAGTTTTAATAACTTGCTCGGTGTGTTTTTCATACACAAAAAGGTTAACAAATATTTAAGATGTAAGTTTTCTGTTACTAGGCACCGACGACGGAGTTCAAAGGAAACGCTAGTAAACTTTGGAGTAAATTGCTCTGCGAGTTTTGTAGTTTCAAGAGCGAAAGCAAAAAACGATAGAATCGGATAATTATTTAAACTAAATAAGATCAAACGGTATCAACATACTTTTAATATTTATTAGCAAAAGCCGAAAGCAATTAATGCATTTAAAAAGGATTTACAGCTACCATTAGAATTTTTTATCCTAAGGGTTTAATAATTAATCCAATTTGTTTTATTATTGATTTAAAAACAAACTGTTAATTTCTTTAGAAAGAGTTCTAGAATACCAAAAGGTATGAGAAGTTTTATTGCTGGGGTATGTTGCAAAGACATCGTATATTTTTATTTAAGAACGGCGTGCATCAAGGTTGTGGCTACGCAAAAAATGATTATGTTGTTGTTGATATTAATGAACTGTCAGTTTTTGAAATGCAATTAAATATTTTCTATTGTTCCACTAGTTTTTTTTAACGATCTTCATCTACGTCCGTATTTTTCGGGTAGAAATATTCGTACGTTACATTTTTTGGAGGCCCCGGCGAGATTTGATTGTAGAAGATGGAGAGGTTAAGAAAATCTTTGGATGTTCACAAGAACACTCTCTGGAAAAAGAGCCATAGGATGATTAAAATTTATTAGAGATTTAAAGCGAGATACGAGTATTAGATCAGGAGATAGAAGTGGTGAATGATCTGAGTCAGCAACTGGTTGATTTGATGTTGGATTCTGAGATTGCGGAAGAGGACATTGAAGAACAGGTATCGGAAACCGATAATCTCTTAATGAAATATAATAAACTGAAGTTACAGTTTGAAAAAATGTTAACGAAATCTGCGGGTTCTGAAGTAAGTTCTAGTTCAATTTGTACTAATAGATATAAACTTCCTAAAATTGAATTTAAAAAATATGGGGGAGAAATTAAAAATTGGATATTTTTTTGGAACTAGTTATGAGGATAATACTATCGATGGTAGTGAAAAAATTCATTATTTGGTTCAATCTACTATTCCTAACTCTAAGGCTAGAAAAATTGTTGAAAGTTTCCCACAGAGTGTTGAAAACTACCCCAAAGTTATAGAACGTTTAAAATCTCGTTTTGGTATAGATGATTTACTCATAGAATACTACATAAGACAACTATTAAAATTGGTTATAAATAATATAGAAAACAAAATTAAGCTTTGTTCAGTTTTCGGTTCGATTGAGACACATTTCAAATCTTTAGAAACACTGGGTGTAACAAGCGATAAATATGCAGCGATGTTATATCCTTTAGTAGAATCCTGTTTATCTGAAGACATTTTAAGAGTCTGGAATCGCAGTTCCAATTATGACAGTGACAGTAATTTAAAGGTTCGTCTTGATGGATTAATGCGATTTTTAGAAAATGAAGTAAATAATGAAGAAAAAATTTCATTGGGTTTTATAAAAAGAAAAAAGATATTTATTATAAAAACCAACAGGGTATATTGTAGCATGGATATCGTTGAAAATAAATTAAAATCTACTTTGTATCTATGGAACACACATCCCTGTTATAAGAGTGAAATAAGTCAATAAGTCAGTTATTTGACGGTTTCGTATACACTACCAGTTGACAAAGGCCAGTTCTGGCTTAATTATACTCACGTGCGGTTTTGCAAACGGCTCAGAAGACCGGGGACCATTTCAAGAGACCATATATGCCCGATTTATGTTAGTCACGCTATCATTGTTACCTGATTTTTATTTTTGTTTTTTTTTTGAAAATATTTGCGCTAAAGAGGAAGCTTTCAATACGTGAGCATTGTGATTCTCGGTGGTCTGCGTGTGCGAAAAATTTACAGGTGCATTGCATTTCTTGGCATAATACAAAACAATGTCGTTTATATTTTGGCTTAAAAGCCGTTTGATCTCTTAAAAAGAAATATTAAATCTTTGTACCATACTTTTGATTATAATGATCTTTTTAATGTTTAATTTCCATCTGTTATAGTTCATTTATTTGGAGTTGGCAGCACAGCGAATTCATTATAAATACAAATCCTTTAAAGCCCTAGCAAAGGATGAATTGACATTTCCATGTCCCGTTATTTTCGTTAGCTGGTTTTCGTTTACCCCAACCTTGGCTAGATGACTTACGGCAGTTGCTCGATGAGAATGGTTTGTGAATTTGAACTTTTCGCTATCGAGACCTGCTTCTTGGACAGACAGCTTTGTCCATTTTGCGATCTCGTTTCTATCAGCTGGAATGTTCTTGAACCATATACCACTATTTTGCCATTCTCGATTCGGTGTAAGAAACAGGCGGTTCGTCTTCACGTTAGATCTTTGTTTTGACAAAAGTTTTCTCTATAATCTTGAAAAAAAAAACATTGAAAAGTAAAATTAAATAAAAATTCCTTAATTTGACCTACCTAACGGGGCAGATGTCTTCATTACTAATGTTTCGGATTAACTATTTACTGTCCGCTAATCTACGGCCTCCTCCTTGGCAGGTTTTTTAAAATACTGGATTATATTTTATTCTATTTGTGCTTGTTCCATCATGAAACTTTTCTTCTTGAAAAAAATCCGTCAAACAGTTGACTGCCTCACCTCCTCAAAATGCTAGCTCATAAGATATGAGATGAAAACATTTTTTCTGCAGACCTTCCGGCTCGTTTTTATCTTAAAGCTTCAAAATTTGCAGCAATTCTTTGTGAGTAAAAGCCGATGAGCTTTCTTTTCTCTTTTTCGGGTTCATTTGTAACATTTTGCGCGTAGCATCTTGGGCACTCCTAGCAAATTTAAATCTTACATCATTAACTGGATCTATTACAATACCGAAATCTTCGCAATATTTTTCCTGAACAAGTTTTGCTGTTACGTTCCACATTGTTTTCACTACACTTTTTTTATAGAAGGATCCATCCTTCTTGCGCATGTTGCTTGCCCAGTCCTTTAGAGTGAAGGCAATTTTTTTCACCGAAGTTCCTTGTTCTAATAAATGATTTCTTTCAGCACAAAACTCTTGAAATTGTCTCCATACTGACATTTTTGACTTTTTCGTATTCGTTGGCGTAAGATTTTCTATATTCTTGTGAATATCTACAGCAGAAGCATTTCCAAATCGCGACATTGTACAATATTGTTATCGCCACAGGTGACGCCAATGTGATAGCAACTGACAGTGACACAAAACGATTTGATTTATTCATAAACTTTTCTCATAAAAATTATAGTCGCCACAGTTGATGTCAATGTGACAGCAAATGACAGAGGCACAATACGATTTGTTTGATTCAAAAAATTTTCTTATAAAATTTAACTCGTGCAATGAAAATAAATCGATAATTTTCATTCATGTTTTCATTCATGTTTACAACATTTTACGATTTAGTGACTTTTCTTAGCTGCCAACCCCAAACAAATGTACTATATTGAAATAATTATTATTCAGGTAGAATACCTATTATTTTTTTCAAATATTTTTGACTTAGATTGCCTATTTCTGACCTTTAATCTTCTAGAGTCCTGCTCTGTCGATGCGGTATGTTTAAGGAGATACATACTGGTCAGTATAAATATGGTTGCGAGGATTGCTTTCGTTTCATGTGCAAATTTTCTTAAATTTGAAATTGTAAGTGAACGTCGCATTTTTGCTGAGACACTTTATGATGTTTGGTATTAACTGCGCAAAAATCTTTTATTCATGGCTTGTCCGATAATGTTGCTTTATGTGTACGATGTTTTGTTGTTTCCTTCATGTGGGAGGACGACGGATATTCTCATGTAAACGAGAACGAGAGTAGAAAGCACGGGACACAGGTGTATCTAAGAATTTATTATTGATACATTTAAATTGGTTGTCGACTAAACGTGCTAATACTGCATTGTGTGCAAAAAAAGAGGGAAAACTTTCAAATTAATCACTAAGCTCTAAATACAATAACAAACTTTTCTTCTTTTTAAAAAAAGGAAGTTGTTCTGGGAGATCGCGGGATATCCTATACTCTGTTTCAAAGAGGGATGAAGTAATAGTACCATAAAAAAGTACATAGGCTTAGATAAATCTTTTGATCTTTATAATATTTAAAGTAAATAAAAATTATAGACTTAGGTAATAATAAAAGATCATATTTGGGAAGAATTTGAGTAATATCGTCAACGAAAGTGGCCTGACGTGGGTAGGGCGAGTTTTCGTTGATACTACGAATTCCATGTTACCGCCCACATCAGACATTGAGAATTCCACTAGACAGATTCTACATCTTTCTCTCTAGTGCTGTTAACGCAATCACGATTATCAATACACGCCTATTTATAGGTAATCCGATTGTACTAAAATATTTGTAATATTTAAACTAATTTTTTACAGTGTAGAACGAAATCGTAGGCGCTTCTAAATACTTATTAACCCCTATTGGGCAGCTGACCCTGCCTACAATCTTTTAGGTTCATTCAATTTTGGTTTAAATTTGTCTTCTTCTTGTTAATGTCCTTTTTCATGTCCTTTTAAAACGTTGGTAACCTTTCTAGCTATTCTGATTCTATTTACTGCCATGCAATTTTTCTTTGTATACTATTCTGCAACAGCTAGCATTTGGAACCTCTTTTAATATGATCGAAGTATTCCAGCGTTCTCTTATGATGCAACTTACAATCTCAGTGGTCTTGCTAAAAGTAGTTTCTCATCTAGAATCTTCTCCATCAATCAAATTCTTACAGTTCCTTTGTAGCACCACATTTTGAAAACCTCCAGGCATTGTAAATCACTTTTATTTACAGTTCAAACTTTGACACTATAAAGTAACACCAAGAACACATAACACTATGGGTCCCAGGACACATAGGAATAGAGGGGAACGAAACAGCAGACAAGCTGGCAAAAAAAGGAGCTGAAAACCCACACTTGGGACCAGAACCATCCTGTGGGATCAGCAGTAGAATAATCTTAGGAAAACTAAGGGGAGAAATGGAGAAGGAAAAATCCAAGTACTGGAATCAGCTGAAAGGACTGAGGCAATCTAAGATAATACTGGGGAACTATGACCAGAAGAGATCTCTTCGCTGCCTCAACCTCAGTAAAAAACAGCTCCAAATTTTAACGGGAATACTAACCGGGCATTGCTGGTTAAAAAGCCACATGAAGAAACTAGGGTTAGCAGATGTAGCAAAGTGCAGATTCTGTGAGGAAGAGGATGAAACATCAATACACATAATCTCAGAATGCCCTGTCTTGCGTAATTCTAGGGCCAGATACCTAGGAGCACATGAAATAGAAGAGGGGGATCTACCTGATTTGAAGAATAAGATTCTCGGGGCTACTCAATTCTAGGACTAGATGTACTATAGCATATCTCTAATTATTGATAACTTCTCCATTCACAATTATTCCTTCTTGTTTATCTGACAGTCCCTCTCTAGTAGTAAACGTTGAAAACTACCTAATGGTGATAAAATGCTGCCAGTTTTTAAACCTCACTTATTACTAAGCATTTATGATTCTGTTCCGTCTACCAAGACTGATGTTATTTAACTCCAATGATGCGAACATCACCACCATCTACCCCAATGTATTAAAGCTTCGATAAATATAGAGTGCAAGTCTACTGATACATCATGGCATCTCTGAAATATCCCAAACAATGCTTCTTTGGTTCCGAACCAATTATGGAATCCAAACTGTGTCTTCTAAGTATTCCTTGCATTTTTAACAGATACTGCCATGTATTATCTTTAGAAATAAATTTAAAAATTTACTCTACAGACTAATGGATCTGGTTTTTTCTGTTGACTTTTTTGGTAATGCAATGAATACTGAATTGGACCAACCATTGGGTAAGTGTCCATTGCTATAAATGGTATTATAAAATAAGGTTAAAGCTGCCAGAACATTGCTGCCATCTACACGCTTGTATATTTTACTTGTAATTTCATCAAGACCCGCCGTTTTTTGATGACTGAACGGCCTGTACTCAGAGCGAGTCATTGGGGGGTCCTTAGCAGTGATAATTATCCTTTGAACCTAAGAAAAGGGAATAAAATTTAAGGAACAGTCCAAGATATGTTCAGGAAGAAACACAAAAATCTTTGATAAGGACACACATTGGAAAAAAAGCTCGTTCTATTTTCAAAAGGAAATACCCACTCTAGACTCTTTGATACCCAGAATAAAATATTCCCATATATCGAGAAAACTATGATGGGAAGATGTATTTATCTTTGGCCGAAAGTTACAACACAGTGTAGATATGAATGTCCTTCTCGCTACATAGTAAATTAAGCCAAGTTCCAAAATCAAGTCACGTACAGAATAGGGGCCAAGATATTTATTAGGCCAACATAAGAAGGTAAATATCCTCCAAGAATCTAAAATGTTAAAAATAATTGTAAACTGCGATCTAGTTATTTTTCCATTTGTTTTAATAAATAAGTTGTTACTAATCAACAAAATTCTCTTGTCATGGTCGATTTTTATACAAACTAAAATAAATTGAACCTTATTAGATTGAGGAAAGGATGTTGGCCTTTAATTCATAAATGCAATCATTTAATATAAATCTCATTAGTCTTCATATAGTTGGCGTTTATTGTAAAGGGAGTGTACATTGTTTTATTACGTAGGTTTATATAAATTTGGGGTACCTAAAAAAATGTAATTGTTTATTAAGATAAATAAAAACGCAATATTTGTAAATTCACACCGTCTGTAAGAGTTTTGCTAATAAATTTAAAAGAAAGAATCATTGTTTATGTTCATAGTTGCTTTCAAAGAGTTATGTTCTTGTTTCTATTTTTAATAAAGCTCTAGGAGTGGTTCATGGCATATTTCATACACCTACCACTTTCAAACTTAATATTTAGATGCTATCTGAGCCTTTAGATCATATTGTACTTAGTAAAAGTTTTACAGTTAGAAATTCAACAATTCCGAAAATGTAATAAAAGTAAGTTGATTAAAGTAAAGAGATTCGTCGTAAATTATAACATAATCCTGTGTTTAATTATGAAAAGTAGAAACTGCTGTCTACTTTAATCCAATTTGTATAAATATGACTTTAAATTTTACAAAATTCTTAAAAAAAAAGATAAATTCCTTCTATTTCTGAATTTAATCAACGGAAAGCGTCTTTTTAAAAGGTAACTATGGGAAATTTTAATTTTAGTAAAAGACTCTACCCTCGCAAAAGGGATTTCAATAATAAATTTAAATTTTTCATAACGGGATATATTTATTTTACTTATTAAAAGTATATTATGAAATTGACCCTAGTATGAATAATGAAGTTTTCAAATTAATCTGATTATTTCCAGTTGAAATTTCATTTACAGGTATATAAATATCAAAGCTGAAGAGTGTTCGCTCAATCAAAACAATGATATCACTGATCAACAGGGTGTTTTTAGGATGGGTAAAAAAAATTGGAGTTTGCTAAGTGAAACAATTTTTGTAACGCAATTTTTCAGATTCCAATAAATGAAGTAGCAAGTTTTGAAGGTGGTGAATAAATCTAAGGGATCCTAAACTGAATTTTTATATCTAATAATAAAGATATTTACCCACGACCACCCCTGTAAGCGGTCAATAACACACAGTCCTCAATCAATGTAAGATGCCTTATAACGCACGGTAAATCGCACGGCTTCCCTAGCAACCCTTAGTAACTGTCAATATAAGTCGACATTTTATACAAAGTCTCTTATTTACATATTAAAAGTTGAATTTTATAATATACCAATGGAATAAATTCATTATTTCGATTACTGCACATATTTATAAAAAATTCCGAAACACGTCAAATTTAAATTATAACTTGACATTCTTTAACGTGAAAATGCAACCCCTACCTTCAACCCCCTTAGAATGACAGGTACAACCCCCAATTTTTTAAATGGGAAGTATAGGCTTGTGATATATCATTTGAAAGGTCTCTTCATTTTTTATTCAAAAATGTTATTGTTTTTAAATTTAATGCAAAAATGAACATTAAAAAAATTAATATCATGTTGTTACCAAAATTTGCTAAAATATACTCGTAACTTATTACAATATACTTAAAACTTATTTCCCGTTTAGGTCTTAATAATGAAAAAGTGAACAAAAGCCATATCACTGTTGTTTTTAGATGGTAACCATTAAAAAACTTTAAAAAATTTCCATGGCAACGCTATTTTAACAAGCAGTAGTAAATTGTTTTATTTAAGTTGTCATTGTTGTAATTTAAGTATAAAGTTTGTTCAATTCAATTCTGAAAAATGGTTAGATTAACGGAAATGCATAAAATAACAGTTTTACAAATGATTGGTTACGGAGATAACATCCGAACACAACAGGAAGTAACTTGCCTATTTCATGAGAATTTTCCTAATTTACCGCCTATATCCCAAGGAACAATAAGTAAAATAGAAAAGCAGTTTCGCGAGTTTGGTCATCTAAGGCAGATAAAAAAAGCAGCTGCCAATGCACTGAGTGATAAACTCAAATTAGATGTGTTGCTTGAGTTTCAGGAAAACCCATATACATCGAGTAGACAGGCATCCACTACATTCAATGCTAGCCATACATCGATAGCAAACATATTAAAAGAAAATAAATTGCATTCGTATAAGATGATACCTACTCAGGAGCTCATGGAAGACGATTTTGATAGGAGAACTTTTTTTGTGAGCAAATGATGGACATGTTGGATAACAATATTATCCAATTAAAAGACGTTATGTTTTCTGATGAGTGTACTTTTTTACTTAACGGTCATGCTAATCGGCAAAATTGCCGCTATTATTATTAGTTTATGATTGTATTGTAGCGAATTTCGGTAACAACATGATATTAATTTTTTTAATGTTAATTTTTGCATTAAATTTAAAAACAATAACATTTTTGAATAGAGAATGAAGAGACCTTTGAAATGATATATCACAAGCCTATACTTCCCACTTAAAAAATTGGGGGTTGTACCTGTCATTCTAAGGGGGTTGAAGTTAGGGGTTGCATTTTCACGTTAAAGAATGTCAAGTTATAATTTAAATTTGTTGTGTTTCGGGATTTTTTATAAATATGTACCGTAACCGAAATAATGAATTTATTCCATTTGGTTTTTACACACTGTATATAAACCTCAAATAACATTTATTAAGTAGATATGAGATTGCATTTAATATTTTGAGTTATTTGGAATTATATATTTGTTCCGTTTCATCAACCCATTGCTTTTAGATAGTAATAGAGAGTAAAAAATAGTTTTCCTAGCATTCCTACAGTTTATTAGAACCTGCTCAGGAAGAAGATCCTTGCATATAATAGAATGTAAAGTTTTCATATCTAAATTACTCCTAGTGACACTCATCTGTGTGACATCTGCCATTTTGCCAGCAATCTTTTTGTAGTGATATCATCAATAAATAACGCGAAAAGAATTAGGCCCAAAACCGGGCCTTGTGGTACACCATCATCAGCTATCAGGCTTTCAGAATATTTACTGTTTGTGAGGTAAAAACTAAACCACTCTAAAAATAAAGAAGTGCGCGCTACTGGTTGAAATACACGAAAATAACTACTCATCAGTTAGGTGTCATTGCGGTGTAAACAAACTTTAAAGAAAAATGTGAATAATATAAGGAAATTCCAGTACATTAATTTTAATTTTTATAAATTCGCTTTTTCTATCCCACACACAAAACCCTAATTATTTAAATGTTGTTTTCTCGAGGTTTATTTGACAGATTTCTTGATGAGAACGATTTCACAGAAGCGATACGTTTTGATTTGGATTATAAATAATGCTCATTAATTTGCGGTCACATAATCTACAAATTACAGTCGGAATATTCAGTATTCTTGGAAGATAATTTTAACGGCGTCGAAAGAATTTTATTTTGCTATTTACGTACAAAATTAACTATAGATAATTGTTTATGATTTAATTATCATTTTTAAGCCACAGATTAACATTTATTATTTATACTTCCACTTCCACTTTAAATTTTTTTTTGACCTGAACGAAATTGGGAGGGTTTTGGGGGAAATTTCTAGCACTTATAAATGTGTTAAAAGGAGTATATAGCCCACTAATGTGAAAGTGAAAAGAGCCTTTTCTGCTGCTGGCTATTTTGCATCTAAAAATCCTGTTGCTTGAAATGCGACAGATGCTTCTTCGCAAATATCATTAACAGAATGCTAACAAAATAACTAAAAACTAATTAAAGTCACAGTTGCCTCAGTTAATTTTTTTTTATTTATATTTTAATAATTAAATAGTAACATAATTGTTTTTAAGAATAATAAAAAACTCTGCGTTTTAACAAAACTGCCACTATTTATTTAAAAAATTGCTTTTTTAAACCCCAATGACGGCCGTTTCGCTGATTAGCATCGTCAGATTGACACTTAAGTAATTTTTTTCTATTCTTAATAAGATGGACTTCCAAGAAGTAAGGGTTAGTACAATCAATTTAATAATTATTTTTTTCTCTAATAAATAAATATAATAATTTGATTAATTATAATAAGTTTTTTAATACATTTTTTATATAAATATTAATGAGAATTGAAAATTCCTAGTTTGCTTTAAACAATTTACCAACAAAATAGCAATAATTTAAGCATTTTTTCCGATATGTGCTATAAAAAGTGCTATGTTGACTCTCCCTACAACATCAACCTTCGCAGCTTATTATTCTTAAATTTTTTCTCCAGATCTCTTTGCAGCCTCTCCGCATTCCTAACTGTTTCTTTTTATCTTTATGTATTGCTTCTTTTGGTCTCATCATCTTCTTGGATGAATTATTGGAGAAATTCAATTTGTTATTCTTTGATTCATTTCTTCCTTTCTTTTTGAATAGATACATTATTTTCAACGTCCTTCCACTGTGATCTGAAAGATCCCTATTCCTCTGGTAATAGCTCCTTTTAACACCATCTTCGGGAAGAGCTTCGCTTTTTTGAAAATGTTCTTAGTTTCTGTCTACTAGTTCATCTAATGGCTGTTGCTTAATTGGGGATGACCAAAAGTTCTTTTTTGTCGCACCAACAGGCTTTCTGCTTACCAATATCACCAGATCATCTGTTTAGACTCTATTCTCTGATTGTCCAGGTGGATGACCTACAGTCCACTGGTAGCGACTACAGAAAGGAAAGTACTTTCTATCTGCAGACTGCCCAGCATTGCTTTGATATCGTTACATATTGTAGAGAATATTTTCTGTAGCAACCTCATAAAGTGCATCGGATGCTAACAAAATTAAATACTCCTTGTATTAATAAAAGAAGTAATCATAATCTCTCCATTCACCAACGAATGAATGATCTTGTAGACTACTTCATTCAAGGCCGCTTTTATTACTGATATGCATGCTGTTAATATTGAGAAAATGTTCCCTAAGTGGTCCTTCTTTAGTGTGCTTATCTAGAATTTTCTCTAATACTTTCAACAGAAATGAAGGATTTGTTAATTTAAACAACTTTAAAATGAAGCAAGTTTTGGATACATAATCTCTAAACAGCTAATTCAAAATGGACAGCAAAAGGCTAGCAGCAAAATTCCCAGTCCTTTTTTTGGTTTTTTTTTTAAAAACAGATCCGCCCTGGAGATTTAGATCGATAGAAGTAGATTATAACTCACTTCCTATGCTCCGATTTAATAATTTTCGCTGATATTTGTCAATTTTACTTCGTAAATCGAGCCAATCGTTCTGGACCTAAAGTTCGTGTCCACGTCTGAATAATGGTTTAACCTGTCTAACATCGTGTCTTCTAATAAGAACCAAGGGCCATATATTCTTATTGTTTTTCCTTTCTTGGTAATTTTGTTCACAGTATTAGGTAATCTAATTTTTATTATGTGTAATACAATAAATTTTACTATCTTGCAAAATAAAAATTACTATTTATCTGTTCCAAATTTCTTTTCTAGTGTAGATTAGAAAAATATTTTCCATTAATAATATCTCGGACGTATATTTATGGTACCGTGATAAAATATCTTCGGCCCTAATTCCCCGATGTGCCATATTCCAAATCCTGCTTATAACACAATAAAAAAAACCGTTCACAATGTCTCCACAAAACCAAGATCGACGACCAGTCAGCAACAGTAACAACCTCGGAACGTCTATCTCTTTTTCACTCTCTTGTATATATCCCGGGCATCGTTAGTCGTAATTTTAAAAGGTCAGGATTCTCCTCCGCATTTAAATTTCCCTCATGGCACGAAGCAGACAATATATTTGACCAATTATCGAAGCCTCTGTATAGCGCGACATCGTGATAAATACGAACAGACGTCATTATTTTATTTTGAAACCGTAACAATTTCAATGAAACTTCTGCACGTTCATTGAAAATAAACGAGAGACACCCGACCGCTTTGGGTCTCCTAAGACAAATAATTGTCACGAAATTGGCGATTTTTTTAACATACTGAAGATATCTTAGGCATGAATATGGCAACAATTACAAATAAATTATTGTTTCAAAATGTAACAGTGGCAAAAATAAAGATAATGAAGCTGTAAAACATTACAGAAAGCATTAATTGTTACTTCCAATTATTAGTAGGTAGGCAACACTGATTCGGGGCCATGGCAGAGGCGCTAACATGGGAATCTCCATAAGAAAATCGTCAAAAAAGCTAAGGTCTAAAAATGTCATTTTTGACTCGTTTCAAGGTCACGAGTGATCAACGGACACAAGCCAGCCCCCCCTCCACTCACATGTCGGTAATGTAGATCGCTACTAAAACGATTAGATTATATTCCGCTAGGTGGCGTACAAGCAGCCTTTACAAGAAGTCTCCAGAGGCTTTACAAGAAGTCGTCGGTGTAAGGTGTCGAATGGTAGGTGTAAGAAGAGGCTTTACAAGGAGACATCTCCAGAGGCTTTACAAGAAGACTTCTCCAGAGGCTTTACAAGAAGTCAACATCATCATCATACGGGGATCCCCCCAGAATCCTTATGGGCCACCAGCGTACAAAGACCAAAAGGCATTAATGGGTGGCAAGAAGCCAACGCAGAATCCTTATGGGCCACCAGCGTACAAAGACCAAAAGGCATTAATGGGTGGCAAGAAGCCAACGCAGTCAAAAGGACAGGTGGGCGAGCAAAGGTCAACAAACAGATCACGTGACACACCTTCTATGAAAAGGCATTACCAGCGAGAGAGCCGAAGTAGCGAAGCTACTGAATCCGCCCTTGCGCATAATTTTCAATAGTAGATATATGAAAAAGACGTGTTTGGGTATACTGCGCACCACACCATTAAGGCACTTTATGCATTTTATGAAAAACACAATAATATTTCTAACTATACTTTCGTAGGTAGCAGGTTTAGCAAAAAAAAGTAAAATTTAAAATAAAATATAGTTTGGTTTAAAGTTCTTCTCTGTTATAATGCAGTTTTAGTAAATGTACTGCCGAAGCAACGATCCTTATGATCAACCTCAATCTTCTATCTCCCGCATATTTATTAATGATTCTTTCGTTGGACTCTTGTTTCTCTTAAAAACAGCATATCCTGGAAAAGTATCTCTTACAAACGATTAAATATAATTAAAACCTGTCCCATTATCACAATTTATAAACCACTCATTCGCTCCAAATAAGATTATGGCAAGAGCCAAGGCAGACTTAACATCTCTAAATTTGATTCCTACTGCAGTCCTTGTTTAGACGCTTTCCATAGCAGACCATCTGAAAAGCTCTAGTGTGAAGATGATGAACCCCCGCTTTAGATTTCGCGACAATATCTGCTTCTATCCTACACATCCTGTCTATTTAAGGCTCTGCCAGCCGTCTAAACATTCTTTCACCTTCCTTATTGATCCTTCCTTTATTGATCCAAAATCAATAAACACCAAATCAGATCTAAGGATGCTGTCATGCTATGAGAAGTAGCCCCATCCTATTGGGGCTACCTGACCCTGCGCACCAAATCGTTACACGATCACTATGAAGAGGTTTCCCTACGTCGTTCAAAACCAACAAAACATTTGTCTGTCTATTGATAAATCCATTCAGGTGGATGTAACATTCGTCTGTAAACCACACATTAGAAGAAAATAGGGGTTGGTTATAAACCATTGCAAAGACTGAAGCACAATAAATAACCCTTGATTTCTTGGCTTGTCTTGTGAAGTGTTTCCCAAACTGTATTTTATAGGGAAAACCACCAATCTTCTTAAACATTCTTCGAGTAGACTCAATTACAGTTACAGTAAGGCATTAGATAAAGTGGAAAATATTTCAAATCGTTATATTGATAAATAAAAAAATTGATTTAAATGAACACAACCAAGAAAAAACAAAATATTCCTAACTTATACCTTTTATTGTCAGCTTTAAAGTGATCTACTTTCAAACAATTTTTTTCTTATTGTGTAAAACATAAAATTAGTTTCCTGTAAATTTTAACTAATTTTTTACTGAAAAAAAAACTTTAAAACATTGAAGAAATCCAATTCACGGTGCACATGGAGCTCCAAATTTAAAACCCAATTAAATGGAACCAAAACTAAACCCTAACTTAATTACGCCTCGAGTTATCCCCATAGGTGGCGCTCGCTACTGAAAGAAAGATTAATTATGGTTATGGTTGGAAAAAAATATCTATCCCGGCTACCGGAAGGTGTTCGCTGCAGGACACCCGGGAAGCATCTCTAAGTAATTGCTACGTTTCATTTTGTGTTCGAGTCAATAAAGAAAAACAAAAAATGAGATAGTGGTAAAGTTAATTTTTTATATAAATAACTAGATAATTAGCTTAACCAACTTTTATGTTTTAACCTCTTAATATTTAAGGAATATTTATTTCTTTTATTTTGTTGTTAATCGTCTTTTTTTCTTATTGCAAAATCACCGTAGACCTTTGTTAACAATTTACACACTTAGTTGTATTGAATTTTATGCAAATTGTTTTTTAAAAACTATTTTATTTATTTCTAAAACGGACAAAAGACCAAGAAATTTTAAATAAACATATAAATATTGATGTCCAAGAAAACTTACACTCTACATATTAATAATTATTATTGGTTATTAAATTCTAAAAAGAAGGGTGGGGTTCAAAAATAAATATGTTTTGTTATAAATTTTGCACAATAATTGTCTATCTATTTTACTTATTTTTGCAACTTATCTTTTGCGTAACTTTTCTAACTCTAACAATATATCACTACCCCTATTCTTTAAATAATATTTTGTATTATTGTTTTGTTAACTTTTTAAAATCAAAACTCTGTGACTTAAAAAATCTCCTTCTGTCCCACTTTTCTGTAAGAACAATAAATAAAGCCAGGACTTCCCTGTGGAATCTCAGGAGAATCTGTGGCAAATCTTGGGGAACGAGCCTCAAACAGATTTACTGGATTTATCAAACAGTGATAAAACCAATGATCACGTATGGCTCGGTGGCCTGGTGATCCAAGGGACTCCAGAAATCCACCAGAGCAATATTGTCTGGACTTCAGCGACTATCATGCGTGGCCATTACGGGGGCAATGTCCACTACCCCGACAGCGGCAATGGAGATCATCCTGGATATAACCCCACTCCATTTACTATTGGAGAAGGAGGCCAGGATGGTGTCCTATAGGCTGCTGTCGGTGGATAGTCAAGTAAAAGGGGAGAGACCCTGGGACCACTCGGGCCTTATGCGTGAAATTAAAGATCACCACACGCTTGGGATGGTCTCAGAGATCCTAGCCACCCGGACGCACGTAGAACAGTCCTTTAAAGTCCTCTTTCCGAAGAGAGACGAATGGGAAAAGGGGATCATCTCTTTCTCTGGGACGGACTACGTACTATAAACTGATGGCTCCAAAACTCCAGAAGGTGTTGGAGCAGGAGTGTATGGTAGCAAACCGAGGGTTGAAATCGTAGTAAACCTCGGCTCATATGCTACCATCTTTCAGGCAGAGGTTTTCGCCATTGAATTGTGTGCAAGAGAGCTGATAAATCACCCTCTTGTAAACAAAAACATACATATTGTATCAGATAGCCAGGCAGCTCTTAAGGCACTGAGCTCCAACCGGCTTAATTCAAAGTTGGTATGGGACTGTATTAAAGCCTTAAAACGTCTTGGTTCCAACAACAGGGTAACTTTGCTCTGAGCACCAGGACATAGCGGAGTGGTGGGTAACGAAAAAGCCGACACTCTTGCCAAAAAAGGAGCAGAGTCTAGATTTATAGGACCTGAACCATTCTTTATTACCAAAAGTACTGCCAAAGATATTATCTCCGGCTCGATAGAGAGGAAAATCCTCATGTACTGGAATGATATCCCAGGACTAATCCATTCGAAGGCTTTCATCTCCAAACCCTCGAAAAATATAACTAAGCAGATTCTAGAGTGGGATAGGAAAGACCTACGCATTCTTATAGGCCTGCTTACGGGACACTGTCGTCTAAGATACCACCTGAAGAAAATAGGCTGAGTCAAACTTCAGACTGCCGCTTGTGCAGTGTGGAAGACGAGACTGCAGAACACATATTATGTTCTTGCTCCGCCCTGGAAAATACTAGGCACCGCATTTTTAGTTTCCCAAAATTGGAGCCTAACGATTTTAAACAGGTCCCGCTGCAGACAACCATTGACTTCGCAAGGAGGTCGCAGTGGAGGGGTGGTTGAGCGCCCCACTCACATTGAACCTAACCTTACCCACTTTTCTGTATCCTGGCAACCTATCCTTTCCTTCACTAAGACTTACATTTCCCATTCTATACTTAAACTACGTTAATAGATACCTCCAAAACAACTTTATAGATTTTCGTTTGTCACATCTATATCTTTTCTCCAATTCTTTTTATCCTTGACCCTTTCCATCCAATTGCTAACGTTCAAGTCTTCCATTTGTTTCACGGTGGTGCTTTCCCTTTTTTCCTGTTGGTTTGGTATATCATTTTCTATTACGGTTGATATTTCAATTTCCCATTGAATGTTTATATTTCTTTGCTTGTCCTTCTACACCAATCACCTTATTTGTTTGTTCTTTCGTTATTAGCTCTTAGCAAGTTATTTTGCCATCTACAATGTGTAAGATTTTTTCTTCATACTATGTAACATGTCTATCGTCTTGCTACCTTACTTTAGACTACCGTCATTATGAACCTTAACATAATCCCCGACTCACCACTATCAATGAAACGCACCCTTAACTGAGCGCAACCCCTACCCGGATACCAAGCGAGAAAATTGACAGCCCCCATCTATAAACTACAATGCTCCTAATACACCACCCTTATTCTTGCCGAAAGCTCAACCTATCGCAATTTATCTGCTTGAAATGTGCTAGAAAAGAACTTCTAAAATTTCTGATTGCTTTTAATGAAAGTTTAATACGTAAAATTAAAATTTCTATCACTTTTTGTAATAATGTGACGTGTTTATCATGTATCTGTAATAATTTATGAATCCATCGAACTGACTTCAGTTTAATCTAGCGAATTAGCGGTTGCTGAGCCATGACTCTTGAATATATCCTTAAATAATTTATTCGTCTGGGACTGAGCCGTCATCTCGGCGTTTAAAAAATAATTTATGAGGATATCTTTATAAATTGCTCATATATCTCATGCGTCTGGAACATGCAAATCTTAGAGAGGATCACGTTTGATCATTCGATCATAAAATTATAATCTATCTGTATTTTTTATTACGAATATTTAGCATAAAAACATTCCTCCACCGTAGCAATATGTTTATATTCGTTAAAAAATTATTATTTACATTTTGCGATTAGTTTTAACGGCAATTCACTGAATTTTTGACGACGATTCCGTAATTTGTTGGAAAATTAAAATTCACCGCATGGTGCAAAATTGGAGCGCAGGACTTCCTGCAGAAAACAAAATTAACTTGTTATAATTTGTTTTAATGTTTGCCAGCTTGACGGAGGGTAATTGGAATTTATGCTGGAGTTTGTCTAAGTGGTACTGGATATTTTACATCCTTGATATTCGAGTGTCACAATTTATATTAAATTCTTTAAAAAATGGTATTTGGTATTTTACTGTTTGTTAAAAACTTCAAATATAAATATGGAATTAAATAAACAGATATAAAGGGATGAAATTGTTGGCTGGAGACGAAAATATTTGAAAAGTTTCAAGCAGTAAAGCAGAAAGCAAAACTGAAGTTTTTATTTTGATGATACCTGGATGAATGAAGGTTATAAGTACAGAAAATGTGCCAAGATAAATGGGAAAAGCCTCGGAATTGCTCAAATTGGAAGTGAAAAAGGAATTTTAAAAGGTTTGTTAACCTTTGAGTCGTGTCGGATTGGAGACTATCATGAACATGAATTCAGATGTATTCGGTAAGATTTTCCATGCAAAGCGCATATAGAAGATGCCAATTTCAAAGCAAAAAGTTATTAATTGGCTCTCAAAGAAAAATTTTGTAAATTTTTAATTTCCACCAAACTTTTTGATTATTTAAGATAAAATCACTAGTCCTACTGGCTCATGACTTTATTACATTTCATGAAATGTATTGTACTAACCCTTACTATGTGAAAGTCCATCTTATTCGTTGTTTATTGTTCTTATTACATTTCAATTGCCTAAAATAAGTCTGGAAAATAAAAATTTATCTGGTAAAATTTTACACGACGTGTGGTATTTAAGTAGATTATTTCATAATTTACGCCAGCTAAATCTATTAATGTTTTGAATTATGTGAATTTATCAATAATAATAAATGCATTAGTGGTTTTATTAGTATTAACTGGAATGATTGGCTAGCATTTAGCATAAAAGATTAAATAAGGAGCTTTATTGTTAGACTAAATCACAAAGCTGTGATATTTTGACAGGTGAAAAAAATAATCAATAAAATAACTCCGATCAAAGCATTCAGTTTTCCTCTTTGATGATATTTGCAGCACACATTCTGTCAATTCTATGTCAAACGTCATGATGTTACATTAAGCATTTCGTTTGGTAGACTAATTTGATTTACGTGACTAAATGAATATAATCAATGTTCACGCAAACAATGATTGAAAATGTCGAAAGAACGGATACACCACAGAACAAAAATCTAAAGTATAAATTCTGCAGTTCTGTTAGTTCCATGTTTTTTTGTCGTGTTGGGTAAAATTCTAAATTTTTGGATATATTATTTTGCATTAACTATAAGAAACAATTTTTAGTAAAAATTTAAAATATAATTTAAATAGTTTTTGATTAACCATAGTATGCATTAAATTATTACGGTTACGTTGTTACAAATATAGAACTGTTAACCCATAGAACACTAATATCGTCAACCGATAAACATGAAAATATTATATGTGGCAAGAGGATTACTAAACATAAAATTTTGTGACAGTAAAAGTGTAAAACAGTACGAAATAGGATAAAAAATGAATCAAGTTTAGCACGGTAGAAAGCGCCTATAAACTTTGATGATATTTGTAGTATGCATTCTGTAAATTCTATGTTAAATGTCATAATGTTACATAAAATAACTTACATTGTCTTGTAAGCACTTAGTTGTAGGTTTTAATAATAAAATGACATACTTTTGCAGTAAGTGTGTACAAAATCTAGTGTTCTGATTTAATTATTTATTTTAAAAATATTTTTAGACGTTAAATCTTGGATTTTTAAAATTATCAACCGCAAATGTTGAGCAGTATATTAGAGAAAATATATTTACTTTCTTTTGGGCAATCCATTGATTTTTTAAAATAACAAGAGGTTACCATTTTTAAGCCTACTTAATTAAACATTTCAGCTGTTAATTAATTAATTAGAAGTCATCTTCTCTTGTTCAAAAACATTTTCTTTGATCATTTTTTTGTGGCATATATCACGAAACATACCAAGCCAATAATAATATTGCGGCTATTCTTTATACACAAGTCGGTGCTTAATTGACACATCAAAGCATTTAATTATAAAATACAAACACCCATTATATAGGCCAGTTGATGAGCCTGCAAAAGAATTTAATCCAAAATTATGTTTTGAAACTTAATAAATAACATATCTTCCATCTTATTCATCATGTAATTCGTTAAATATTCTAGCAGCAGCTCTTGCACAATTATTATTTTGGTAGTATAAACCTACAATTTCAATTCTTTCTTGCAAAGAGTAAACCATTTGAGCGAAACAAAATAAATAATGTATCAAAGTACACTATCAATAGTGACTACAAATTCTAGGTGACAAAGTAAAACTTTAATAAAAAGTAGAGTTTTTTGTTGTTTGGATTTTTGAAGTAGAGTAAATAGCACAGTTAGAAAAATTAAAGAGTTTGAACTGTTGTACAACCCATTTTATAGCAGGCAAATAAGGTGAAAGTAAAAAATAAGTAAAATTTGTGCTATTAAAAGAAAAATTGTTTATCTCATAACCTAACCTAACCTAACCTAACCTACAAGTATTATACATTTTTGAAATCAGCTCAAAGAGAAGTATCCAAATTATACATAAAAAATATGAGAAGTTATTTAAAAAAAGGGATGCTGCTAGGGGCGAGGAAGTGGCTTTTCCAGTAAGTTAACATAAATTGACGTGTTTCCAGATTTTTTCTAAATACCAATATTACAAAAGTTATTAAAGGTGGATACTTTTATCTGAAAAGCACTGTATATAGAATATAGAGACACGTTAATTTTGGTAATTTATATTGTGATCTTTTTTATTTCTCTTTTCTCTTTTTTATTATTTTACTCCAAGAACATTTTCGGTAGTGAAAATGGCGTCAAGTTTTGTTCCAGTACATGTGGCTCATTTAAAACAAAGAGCGTTTTCTCAAAGAGAAAAAACTCTTGTTTTAAATGTTCATGATGCACTAATATAAAGGGAGGGGGGTAAAGTATTTAATTTGTTTTTTGCTATTTTTATTTTTTTTAAATAAATGCTTAATACTTTAAGAATATTGTCTCAAAATTTCAAGTGGATCGGAGTAAAATTGACCAAGTTACGAATATTTTTATACCTGTCGGATTTTAATCCCTACTCGACCCGAGTGCTCTTTGTTGCCTGGCAGATGTTTAGCTCTCTACTATACTTTTTCTTTCCCCCCAGTTCTATTTATAGAAATTCCGACTTAAGTACAAACGTTCTTATGCCTGTACTGTATATTTTGTATACTATATACTATATATATGAGCAAAGATGGTCCACGCAGAACAACAATGAGAGCTTCAACCAACTTATTTGGAAAATCTCACCAAAGCACTTGAGCGGAACCTCTGTCATCGTAGAAATTGCAGCTTATGTGGCAGCCAGTGCCTTCATGAAGGTTCTTTTGCTTTACTAACCTTCAGGGAAGGCATGGGAATTAGTAGTGGACCAAGTGCTCATAAGTGTGCGCCATCAACTGACTCCATACGTATAAGCCGAGCCGATCAGGAAGCTCAGAGACAAACCAAAGAAGGCAGGATTCTTCGTAGACAGGCGCAAAAAGATGCTTTAGACATCATGGATGATAGCAACATCCTTTATGAACCTGGCATTGATGATTCAGTGTGAGGTAAGCCGAGAAATTTGGTTATAAACGTTTTATATAAGATTTTTTAGTGTTCAAAACTTTAAAGCGTTTTTCCCACAAGTCACTTTTTTAAAGTCGGTGGACATTATAACTTCAAAACTACTGCACCGATCGTTTTGAAATTTTGAACACTATTTCTGTCCATCATTTAAGAGGCCCTGACGAAGAGTTTTTTCAAAATTGTTGATAATTGTTATTTTACAATAACAAATTAGGGGGCTTTTTTCGCGAAAAATCGCGTTTTTTCCTTCAGGGTACTCCAAAAAAGTGAAAAATTTAAATTTCGAAAAACCCCCACGTCATGCGTCACCTCCTGGGGAAAACTGTTATCTAACGAATGAACTTTGATTTTTTTTTCAGATGATCCAGCACCAAGTTATGATGTCCACCGCAACTCTCCTTGTTTTCGAGGCACGTCGGAATACTTGCTGCCATTACCGTATTTGTTAATATTTTTTTGTGAAAATTTTACAGAACATTCTTCAAATGTTATACTTCAATGTATCATTGGATTTAATAAAGAAATTTCAACTGGTTCCTCACAAAAAATTCATAAAAACATGCCTTTTTTCAACGAATTAACTTTACCCCCCCTTAATTGATACAATTTAAAATAACTACATATCCCGGGTAAATAAGGGTACTGTTTTTCTTTTCAGAAATTTCTTGAGTATACTTTTTTTTTTCAGGAAACCCTTCAATTTTGCAGTTGAGTCGAGACTGCAGGACTCGGAAATTGTATTGAATTATGTATGAAAGAGGAATGATTAATGATAATCGCATTCATGCTTGTGTTTAGTCGGTTATCATAGAAATTATGGCAAAAATATAGGAGGTTTTCTATAGAACGAACGTATATCTTTGTTGGGAGTTAGTGAAGTTATTCGAGTTTAAAAAGTTGTGCTATTCATCATTTTTTGCTAAAGTTTTTTTGTGTGGTAAGGCTGTATCAGATTTTTGAAAGGATTAACTGATACATAATACATTTATTACAAAATAGTGAACGATCTATAGACTGAACGTCATTTTTCATGCGAAAGCTAGTAAATTATTGTTCGGCAATGTTATTGTGTCTTGTAAGTGAACATAATTTTTTAATGATAATTATCTTTTTTGTTGTTTTAACTTTTATTATAATTTAAAAAATATTATATAAATATCATATATAAACGCATATACTTGAATAATTTTATTATATGCAAAAACACGTTTGCGGTATTAAATATTTCCAAAATTGCGCGCAATCCCTTTTTATCTTGAAATCCATTCGTTAATCCATGCGCAAATTCTTGGGTTTATTGTAGTTAAAAAATATCAAATTAAGCACGGATTTTGTTGAATCCATTTGCGTTAAAGGACTTTTGTATGCACATTATTAGAACCGGGATGAGAACGATGCTTTAATGTAAACCATTTTTGCCGTTAGGCTTAATTAGAAAAGATATTTGCAAAAAGGGATGCCGAGGATAAGTAGTGAAATTTAATTTTAAGAACCAAAACGCAAAACAATTAGGATGCCATTTTTTATCTGTGTTGAAAGTTCTTCTAGGGCTACTTCATATTTTTAACCTGATAATTAAAAGTAAAACATTTCCCTCTTTTTGGAAAACGTCTATAGTTACTCCAATACATAAATCAAAGGATAAAAAAAAGATGTAGAAAACTACAGACCAATTTCAATATTATGTTCCCCAGCAAAATTATTTAAACACATTATTCACACAAAGTTGTATCAATTTGTTAGCAAATACATCGTTCCTGAGCAACATGGCTTTATGGCAAATAAATCAATTAAATCCAATTTATTCCTTTTTAGTAATTATGTTTCACAAACTTTTGAGAGTAAGTCACAATTGGATATAGTCTATACTGATTTTAGAAAAGCGTTTGATCAGGTTGATCACGATGTATTACTGCATAAGTTAGGGAATTATGGAATAGGAGGAGGGATATTAAAATTATTAAAACATTTCTTACAAAATAGATTTTTTATGGTTAAGTATAATCAAAATTTTTCGGGAAAATTTCCTATAACTTCAGGAGTTCCTCAAGGCTCTAACTTGGGTCCTTTGTTATTTACATTATTCATTAATGATCTTCCATCAGTTTTAAATTATTGAATTGGTTCACTTTTTGCAGACGATTTTAGAGTTTTTAAAGACGTAAAAACAGTTAGGGATTGTGTATTTTTACAGAAAGATATAAATAGTATAGTGAAATGGAGTCATGACAATCAACTCCTATTTAATGTAAATAAATGTCACATTTTAACTATGTATATAATAAAACATCCCGTTATTTTTACTTACACTATGGATAATGAGGTTGTAGACCGAATAGAGGAGGTTAAAGATTTGGGTGTAACATACAATTCTGCCTTTTCTTTTGCCAACCATATTCACAATATTGTTAAATCTGCTAATCGAGTATTAGGATATATAATTAGAGAAACCAAGCAATTTAACAGTATAACAACGGTCAAACTACTTTATTATACTTTAGTACGACCCAAACTTAAGTATGCAACAGAAATTTGGTCAAACGAATATCCAACTATATTGGGAGAGTTAGAAAAAGTTCAAAATAAATTTTTGAGACATCTGTATTTTAAAAAATTGTAACTAAAAACTGACATCTAAAACATCTGCCAAATCCCGTATAAAATTTCTTCCTTCTTTTAGAAGGGGGGTTTTAGTGGCATACAACTAAAATCAGTAGAAACAGGTTCAGAAATGGGTTGCTCACAATCATTGATTTCTGGACTTACGTTAACATCTTCTGTATGTGGAATTCTGGTTTCTGTTATGTCAACTTCTTCTAAAAGTATTTCAAGAGGGATGAAATTATCTAAAGTAGGCTGATTTATATATCGTATTTTTATTTGGTTATAGTGTAACCTTCTTGTATAATTTCTTTCTTGATGGAACACTAATACCTTATACAATACATTTCCAATCAATGCTAATACTACTTATCCAGTGATATTGATCGTTTCTGCAAATTTTTACATAAACCATATCATTTTTTTCGTAGTTACTGGAGATACTGTTCACTTGAACATTTTTGGTAGGTAATAGTAAATCAAGTGGTATTCTCATTATCCTGATTATCCTTCTGGAGAGTTCTTGTTGATCGTATATCTTTAGACTTTTAAAAATGTGTTTATCCCTTGCTCTTGACAATACCTTCATTTTTTTAATGATTGCTAGAGCTCTTTTAAAATTGTCAATCGTTCAGCGTGACCATTAGATTGTGGTCAAAATGCTGCTGTACGGACCTGTTCTACGCCATTCTGCTAACAAAACTGCTGAAATTCTTTCTCCGCACCATTGTCTGACACCAAAGTTTTAACTAAAATCTAGATAACACCTTCAGATTGTCTTTGTTTCAAATATTTCTGGTCATTTTAAGTAAGTATCCACTATAATAAAGTAATAGCAATCATAAGTGGGTCCTGCAAAATCTACATGAATACTTTTTTGACATGATGTTTTATTCTCCTTATTATTATCGTTTCTTTTATCTCATATACCTAAAGAAATAATGTTCTACAAAATCTGAATATAGCATTTATATAAAAGTATTTTTTGTATTGCCGTTACTAGTGATGAATTCATACAGACGATTTCCGGTCAAATTATAAGAAGACACGATATCAAGACAGAGTAATAAAGCCAATGCAATAGGCGAAATAATTGTTCTAAACCAGATACATTATATTTTCCAAAGAAAACAGAGCGTTGAAAAGAATTGGGAACACTTCAGATTTCTCCGCTATTGATAACTAAGTCCATCAGGTTGTCAGCAACATCATTTATTGGCACAATCTGCACCCAGAAGAGTCACATTTAGTTTTAGTACAGTTGGGATGAATGTTTTAAATACACAAATCTATAAATGTTTGATCAATTGGGCTATATTTCCGTTTTGTAAATTTATAGTGGAAGAACACAGAAATCCAAAATATCCCCAGACATAATTCAATAATCAGCGCAGGGCTGATTGTACCTTTATTTTTTTAAATTATTTAAAACTGCTTCTTGAGGCTACAAGAGAAAAGGTGTTGCTAGGGATTTATAGAAACAAAATAATGAATTTTTTTTCTACATCGCTATTATTGAGGGGAAAAAATGTTTTAAATTAGGTATTTTGAGATGCAGTTCACGCCGTTATCAGAAAAAAATTGAAAAATCTTATTCTATACATATCTATCTCTATCGTCCTTTAACTATTTTTCAAGTTTTTCTTTTTTTAAAAAAGTTAAGAAATAAGGTAGTAATCAGCTCTCAGCTGAACATCTGCTTGCTGTATTTTTTCGATCCATAAAACTCAAAATAATGTTGCTACAGAATTGTTAAATGTAAAAACAAAATTACCCAAATTATAAAAATCTGGTGTTTACAAAATTAACTGTCCAAAGTGTAATGCTGTATATATAGGTCAAACATAAAGAAATTTTGAAGTAAGATTTAATGATTGAAACAACCAATGTCCAATTATGCAAAACACCTACTTGAACATCCAACCTCACTCTTACACACCAATGACATCCAAATACTACACACTTGTAATAAAAAACAAAATTTAGATTTCCTTAAAGAACTTGAAATAAAAAGACATCTAGCAGATCCACAATTTAAAGTTGTTGATGAACAAATAAATCTTGGAAGTTCTCCACTATTAAACTGTTTACTTTGATTGAGTTTACATTTTATACATAGATAAGACATAATGGACTAGTTTAGTAATTTTTTTTATATTTGCATCTTATAAAATAGGTTTTTAGTGGTTCAACTGTACAAATAAAATTTTTATAAAATTAATCCTCTAGCCATAATCGGCTTTTGAAATTTAAATTTAATGGTTACATACGTCATAAGTGGTAAGTGACGTGTTTCAATAAGATTGGTAGAAAATTTGCGATGTTGTCGATATGCTTTAATATTAACCGAGAAACTTATCTCTCTCTCTTATTTGTTGTCATTAAAAAGAGATAAACATATCGATATTTTTGTTCTCTGATTGACACTTTATCAAATAAGGAGTAAAACAGTGAACAAAATATTCTGTCATTTTCGTTAGTTTAATTTGTTGTTTGGTTGTGTTTGGTTTATGAAAGAAATTACTTCTATACTATTTTTGGTTCGAAAATAAAAATCCCTAACACCTTCTCTTGGTGTTATAGCGGTTCCTTCAAAAATAACCAATAGAAGTAATTGTTCTCTCGGGGAGCAACCCTTCTATCGGTACAGCGAGAGAACGAATTTCAAGAATACGGTTTTGGCATTTGCAATAGAACCACGCCCACTTTCTATTGGCTGTTCTATTCTATCAACGTCAAGAATAGGGATCTTGTTTGTTTATTACAGATAAACACGATTTTCTCTCGTCATATATCTTGTCAACTGGTACAATTAGTTAGTCACAAAACACGGTGTTTTGTGCCGCCAGTTCTTTGAGAATACTTGAAACGAACGTAACAACGTTGACTTTTAAACACACTTCATTATTGGTTATTAGTTGGCGCTACGTTTAAAACTTACTAATTATTTATTGCTTAATTTTACGAAATGAGAAAAATTAATTGCAAAATGAATACCAATATAAGTAAGTAGGTATCTTATCTTAAATATATATTGTTATCATTTTGATTAATATGATCCTACTAAACTAGTCCATTGTAAAACACAAATATATTAAGTTATTGTAAAGATCAGCATAATATAGTTTTTTCCTGGTTTGCACAGTTACACTGATCTTAGAGGGAATTACATCCAGGATAATCCCTTAGGGCTATTAACATCTAGGCTTTAATATTGTTATGTCTGATTACTTCCATACTTGGTCTAGCCTTAATACTACCTAAACATCAGGTACCTAGCTACAAACAAACAAAATGTAACTTAAATGTCAATCTGACGATGCTTCTTAGTGAAACGGCCGTCATTGTAATTTAAAACATATTTTTTCAAATAAACTTTCGTTGAAACGAAGAGTTTTTTATTATTCTTTAAAAGATAAAATACTGAAGTATACAAAATAATACATATATCTATTCAATGAAATGCAGGAAAGCCAATCAAACAGCGGAGTTAAAGCCAAGATAAGGCAGGCTTGGGCAGCATTTGTTCTACAAAAACAAATATTAACAAATAAGAAAATTTTTCACCATATACAATTGGGAATGAACACATAACACAAGAAATAAACTAGTAGATGTAAAGGAGCAAGTAAAAAGTCCACAATGTAAATATTCTGGACATATCATGAGTAAACCTGGCGATAAATGGAATAAATAAATTCAAGAATGGCCACCATGGAGAGGAAAACAACCCAGTGGAATAGACAACAAACCCAGAATCGAGGAAACTGAAGAACACACACTTTTAAATGTCTATCCAAGATAACTTCTTCAGATTCCGAAGGTAAACTAAGTGTAGTGGTGGTATAAATGTAATGTTTGGTTTTAATATCGCCAGCGATTTCAGATTTAACACACTAGCTGTGTCTTTATAAATAAAATCCCATCACAAATCTATCTAATATTTATTTACCAATACTTTTCAGCTGTTTTTACAATAAATCTAGCGACTTTGCATAAATTTGTTATAGAAATTAAATGAACATCCCGCACGTGTCTAGCGATAATATTACTGGATTTAAAACTTTCTAATAAGCTTAGACACATATGCTCGTTTTTTTTTTTAAATCTCCTTATGTCTATAAGTTTATCTAAATATAGAGTCACTAATTATATTATCATAAATGAATATGTACAGGTATTAAAACTATATTTGAATATATTATAGTTGGAAAATTATACGCATTGATTCCCTTTTACACCTATAATCTGAATACGGAATATAAATATCCCATATTAAACATAGGTAAGAAGAGATCAATGACAAAAATTTAAGAACAAAGCTATTCGAAATTGTACCAATAGCAATTTGTTTTATTGTAAAAATGATTCTATACCCTGTATGTGATAATGTAGTTTATTGATGACTTAATTTTTCCCAATCCTTTTTCTTAAGTTCCTCTTCCGTTGTAATTACCTGAGCCATTCCCATTTTTTTTCTGATACATTCTTATAGATTACTTCTGTATATGTAAATATGTCAATCTGACGATGCTAGTTATTAGCGAAACAGCTGTAATTGCATTTTAAAACGTAAAAGTTTAGTTCAACCGTTGTTATTTATTGTTCTTAGTTCATCCACATCTTATTAGGTTCTTGTTCTTCCTCCTGAGCCTGAGAAATTGGTGACGTCCTTCAGGGGAATCACACAGCATATGCTGGACTGCTTCCTCTTCCTCTGCATAGTTTTACTTACTTACTAGTTATTAGCGAAACAGCTGTAATTGCATTTTAAAACGTAAAAGTTTAGTTCAACCGTTGTTATTTATTGTTCTTAGTTCATCCACATCTTATTAGGTTCTTGTTCTTCCTCCTGAGCCTGAGAAATTGGTGACGTCCTTCAGGGGAATCACACAGCATATGCTGGACTGCTTCCTCTTCCTCTGCATAGTTTTACTTACTTTCATCCTGTATAGGTGTTCTGTATCATCTCTTCTTTCTCTAAATAGATAGAAGGGTGATATCTTTGAATTTGTTAGGTTTATGGAGGGTTCGCGTCCAAAGCTCATGGATCAAGCAGCCTCTGGGCAGAAAGCTCAGCGATGTGGATACCATCTAAGCTAGCGCGCGCCTTACTTTAGTTAACCGTGACTTTGTTGTCCCCAGTTGGCTTAGAGAGGTCTCTGTAAAATCGGTATCTGTAGAGAGTTGAATTTCTTCTTGCTGTCAGAACCACAAAAGGGTCTTGCTGGTTGTCATCCTTCTCCATGCCTGAATGTTTCTACCTCTCTTGGACCTTGATTAATTAAAATTTAGGTGGACCTAGGTGCTCTTATGCTGAATTTTGAATTTTTTAGTAGATATATACAAGTCTCGTGGGTTTATATATAACTATGGAATGAAGTGGCAGACATTGGTTGTGTTTTGAAGATACTCTAAACTCTTGGAGAATTTCCAAGAGCTTTCATAAACGACTTATACATTATAATGGTTTAATTATTCTGATTTTTATATTTATTTATAGTTGCTTTATTTAATTGGTCTATTTTATTATAACCTCTTTTTGATTCTAACAATTTGTAATGATTTATTGTTCTATATAATTTTATATTTATTAAATTAGCTTATTTTATTGATTTAATAATATGATTCAAAATTCTTATATGTTTTATATGATAATTTATTTGGTTCTTTGTGTTTTAATATTGTTCACTGATTTGAAATTTACTTTTTCTTTTGTGTTTAATATAGTTGGGCGCCTTTTCAAAATTTTAAACTAGCTCAGTCAAATTGATTTGGGATTGAATTTTAAAATCCGACTCTTATTTTGGGTAGGATTCAAGAGAAAATAAATATTTAAAAATTACAACACACTGGATTTAATTATAAATGTTTCTCAAATAAATCATACAAAAAATAAAAACTATCAATTGCTTTCCATATGCTTATTACAGTAAAATTTACAAATATCCTGATATGATAAAAATGGAAACGATATACAAAAATTAATTCACAGTAACAAAAAACAAAAATATAAATCCTTAACTATCGGACGTACCTTGTATTACAAAGTCTTTTCAGATATCGTACTCGTCAGGCGGAACAAGATGTCTACCAGGCTGTCGATGTGGAAATGACGCTTGAATTTAATCTTATAAATTCGATTGGAATCTGGATTTGTTTTGTCCAATTTACTACTTTGGTAATTAATTTAATATTGTTAAAATACTTTTATGCATGTATTTTTGATATTACCTGTATTAATTTAACATGAATTGATTTTTGATTAATGCAAATTTTTTTTAGTAATCAATTAATACATACGATGTTAATCAAGCTGCTACCAGAGTGATAAGAGAGTGAATCATCGATTTTCTGGCCTTTTTATAGGATCGCCGAATAATGACAAATTTGCCGTAAAAATCGAAATTCAACTGTTCGTTATTTCCAAAAGTTAACCCAAATTTTCGAATATTGAGGTAATAATTTTACAATTCTAATCGTACCTTTGATAACATAAAGCTAGCTCTTATTCTTATATTTACAAAAAATACATTTATATAATTTTTATTTGACTTTTCTTTTGATTTGAAATAGGCAGATTCTCTGGAGCTGTCAATTCATTTTATACTCTCAAAATTTGAGTTAAAACTATAAATTATACTTAAAATTACTGTAAATCTATTAAACTAGTCCTATTTCAACTGATAAATACTACTTTAAACTCTAATAACTAAAATTTAAACTTTTAAGTGATTCTATTATTTGTACTATGTACACACTATCTTAGATGAGATCATTAATGTTATCAAAGATTCACAGCTTACAATTAATATAAAAAACTTACTTAATTATCCTACATACCGTTTTGTGATATAAATGTCTTTTATTAATGTTTATTAACTATGTTTTGCAATAGTCATTTCACTATCCACTATCTAAGTGTTTTTATCATTAGTTTACTTAATTCTGTCCAAAACTTTAGATATAAGGATTAGTTCATTAAATTTCACTATGTTTGTTACATGTTTTATATTGTTCTTGTGGTTTTTCAGGTAGGAATGATTTATTGGAATAGTTATTCAATATCGAAGACTTCAATTGGTCTCCTTATACCTTTGTAAGTACTTCCTTTTATAACACCAATTTAAACACTTAACTACATAAAATTACATATTTATTTATTAAACATATGAATACGATTAATAGTTTTAATTTTATTTCTTTTTATTGTTTCAGATTATAACTTTGATTTCAAAAGAAAACTAGGTCAATTGTGAATTGTTACATGACTTGGGACTTGTTGTTTAAATTGGAAATATTTTGATTTTGATTGAATAATACCATGGATCCTATCCAAGATAAGTTTGTCAAGTACATTCTCTATTTATTTGAATGTTTATCATTGAAAATTGTAATATTGAAAACTTTAGATGTAATAAAGAAAAAGTGACTGATGATTGGATGAAACTTATTAAGATATCCTTTTAGTTATAACTCATTGAGGTAAGTAAATTTTAATCTTAGTTGTTTATCTCAATATATATCTCACTTTGAGAGACATTTAGTCTTCCTTTGAGTTATGCCTTATAGAATCCAACAAATATATGTAAAGAAATGAGTGGTTGTAGATTTCTAACTATCTTCTGTACCCTTTTCTACAAGTAAAGTAGTGTCAAGAACTGTATTTTTACACATGCGTTAAATACAAAAATAAAATTACAAAAATACACCACACTTTGATAATCCACGTAATCAGGGAGATTTTCAACAGCCTGAGAACATCATTTAGCAAGTGGATTAGAGAGTTTAGAATATAATCAACGCACGTGTTCGGTCGCACTAGGGGTAGATTTAAAACTTTTTAATCCGAAACATGTTTACTATTAATTTATAACCATGGTTATTTTTAAAAATACCCTCTTTTTAATGAATCCAATATTTTACGAGAGTATTAGGAACATACAGGTAACATAAATTGTAATTATATTAATAATCTTCGTTCGGACTGCGGTTTTTGATCTTGTTGAGGTCGTAAATTGTAAAAAAGAGTCGTAATAAGTGAATTTGATCGAAGTAATCATATTAGTAGCTTATATTTTTTCTCTAAATTGTGTTTTTATAAGTTTCTTACTTACTTGCAAGTAAAATATTTATCCTCCAAAATTTATAACTAGTGCTTATAATAAAACATGTAATTAAATGTATACAAGTTTATTGCTACAAAGTGTTAACCTTTGAGCTAATTTGCATTAAATATTCATTATTTATTTTTAAGACTGCTTGTACAGTTCATACAAATTATACTGTAACAATTTCAATTCTTGATCCCTCTAATTATTTGGTCAGATTGGAAGATGCGCTTGATGGCAAATTAATTATACAAAAGTTCTCTACTTAATTTTTGGTTTTAATAAATAGAGAGCGAGTTGAAATGCAACAAACTCTATAATTTTTCTTAATTTCGGCGTATTTCGAATTTAACTACTTTTGTTCATAAATTCTGATATCCTACATTATCTATTAGCTTGTGGCAGCATCCTACAAAATAAGAGCGAATCTTCAATTTTATGCATAGTCTGGTTTACAAATACATACGAGGTCTTGCTATTAAATAACGAGACTGCTTATGAAAAGGAGTTTTATTTTAAAAATTATTCTACAATTGAATGCTACCCTTCAATATACAATGGAAATACAATTGTACCTTAGAAGTTTGAGGTCTATTTTTTTTTGTTCTTATCTGGTAAGTTGGCAGTTAAATTCTCTATAACGGGTGAATTTGAAGGGGTTGCTTCTTGAACAATTTGCTGCACGTTTAAAACCCCTAAGCTGGTCTTTTCCATCTCAGTTTTGCGTTTACAGGTTCTCCTTATATATTTCCTAAAAAAATTTCTTTTACATTGCAAAATTTGCTATGGAGTAAGTTGTTACAGTATAACAAGCTGCTCTATAGGTACATTTAAATAATGTTTCCATCATATATTTTAAGATACGATAAATAACAAAACAAAAATAGCGGTTTATGGAAGAACATATCGTTGATGTCCTATAAAAGAATAGTTTTCAGTGCAAAAATATACTTTTATACATGAAAAACACTAACCATCACCACGCGTACGAATCTGTCCGGAAGTAAATCAAAATACGAGATGACAAAGCTGTCGCAACGACTGATAAAACGCACTTGTCGCGGCGCCATCTATACAGCAGTAGTAAAAGCTGCTGCAACTTACCCCTGTAGTAACTAACCCCAGTCTCCCCTATTTTGAATTTCGTTATACTTTAAACTGTGGAAAAAGAATAAACCCAATTTCCGGTGCATATTACTCCATAAACCCTCATAAATTAATATAATCATTTCCGTGACTCGAATAAAGAGATTCGTAACATCTTTTTCACCATGTATTTTTCCCAAAAAATACGTTGTAGTCACTTTGGGTTAATTGGCAGTTCCCCTGAACTAAATAATACTCATTTATGGTCAATAGTCTACCAGAATGGTTAAATACAGTCTGTAAGTATACGCTCGGTATAAAATCAATTATCATAAATGGTAGTTCCCATACGATTTGTTTATAAGCGATCATCTAGGAATTTGCAGTAATTGTAGTAATCGATATTTAATAAGGTATTTAAAAAGCACGAGTTTTATAAATAGCAAGTCTATGAACAACCAAAAAAAAAACGAGAAAAAAATTATTGGTCATCCGCTTCCGAAAAAGATTGGTCGAGAACATTAGATGTTCATTACGTTTAACGTGGATGTGTAGTGCGTTTTTTCTTGCCTGAAATGACAAGCATGCAACCGTTTTCTAATAGTTTGATTGCTCGTCCGATGAAGCAAAAAACTTATTTGAGCTCATGACGGTATCTTCTGCAATTTTTAGGGATAGTTTTGGAGATTAAATTAAAAAAATAATTAATTAAAGTGTGCAATAATGTAACCTAAATATTAAAAATATTCACAAATTGGTTTAAACTTTTTATAACCTAACCTAACTTTTTATAAAATGCATCTCTAAACTCAAAGTCAAATAAAATCTATAACTGTTTGCAATTTGCTATGTGTTTGAAGTAGGCAATTAAGAAGAGTAAAATGTTGTAAACAAGACTCAAATCAGTAGCGCACTTACTTACTTATTTATATCAGCATTAAGATATTTTTTTAATCATTATATTTTAATCTTCTTAGGTAAGGGATAAGTAGGTAGTCATAATACGATATTTAGTATATTTTGTTTTTCGATTTTAACTAGAAAAATTGTGGGGTGTTAAGAGATTAAGGCGTCAAGTTCGAGTTTTATTCCAGTACAAATGGCTCATTTAAAACAAAGTGCGTTTTCTTAAAGAGAAAAAACTATTATTTTAAATGTTCATAATGCTCTAATATATCAAGATGCATCAGCAACTGTTCATGATGTGACTAGGTGCTCCAATATGACGGGTGTTAGTGAACGAAGTATCTATCGATTTTTAAGTGAGAGAAAACAGGGAAATTTTAGTGAACCAAAAAACATCTAGGAAAAAAGTGCATTATGGTCTATAACTTAAATATAGATATCATTAGAAGACAAGTCCATTCTTTGTACTTAAATAAAGAGATTCCGACTTTGGACACAGTAATGTACTGCCCAAATTTGGACGAAATACGTTATGGAAACTTCTAAAAGAAATTTTTTGAATGATACAGAAGAAATTATTTGCTGGAGATCACAATACTCAAGAAGTATTAAAAAGTTTCGGAGCGAGGGAAGAACTAACTTTTATTTAGATGAAACATGGTTGAATGAAGGACACATTGTTTCTAAAGCATGGATGGACTATATATTTCAAATTCCCGTCAGGCTCATCGAGGACAAGGTCGCAGACTAATAATCGCACACATTGGCAGTGAACATGGTTTTGTAGAAAATGGGTTATTAGACTGTGTATCAAAGTCAACCAAAGATTACCACGAGGAAATGAGCTCTGATGTTTTCGAAAATTATTTTTTCTACGATTGCTATGGAAAATAGTCCTTTTCCCACAATTTACGAAACTACAAAGTGTCACTTTTCCTAAGCCCTGGGAAAAGTTGCCCACGGTACCATAGAGAAATAATCAACACAATTTTCGATTATAGAATGCTTTAGACTACTGTCATAAAACGTCAAACGTTAAAAAGTACAGAGTACCCAAATGTTAGTGTTATGATAGTAGAGAGAAGGTGTTTAATTTAAGTTTAATTCAACTAAATTTTGTGTTAGAATATAAAAAAATAAGTAGGTACCTAATTATGAACATCAGCGACAGTGAGTGTGAAAACACACCCCCAGAAATAACAGCAAAAGCTGAAAATGTCACCTTAGAACTATTGCCAGAAATTTCCAGAAAGAAATATGAAATATATTATTTTGAAATTATTAAATTATTTATTAATTTGCAGTCGTAGAAAAAGTATAGTGTGCAACACGTGGGAAAGCTCAATTTTTCTCACGAGTTGCTAAATATACTATTTCCTAGCTATTGGACTTTTTGCCAAGTGCTATAGTGGTTGTCTTAGATAACTTGTCATTATTAAGAACTGGTAGCAAAGTTACCAACCACGTCATGGAGATATTAGATAGAGCTCTAGAGAATATTTCTTTTGAGGACACCATGCTGAAAACGGAATTACTGCAATTTGCAAAGCCTACATATTATGTAGCATATTCTTATTTTATTTTTAATTTTTATTTTAATTTGAATTATGCTTTAAAAAAACTTCGGTTCTACGGTCATGGGATCTATTCATTTACCTGTTGTGACAATATTATCTAGGGTTTTTATAGTGTTTGGATTAGTTAATCCCTAATTACAGGGTGGCGCCATTTTGGTTATACCAAACTCTTAGTTCAAATATAATAATTTTTTTACAAACTTTTTTCCCTTCCTTTCTGTCTAGTTTTACTGCTTCTCTCCATGTCTTTGGATAAGCTACCAATCCCAATGAACTCTTTGGATATGCAGAAAATCCTAAGGTAGGTACTTGTTGCACTCTAACACAAACCTAAGGCAATTCTAGGCGACCAGAGAACACATTAGGACTTTTCGAGATACTCTAGGACTTCTAAAAAACAAACCCAATTTCAAGACATCTTAACAAGCTAAGTACTGTATATATTTGGTCTTTGGTCCTGTGTTTCTTTAAATCTTTAATTTTCATTTCAAACCCATCCGGCTATGAGAGCTGTAGGAAATCGTGCTCGGTCTAATGTAAGTTATTAATTTATATTCTTAAAATAATTAAATTTTACAACGTGTTTCCATCTTTCTCATCTTAGTTATCTTTTTGGCCTAAATTCATTTATGCTTTCTCCTCGACGTTTAAAAAGTAGTGGTGCCCCAATCTCTTATAGTTTGCCAACCATAAGTTATAGAGTGTAGCACTAACTCGGCAACTCCTTGATTGAGAAAAGATTATAGCTAGTATCTGCTCGGGAGGAGCGTTTACCGTTGCAAATTTGGCTGTTACATAAAAAATGCATTACAAAAGTTTAATTTAAAGACAGATTTCAAGAAAAAGCAAAATTATACTCAAATAAAACATGAGATAATGCTGAAAAATTCAAGATTACATTGCAGATATTCAATTTTTCGAAGAGTTTGTATATCTTAGAGGCATAAATAATAACAATAAGTTAAATACAATTATATATTAGATAAACAAAACCTCGGTATGCTCATATGTGTCAAGGAAGTGCAAATATCAAGTATCACATCTTCTAAGGATGCAAACAAATATATAATTAAGTTCAGCTCTTTTGTTTTAAGTACCCTTAGACAAATTAAGAAATGAAATACAGTGCAAACGCGCATGGTCTAACTATATAGTTTAAATTATTTTTTGATCAGTTTTTTCCATATAAAATCAGAGTTTGAAATGTGCTACTTTAAGATAGGTCAATGACTTTGAAATCTTTGTAAATTTAAGCTAATAATATAAAACAAACCTAAATCTTAGCATAAATCTATTAAAATAGTCCTATTATAAGTATTAAATACTAATTTAACTTCTAAGAAATAAAATTTAAGTTTTTCAGTTAACCTATTATCTGAACTAGGTATTAACTATTATAAGTACTGATTTAACTAATATCTCTTGATATTATCAAAGATTAACATCTTATAACTAATATACAAACTTAATTTAGTAACTTACATACATTTTTGGTAACTAAAATGTCTTTTATCAATCTTTATTAATTATGGTTTGAAATAGTCTTTTCAGTTTGCACTATATGAGTGTTTTTATCATTAAATCATGTGTCTATTACTGTAATTTTCATAGTTTATACACTGATTTCACCTTTGTCTGATAACATTTATTAATACACTTTTTGTGTTTTAGGTATATCTCAGGTTGTGATAATTTGTCTGAATACTTATCTAATATCGAAGACTCTACCAAGTGTCTACTTGTCACCATGTAAGTATTTTCACCTTATAAACAATATTTAAACATTTAACTACTTTAATTACACAGTTGTTTGTTAAACATATGAATTAAATTAATAGTTTTAATTATATTCTTTTTTTTCAGATTCTAACTTTAATTTCAAAAGAAAATTATGTGAATTGCAAATTGTTACATGAATTGGGAATATTTTGATTGTTATTGAAAAATACCCTGGATCCTATCCAAGATAAAGATGTCAAACACATTCTCCATCTATTTCAATGTTTCACATTTGAGATTATTAGCTGATATTTTAATGAAAATTATTATGATATTCTTTTTATATTTACATATTGAGGTAAGTTTCACATTTTAATTTTACTGAGCTTAGTTATTCATCTCATATTTGAAATGTTTTTATTTATTAGGGTTTGGAATTTATTTACAATTAATTAGTTTATTAATTATTTATTTATTAATCTATACGACGAGACCTTGAATGATCGCCACCACTGGATCTGGTCGTTAACTTTATTCGCAGTCCTGCTAATCGTTGGGTCATTATGTGGAGTAATCTTTCTGCCATTTTTATGTCGATAATGTTAATGGGACTTTATTGCGTTAACACGGTTTTTGTGCTTAATAAAAAGCCCTTTGGCCGAATCCAAAAAGTTTGTTTAACATATTTTCCTTAATCACCAAACAATTTTAAAAACCCTGACCACTCGTTTCTTTTTATTTATTTATTTAAGTAAATTAGTTTGCAAAAAGTGTGGATACCTCCCTGGAAATGTATTCAGTTCGCTACGTCTGCTGTTATTACGTAAGAATATAATAATGTGTATATTTTGACCGGCTTTGAACCAGATTACGATTATTATATATATCAAAACGATTATGTAAATCAGACGGATCATTGTGTATGCAGCTTTTTGTAGGTAGGTACATACATACATTTTCTGCAGTGATGAATCCAGTTGCTCGAGATGCAGCATACTTTTTGATATTGTATCCCCCAAAGTCCATAAAAATTTAGTTAATGTACTTGCATTGTATTTTTGTGACTTCTGTGAAACATAAGTACAGTAAAATAGACAGTAAAAATGTTGAAAGAGGAGTAATTGTGATGAAAAAACTAGTCAATTAAGTAAAATTTCGAATACATTGCTTTAACTAGGTGCAATTGCTTTAAATAGTGCTAAGTTATCTGAAAAATTTGATTATTTTTATGCCTTTGAACATAATCTTAAAAACAAAGTTTTTCTGACCTGTTTTATGCTTGAGAAAATTTAACTTCGTGATACCACAAGAACAAAATGAAACCGACAACGCCAAAATGGTTTATAATGTGTGTATTAACCATTTCCTTGAAAATCTGCCTCGGGAAAGTATTTTGCACATAACCTAGAGTTTGCTGTAGGTTTGAAGCCTTCATCCACAGATTTTTATTGATGATTCCTTGGGAAATAAGTGATTTCCATTATTATTGCTACATAACGGGGTATCCTAGTAGCTTTTGTTTACTATTTTCTAATAGAAGATTTGTGTTATTATGAAACAAGCTACAGTGGCGGCGCCTGGTTCTGTATCTGTAGAGTAGGAAGAAAGTATAGACCCACAGCACTTAGGCCACAATATGGCCCATTGTACATCCTCCCAAGGAATCGCCCTCCTAGGATATTGTCCATCCTGCCTTATCCAGGAAGGAAGACAGGTCATCAGGGAACATCTCCTTAATTTCGGCAGGTGTAGGCCAAGACTCACCGAACACACACTCTCTTATCGACGATAGCTCCGGACATTCACATAAAACATGCCTGACAGTTTCATCTTCCTGTTCACACCTCCTGCATAGAGGTATGTCCACTAGCCCCATAATATGGAAGTGTTTCCTTAGTTGACAGTGTCCAGTCAGAAATCCCACTGTTAAACGTAGCTTCCCGAAGTTCCACTATACGACCCCTGTCAAACTCACTAAGTTGACGAAATCGTACAAGTCTCAGTACCCTAGGCATCGTAACCAATAGTAAAGAATGTCAAGAACCAAAATCCGCAAAATTTGGATCTTTACTACGGCTACAATATTCATTTTTGGATTGTTGTGGATTTCAAAAAAAGCAGTATAAAAACCGAAATCTTCAACTGATAAGGCTGTACATTTGATCAATTATATATTTTAGTACAATAAATAAATTCACCCAATTTTATAAAAATAAAATCCTTATTTCATTGAATCAAATTTACTTTTGGTATAACATGTGATGTGGATAAGAAAATACAAAAATACCTAGTCTTGTATTATTCGAATAATCAAAAACACAGTAAAATATTTTATCCCTCATATGTTTTCTTGCATGTATCTATAATTCATATTCAATTTGAGTTTGCATGCTTGTAAAACCGATTCGATAAGTAAACATACAAATTACGACGAGTTAGAGATACTTAAGTTGGCCTTCGAAAGCAAACATACAATGAACATCGATGTAGGTATAACCAGATAATGAACGGCTTAGTATATCGGAGGATGATTTGCACCGGTAAACACACATGCTGAATTTGTAATTTTGTGAATAAGTGCGGTTTGATTTTATGGCTTATTGCACGTTCACTTAATTTTGGTATAAGGTATAAAGGTACTCTTTTTGGGGGTTATTAAAAATAATCAGTGAAATCTAGAAAACGGTTTCATATAAATTACTGGCAAATTTACTTTGCAGATGATACAAGTGTGTCATGTGATAAACTTTGTACTTTAGCCAACAGTCTGTCGTAATAATTAGTGAATGTAGGAACAATTTCCAAGCAGCAGAACGTCTTTTTAATGAGCGGTACTCCGATCGCGCTACATCGATGACTTATTTCAGGAAGCTTCTGAAGAAACAAGTAGTGTTCAAGATTTCAAAGGATCTGGTAGGCCAACAGTGAAAAAATTGACATAATTGGAAACATTGTACTATACCCTACAACTTCTACAGCCCAATTTGCGTTTATCTGTGAAATAACTTGAAGGATATGTTCAATGTAATTAGGCCACATCCAATTTACATAAAAACATTTTAATTTAGTGACAATACTTTATCCCTCAAAGGAAATGTTAATACAGAAAATGTGAAGTATTGAAGTAACATAAATTCTCAAGTTTTTTTTGTGAAAACCATACTCAAATTCCAGAAAATGTAAATGTTTGGGTAATTTTTTTGGGAAACCACATAGTTGGGTTTATTATTTCGGTGCCAAATCAGGTCTTCCCAATGTTGGCAATTATATTGGTGAGTTCTTCACGATTCCCAGCTAATCTGAATAGTTGTTCGGCACCACGTATTCCAGTACAATCTCGAATATTCTTCAACCGTGATATCTGCTTCCGTCCAATTCCTCTACGGCCCTCGATCTCACCCTTTTGATTTGAAGGATTTTGTATTGGTCTTCTCTAAGAAAATGCCCTAAGTATGCTATATTTCTTATCTTAATAGCTGTAAATAATTCATAAAAGGCATTTGCTCTATTTAATACTGCTACGTTGGTTTGCATAGGTGTCCAGGATATTAGGAGCATTCTTCTATGCAACCACATCTCGAACGCTTCTAGGCGATTATACGTAGCCTTTATAGAGTCCAGGTCTCAGCTCCATATAACAAAACAGACCAAATATAACATTTAATCATTCTTTGAGTTAATTTTAATTTTAAGTTATAGCATTGCAAAAGAATGATCTCATTTTTAAAAAACAATTCGGTTACATATTTACATCATGTTTCAAGAATTTCTTTTTCATCCATAATATTTTCCCACACTATCTGATTGATAAAATGGCTAGCTCTAGCTCGGTCACCTGACTTCATTCCTTTAAGAAAAAGGGTGGTGTATAAAGAGCGTTGTAATCTATAGATGAGGGCTGTCTCCTTAGCGATCACCATTTCAAATTCTCCTCTATTTTCGGCAGTTCTTATTAGTTCTTCGAAATTTAGGTCAGTCCTATTCCTTATATTTCTTAGCCAAGACAGTTTTTTTCTCCAGATTGATCTCTTCCCTTCAATATTTTTTTTAATAATTAGTTTTAAGATGTAATATTTGTCATTCCGTAAGATATGTCCAGGATATGATGACTTTTTATAAAGAACAATAAATAACTGAACATTTAAACTAAACTTCCACTATTTATTCGAAAAATTCGCTTTAAAATTTAATTACAGCTGTTTCGCTAATAGCGATGTCAGATTGACATATTGAAATTACATTTTGTTTGTTTGTTAGTAGGTACTTGATGTTGCTGAGTAGTTAAGGCTAGACCAAGTAAGGAAGTAATAAGACATAACAATATTAAAGCCTAGATGTTATTAGCCCCAAGGGATTATCCTGGATGTATTTCCCTCTAAGATCAGTATAACTGTGCAATGATATAGAAAAACCAGGAAAAATTTATATCATGCTGATCTTTACAATAACTTAATATATTTATGTTACAATAATGTCTTATCTATGTATAAAATGAAGACTCAATCAAAGTAAACAGTTTAATAGTGGAGAACTTCCAAGATTTATTTGTTCATTAACTACTTTAAACTGTTGATCTGCTAGATGTCTTTTAATTTCAAGTTCTTCTAGAAAATCTAAATTTTGTTTTTTATCACAAATGTGTAGTATATGAATGTCATTGGTGTGTATAAGTGAGTTTGGATGTTCCAGCAGGTGTTTTGCATAGTTCGACTTATCTGGTTGTTGTAATCTATATGCTCTTAAGTGTTCATTAAATCTTACTTCAAAATTTCTTTGTGTTTGACCTATATATACTGCATTACATTTTGGACAATTAATTTTGTAAACACCAGATTTTTTTAATTTTGGTAATTTTGTTTTCACATTTAACAATTTTGTTCCAATACTGTTTTGTGTTTTAAATGATATTAATGCTGATGTTGCGGAAGATATTATTTTTGAAATTGCATTGGAAATATTTCCACAATATGTAATACTTATTTACTCGCCTTAGGACTTCCTTGTTCGTGATGTGGGCAGTATATGGGATCTTTAGTAATCTATGGATTGTCCACATTTCAAATGTTTATTCATCGAGTTGGTTTTCAGGGTCCACGTTTCTTGACCAGACATAACATTTCGAGAGTCTACAGTGAAGTTCAAGATCTAGATGTCGAATAAAATTACCTCGAAGAGGTTCTATTTTAGCTTTAATTTCAGTTTCAGGGTCTAGTTTTTCATTAATTAAACTTCTCAAATACATTCGTCACAAAAAGTATCGCAGAAGTGATTTCTGAATAAAGTACCAACCTCTTGAAGGTACTCCACTGCTATTCTGGCAACGTGCGAGCAAGCGTTATCGTGCATTAGAATAAAATTATCTCCAATGATTGGAACAAATGGCACTATATTTCCCTCAAATACCTGCCTTATATACCGGTCAGCTGTCAGTGATCCTCTACGAAACACAATTAACTCCGTATGGCCTTCAAAACAGATGCCTCCCCATACCATAATCGAACCACCTCCATAATTTCTGGAATTTCCTAGTCGTAGTCTGGTCAGTACAACTTCCATGTACCGATTGGGGGCACGGTTTTGCCATGGTCCAAACAAAGATTTAATCTCTCGAGGCTGAGATGGTTTTAGGCTCTCACTCCAATTTTTCAATATTTTTTGTTTGTAGACTATTTTCAGATCTAATGGTAATGGATTAAAAAGTGGAATTAATCTGTTATTATTTGCTGCCTCTTTTGCCAATTTATCTGCTTCTTCGTTGCCTACCAATCCTACATGTGAAGGGACCCATAAGAATACAACATTTTTATTCTTTAATTCATATAATCCTGTTTTGATCATACTGACAATAGGATAATGACTGTATAGTTTAGATATTATGCGTAAAGAGTTAAGGGAATCAGTAATTACCAGAAAATTTCTTTTTAAGATCAGTTTTAATTAAAAGCAGTGCCCTGTATATTGCATAAAGCTCTCCTGTCAGAACAGTTGATTGTGGAGGTAGTTTATATTTTAAGCGTATGTTAGGTGCAAAAATGGTAGATCGTACTCCACAGTCTGTTTTCGATGCGTCTGTGTATATAGGAACGTGATCAGGATAGTTAGTGATAATACTGTGAAAGACATTGATAATAATTTTTGGATTGGTTTCAGTTTTTTCGTAGGTTAATAAATGGAGATTGAGTTCTGAAAGTGGTATAAGCCATGAAGGAGTAAGGTTTTGTTGATTTTGTGATTGAGAGATGTATGGCATATCTATGTATTCATTTTTTGTTTTTCAACAAAAAGGCGATTTAAACTGTGGATATTTTGGGCTTTTATACATCTAAAGGATACCATACACTCATATTAAAATATTCTGAAGAATATGATATTTTATTTTACACCATAAATCAATTTTTAAAATTATGTGATACTTTTTGTGACGAGCGTATTTGAAATGATGTTCCACCCTGTTTATAATCTTTCCAGAAATAGGTATAGGGACATTTAGTTCAATAAATTTCCTTTTTTTATGTAAAAACTTTTTTTTTATTAACCTTTCAATTATACTTCATCAAGTTGATAAATGAAGGCCAACATCTTCCAGTAAATACTGTATCTAACATTTCTCTACAGATTCGCTACAAATAACAAAAAACCTCAGTTAATTTTTCTTAAATACTTTTTATGTTGTTTTTACTTCTTTTATCGTTCCCAAAACGCTTCCGAAATTGTTTTTCAGATACGCGATTTATTCGCACCGATCTATCAATGTCGAATTATTTCTTGGATGTTTTTATTTTGCCGGGAGTCGATTTTAAAGTTGAAAACTTGGCTGGGCGTTGGATTTCCTACTAGCGACGCGACGTATAAAGCAATAACAGGCCAGACGAAACAACTGGATGGCCCATAAATTTACCTACAACATTACGACTCGTGCAAATAAGTCACAACTCATTTAACCTGCCCTTTTAAGTAGTTATTTCGACAACTCTTAACAGAAAGAAAACAAAATTGGAAAAGAGAAAGATAATGAGACACTCCCACCTTAAGCCGTGTGTGTCTACTTATAGGAGACCATTTGGCAGAAGCGTAACATTTGACAAACGGTTTCCTCTATCACTAACGGTTGCCACTCACTTTCTGTTTTCGGTTATATTCTTTTAATGTACACGCGATTTTATGGGGTTTTGGGATTTCCGAAACGGCTTAAATACCCAGTTAAATTAGAGACAAGACATAAAGCCAAATCGGGCAGTGTCGTACCACTTTTTTAAACTCAGTCTAAAAAAACCGTTCGCACTGTTGCTTGTGAATACTCTTTAGTTGCAATAATTTAATTTATTTATTATAATAGATATTAAATAATTGTGAATAAATTACTACAGGTATTAAGATAACAATGATATTTAGATATATTGACAAAATACATCAAGAATGAACTTAATGTAATAAAAAATTCTAGTTTATAAATTTAGTTAGTTGTGTGAATTTGTTAAAATCAATAATTTATGTATAAAACATAACATGAGGACATACTGAAAACCAGAATTAAAGAGTTATACTGGTAATTTCATTTTAAATGCTGCAAATATTATTGTAGGTAAAACAAATACATCTTGGAAGTTCTCCACTATTAAAGAGTTTGCTTTGATTGAGTCTTCATTTTATATACGGGGTTGGGATAAAGTATGGAACCAAGTAAATATCTTTTAAACGAAAAGAACGGTATTTATGAAAATTTGCAGGTAAGTGCAATGGAACAAAACGCATCTGATGTACATTTTTTTGATAATAATATACTTCCGGTTTAACCGGAAATGCCATCAACTTCTTTAATTTAAATGGGACACCCTATATATTTTTACAGATTTTGAAAGAGCTTGTTATTTTTAACTCATACATACTGAGTTTAGTGTAAAAAAATTGTAAAAACGAGGAATATAGCACATTAACCAACCTCCTTTGAGTTTTTTGCATTAGAGCAAAAAACTATGTAGATAAACTGATTGATATTGTTTGTATGCATAGTAATAAATAAACAAGTACTGTTTAGTACGTCTTTTGCCCCTCAAGTGTCAAATTCTAATTGACGGAAATAAATTGCACAATTTAGAATGGTTCAATTAAGTGAAAAAGAGCGTATTGAAATTTTAATGATGATCGGTTATGGTGATCGTGTTAGAACTCATGAAGAAGTGTGTCATATTTTTAATAATTTGCATCCGGAGAGAAATCCTATATCACGCTCAACAGTAACTAAAGCATTACAACGTTTTAATACTACTGGCATGGTAAAAAATTTGCTAAAACTGGAAGACCGCGGACTGCAACGAACGAAACTGTTAAACAAAATATTGCAATCGATTTAGAAGAATCACCTCAAACTTCCACCACAAATTTGACACTAAACATCAGTCAATATCAGTCGATGTTCTGTAGGAAAGATATTAAAAAGTGAAAAGTATCATCCGTATAAGGTACAGTTGGTTCAAGAATTGTCATACGATGATTTTGACCGACGCGACGGCTGGAATTTTGCGAACGGCTAATGGACATCTGTAATGTCGACGAAAATTTTGCTTCTAGCATAGTTTTTTCCGATGAGGCAACTTTTTGTTTAAATAGAACAGTTAATCGCCATAACTCAAAGTATTGGTCAAATGAGAATTGGATTCATGAAGCACATACCCAGCATCCACAAAAGTTAAATGTTTGGATGGGAATTGTCGAAAATAAGCTTATAGGCCCATTTTTTATCGACGGAAACTTGAATGGTGACAAGTATTTGGATCTTAGACTCTTAGAATCGTGATATCTGAGGAACGGTAATACTTATAGAAAAAATTATAAGGACCATTTTTGTAGAGAATTTTGAGATCTATAAGTTTGGTTTAAGGTATTTTTTCAAAAAAACTTACGGTTTTTGAGAAAAACTCAAAAAACCTAAAATTTTGACCTTTGACCCCGTACAACTTCTGAAGCACATATAGGGCAGATGGGGACTTTTTAATTTTTCATTTTTATAGTAAAATAAAGGTATTTACCAATAGTCAGCTCTGTCGGAATTTTTGTTATTTCAATATCGTATAATGACCGGACTATAAATTAAATACATAAACAGTGGAATGAATCGCTAACAACTAAAACGTTAAAAACCATAAAAACTTAATTACTGTAACTCTGTATATTAAATTAATATGATAGTTTATCATCATACGCACCCTTACGTATGCCAATGTGCTGAAATAGGTGTTTTGGCATTACGAGAATTTAAATTTATTTGTTAGAGTGTGGGGTTGGAACTTTTAATAGATCGTTAAGAGGGTGAAGACTTTTTAAGTATTAACACGTCATTTTTGATATACAGCAACATGTGTTTCTATTTTAGAAAGTCAAGGGGGTATATATTAGGGAAATTTACGATGCCAAGACGTAGGTTACTGTTTTAATTGCAAGACGGGTAGAAAGGATCAATAAAAACTGTATTTTGACAACTGGCGTTGAATTTTTAAACAGTTGCATGTCATTTTTTGGTAGATATGAGCCAAAGCAATGTTTGCATGTGTAATATAGTATACTGAATCGAATTTCAAGAGTTATTGAATTAACTCCCTTGATATTTATTTTGCAGCATATCCCTTTATGTTTGTCGATTTGAATAACGTTGAAAGTAGGTATGTAGTAATTTCATTTTAACGGTGTGTGTATGCACTTGTTCTAGTTTGTTTGTTCACGGTTGAACAATATTTGATTATTTGCGTCTATCCATATGAAATTTAGACTAAATTTAATATTCTTTTGGTTCTTTTTTATGTAGAAAAAATATTAGTAAGATAGCTGGTAACAATGTTATGTCTGTGCCGCTCTTCAACAAGGTGAGGATCAATTATCCCATTCTCAAACACAACCATCCAAATACACTGCTCAACAATTGAAGTGGATATTTTTTAAATTTCAGAAAATTGCGTATAAAAATAATAATTTAAATAGGTATACGTTTTATGCTCAAAGCAAGTGTGTGTAAGACTATAATGAGAGATTATTGAATTTAAAAACGTTTTTAAGCTCTCCTGTAAAACTTTGTTAATGGCGCTTACGTCTGTCTGGCGTCCACGCGTCGAAATAAAGTATTACGTAGGTAAAAAATTTAATGCAATTTGATTAAACAAGGATATTTAAGTTTTCTTTCTAAACGCACGTGTATGTTATGAGATCTTATTACGCGCATGTTATTGTTAAAAGTCAGCAATGTTGACAATATGCAATTTTTGATGTTTACAGACATGGGTGTAGAAAAAATTACTTAGCCCACTGCTTGTTTAAAAATTTTACAGCTTGACATGCTTTTCTTTGACTTCGTTTGTAATTTTTCTCTCTCTCATACGTAGGGGTACGGATTTTGTCTGTCATAAACATCCGCCTATCATTAACGAAGATGTCAATTTCAATTCTCTTAGGTTTTACCTCAGTCTACTTATGTTGTCCGTTGTCCTCATTCCATGTCAAACCAAACAAAATTACATATCTTTTATTACCCTTTCTTTATACAAATGAAAGTTCTCCGCCTATTTCATGAACAATTTCCGAATTCGCCGCCAATATCCCAAGGTACAATTAGTAAAATAAAGAAGCAATTTCGCGAATTTGGACATCAAAAGCAGATGGAAAAAACAGCTGCCAATACACTAAGTGATGATATCAAATTCGATGTGATGCTTGAGTTTGAAGAAAACCCACATAGACCAGCATCCGAAACATTTAATGTCAGCCATACATCGATACTAAATCCTGGACAAAATTAACGCACCACTCAATTTTTTTTAAATATTAAGATAACGATCTGATGTCTGTTGATAATCTAGACACCTACTGTCAAAATTTCGTGTGACAAGAGCATAATTATTGCCATAATTTTACACTGTCTCCAAAAGTTGAGCACATTGTTGTTAGAAAAATCGTTGATTAACAAAAGATTTCATTTGCTAGAAGATGTTGTGTTGTTAGTAGTATTAGTTTTAAGAGTTTTAGTGTTAAAAAATGAATGGTCGCAGAAATTTATCGGCTGAGGACGCAGTAAAGGCATCAACTTTACTGGAAGTAGGACATTCTATGCATTTTACGAATGCAAGAGATGACCGTTTTCTGAGGCTATCTGCTCTTAGAAACAGGACAGTCACTGGTACAATGTTAAAAAATGAGTTGGCAATTGCTTCCAATGTCCTGATATCATCTCGAACTACGAGAAGACGTCTAAAGGAAGCTGGATTGAGCAATAGAACACCAGCGAAAAAACCTTTGCTAACCAGGGAACACAGAGTTGCAAGACTACGTTTCGCTAGAAATCATCAAAACTGGACGGTTGATGATTGGAAGAGCGTTTTATTCTAAGATGAGACTAGAGTCAACTTAAAATTTTCGGACGGGCGTGAGCGTGTCTGGCGAAGGCCAGGAGAGAGATTTTCAAGATGCAATATTACTCCAAAAATTCCATTTGGTGGAGGCACTGTTATGTTTTGGGGAGGAATTTGTTGTGTACAAAAATAATAATTTAAATAGGTATACGTTTCATGCTATCAGTAAACTATGTTTACAGCAATTTTTTTGTCATTTTTTTTTCTTTTTAATCGCTGTTTAACCAGAATTGTAGGAATTCGATTTCAAAATACCAACATTTTAGCCGCGTAGAAATACTTGCAGTGACTTTAACATTGTTACTGTTTACCTGAAAAAAAAAGTCAAGAAGAAGTTGCTACACGGCTAAATGTGTACCAAAGTGTTATCAGTCATCCATGGAATCGATATTTGGAAAATAAGAAACCGAACATTTACTGCTTCGAGAATTAACAGCTTCTTTAGGCATGCTACCGGAAGAGTGATATCTAGTTAAACTGTTAGAAGAAGGTTGCATGCATCTAATTTAAGAGCCAGAAGGTGTAGTTCACATCCACCGTTGACTGCGAATCGATTGACGTTTCGTGATTTTGTCAAAATTTTATGAGCGAAAATTGCCAAAAAGCAACACACTTAAATAAAACAAGAAGAAAGTTTGGCCGGGAAAAATTTTTCTCTTGAATGGTATTCGACAAGACTATTTTACAATTTTTTCAGTTTTGTCCACTTAGAGTCGTTGTTTATTCCAAGTGGACAGTTTTTGAACCAAGATCCATTCTTCCAATTGGGGTGAATGGTAAGAAAGAGTCTGTCTGATAAAACCTTTGGTACTCTTTTTTTCATTAATTTCAAGAATAGTCTAATAGGCTAGGTAAGTACCAAATCTCCATATTTCAACCAGCAAGAGTCATTACAACTTTATATTACCATTTACCAATTAGTGTCATTAGAAAGAGTATGGATAAGTCAATTACATATACTACATAACAATCGCATTTAGTTAGTTAGTCGTAGGTTGAGGGTACTACTTTCGAATAGAAAAAATTAAAACTTGTTTTTCTTCAAAATGTTTCATGAAAACACCTAAAATGGAATTGGATTAAATTTGTAACAAAATGGCGCAAACCGTATGTTGATAGCATTTGTCGAATTCCAGATATGAATAAAAAACTCCCTTCAGATGCTTTTAGTTGTAGAGTATTGTTTAAAAAATTTTTTTTTTTTAATTCTGGCAAATTATAAACGAATATTAATATAGACAATTACATTTAGGTTCAAACGTTTGGAATATTTAGAAACAATATATCTACTTTTAAATCAAAATAATACTAAAGTTGATTCGTTTTTGTATTCATTTGGTCATATTTAATTGATTTGGGTGCTTTCACATTATTCCAATTCTTGTTAAAATTTCATTTGAGCTGTTTAAAAATGCCCAGAGACATGATATATCATATTTTAATAGGTCTAGAGTAATTGCTTTGTTACAACAGGGCTTTAGTCCAAGTGAATCGCGATTATTGTTGGTGTTACTCAGGGTGCTGTATCAAAAATTAAAAAAAAATCCAAGTCACAAATGATGTAAAGGATCGTCTCAGAAGTGCCAGAAGTCGATGTACAACAGCAACACAAGACCGGCAGATAACATTGATAGCTCGAAGAAATCGACAGGAATCTACAAGTGGCATATCCAAAGAAATTGCTAGACTTGAAGGACTGAATATTTCAAGGCAAACAATTATACGAAGATTAAATGCGGTAAATTTGTATCACAGAAGACCTCTACGAGTTCCCAAACTAACCTATTAACAAAAAATTGTAAGGTTGCAATGGGCATAAGAAATGTTACACCATGTTCCTAACTGGAATTACGTGATGTTCTCTGATGAATCAATAATTGGCTTGGTTTCTGATTGGCGAAGAACGCTAGTTTGGAGTGCCCCAGGACGACGAGCCCGATTAGAAACAGCCCAACCACGTGTTCCATTTGAAGGTGGGAGTATTATGGTTTGGAGTGGTATTATGAGGGGTACACGGACGCCTCTCCTGGGTTTGGAGAGAAGAATCACTGGTACTGTGTACATCGAGGAAGTTTTACATCATGTGGTGCGTCTATTCCGGGTGGCGGTAGGTGATAGATTTGTGTTTATGCATGACAATGCACCTCCACATCGAACAGCTGCAGTACAAAATTTTTTGGAAGAAGAAGGAATATCAACATTAAGATGGCCATCAAATTTCCCTGACATGAACGTCATTGAAAATGCCTGGGACATTCTTAAAACACGCATTAAGAAGCGAAACCCTCCCCCAATTACTCTACGAGAACTGAAAGATGCTGCTCGTGAAGAATGGGAGAGAATTCCGCAAGCCCAGCTCGACCATTTAATCGATAGCATGCCACATCGCCTACAGTCATGCATACAGGCCCATGGAGGAAATACTGATTATTAATTTTATTTAAAAACCTTTTTTTGCTTATTAATTTATTTAAAAAAATTTGTAATACATTGTACATTTTTCTGACTTCGAGATTTATTCAGTTTTGTGTAGAGTTGTAGTAAAATGATTTTTACTTATATCAAAAATATTATTTATAAAAATTAACATAATATGGACATAATATGTGTATATATTTAAATGCAAAATACTAAAATTAATATATTTTTACATTATAAACGAGAAAAAAGGTTAGGTTATGTTAAGTGAAGTTTGGATTTGGAGAAATAGAATAGACATACGTCTTTGAAAAAAGCGCCACCAAAACTGTTGAACTAAATTGAAAGGTTGATGTAATAATGTTCAAATTTTGCGTGCAACAAATCTTATAAAATATACCTTTTTTTAACTTCATATTTTGCTAGTCGCATTCTCTATGCTTTCTTTAGGAGTTAAGCTTCTGGCTTTAAAATTCGTGATCAAAAATTGTCAAACTTTTTAAAAACATACCATCACTTAAACGCCAATATGTATTTTATTACTTACAACATAAAACTAAACTAAAAAACCTAATATCCTAGAGAAAGAACTTTATCCTGTTAAAATTTAAATACGTAATTTAAAGGGGTTCTTTAGATTTGTTGTTTACAAAACGATTGAAATTTTGGGTACAATTCAGCTGTCACATTTTAGACTCCCCTCTTAATCAACACACTAAAAATGATATTTTTGACACAAGTACATTTAGAGTTACTTCTTTCTTAACTGCAATTAATTGTAATTTGTTTTAAACAAAATATACCATCAATAAAGTTATTCAATCACGAAACGATTGTTTACCCATAACATACTAAAACTTTCAACAATTTATTAGTTACACAGTATTTTTAAAGTTCGTGAATAAGTAGATAAGATTGAGGTTGAACCTAAAAATGTTCACGCTAGAATAAAAGCATTATTACGTTCTCGACACCAGTCCTGCAACAATTATATCAATACGTAGAATATAAAACTAAACATGCAATGTCTATCTGATGTATATTCATTACTTAAATTCCTTTTCTGTTTTTTTTTTAACCATTCAAATGGTATTATCAGTTCATTTTTAGACACGGAATATCATAAACATTGCACGCCATACAAGTTGGAGAAACAAATCCTATATTTTAACTTATATTTCCTGTCGTAAGTATCAAGTCAAGAGAAACAGTGGCGTCTGTGTCAGAATTAAAAAAAATAATACCTGCAAAATAAATAAATATTAGAAAAATGTGTAATTTATTGTTTTTTTAATTGTTTTAATTATGGTGAAGTTTTAACCTAGTTCGATGTTAGTTCTTTATTTCCTAGTGTTCCAATCACACCAGCTTTGCAAAATCTAGAATATTAATCCTGAATAATCTGGGTGTTGAAAGAAGAACATGACTAAATTGATTGTACTAACCCTTACTTTTTCGAAGTCCATCTTATTAAGAATAATAAAAAACTCTTCGTTTTATTTAAAAACTGCTTTTTTAAAAAACTCAATGACAGCCGTTTCGCTAGGCAACTAGCATCATCAGATTGACATATTGAAGTTTCTATTTATTTGTTTGTAGCTAGGTACCTTATGTTTATTAGGTTGTTATAAGGCTAGACCAAGTATGGAAGTAATAAGACATAACAATATTAAAGCCTAGATGTTATTAGCCCTAAGGGATTATCCTGGATGTATTTCCCTCTAAGATCAGTATAACTGTGCAATGATATAGAAAAACCAGGAAAAAACTATATCATGCTGATCTTTACAATAACTTAATATATTTGTGTTACAATTACGTCTTTTCTATGTATAAAATGAAGACTCAATCAATTTCTTCAAGGAAATCTAAATTTTATTTTTTATTAACAAGTGTCTCATTGGTGTGTAAGAGTGAGGTTGGATGTTCAAGTAGGTGTTTTGCATAATTTGACTTATCTGGTTGTTTTAATCTATATGCTCTTAAATGTTCCTTCAATCTTACTTCAAAATTTCTTTATGTTTGACCTATATATACAGCATTACACTTTGGTATAGATATGTTGATGATGTGTTAGCAGGATTTGTAGGTAGTGAACGACAATTAGATATATTTTTTAATTATATTAATACCTTGCATCCTAAAATTAATTTTACTTCAGAAGTTAAAGAAAATAATTCAATTAATCTTCTAGATTTAAAAATTGAAAAAGTTAATAATTTACTAAATTATTCAATATACAGAAAACCAACACAAACAGATGTAACCATACCATATAACTCAAATCATCCTATAACACATAAATTAGCAGCTTATAATTCTAAGATACATAGGGCATTTTCAATTCCAATGGACAAAATTAACTTTGATAAAGAAATTGATATCATAAAACAAATAGCTACATCTAATGGCTACCCAATTCATTTGATAAATACATTAATTAATAAAAAAGAACAGAAAGTGGCACTACAACTAATATTTCCTAAACAAACTAAAGAAATTAAAAGTTATAAAAATATTACATATTGTGGAAGTATTTCCAATAAAATTTCAATAATAATATCTTCGGCAACATCAGCATTAATATAATTTAAAAAACAAAATAATGTTGGTACAAAATTAATAAATGTAAAAAAAAATTACCTAAATTAAAAAAATCTGGTGTTTACAAAATTAATTGTCCAAAGTGTAATGCTGTATGTATAGGTCAAACATAAAGAAATTTTGAAGTAAGATTTAACCAACATTTAAGAGCATATAGATTAAAACAACCAGATAAGTCAAATTATGCAAAACACCTACTTGAACATCCAACCTCACTCTTACACACCAATGACATCCAAATACTACACACTTGTAATAAAAAAGAAAATTTAGATTTCCTTGAAGAAATAAAAAGACATCTAGCAGATCCACAATTTAAAGTTGTTAATGAACAAATAAATCTTGGAAGTTCTCCACTATTAAACTGTTTAATTTGATTGAGTTTACATTTTATACATAGATAAGACGTAATTTTAACACAAATATATTAAGTTATTGTAAAGATCAGCATGATATAGTGTTTTCCTGGTTTTTCTATATCATTGCACAGTTATACTGATCTTAGAGAGAGATACATCCAAGATAATCCCTTAGGGCTAATAACATCTAGGCTTTAATATTGTTATGTCTTATTACTTCCATATTTTTAAAAAATCTCTTTGTAAATTCACTTTGGATCAACGAGAACACATTGGTACCTTTTAACTCTCAGTACACCAAAGAATTCAATAAAATTTTCGGTCAAGTGGGAACAACTATTTATTTAGAAAAAATTGTATCTATGAAATAAATTGTAATATTTGTGGTAAAAAGTATATTGGACAAATCCAAAAAATTGGTAATAACTAGATTTAAAGAGCATTAAGCTGATTTAAAATTTGGACGCGTAGAAAAATCTAGCTTTTACTAAGAACAATTAGATAAATGCAGACAGTTGTTAAAAAATGTATCAAACAATAGATTGTTAGGTGCGTTTGAAAGTATGAAAATTATTAAGTGTAAGGATAGATTAAATAAATACAAAGGACCCTATCTTTTGTTTCAGCAAGGTTTCTACAGCTAAACTTATACCTACTTTATCTTGTCACAGTCTCTTCCTGCCAGTTATTTTGTTGTTAATGTATTATTTACTGATAGCTAAAAGAAAAATCAATAGTGTGTGCATCTACCTCTGTACCTACCCTCTCTATTTGGAAAATTTATTATATTATTGATGTAATCCTAAAGCCAACTGATCCAAGGTTTGGGAAGATAAGATTTGCCTTTTTGGCCAGAAATTTCGGCCCAAATAAATTCTATACTATTTATATCAGATGACATGGTGGTAACTTCATTCTTGTATTACCATTACAGTTCTTAACTATTTGCGTCCGGTGAGGATGGGCATTTTCTTAAATCACAACAAAATGGTTCGCTAATTGTACTAAAAAATGGCTCTATTACTCTTTTTTGACATCTTACAGCAGTAATTTTCTCACTAATTAAAACAATGACAATCAAAACATATGCAAACTGTTCCACTCCCAATAAAGGAAGGATGGCACTCTCAGATTGTAACTTTCCACAACAATGTTCGGCCATCATTCGTATACAAAGGAAGTTTGGACCAGTCATCTCCTTAGTCGTGGATGGGTAGAAATAAATATTCTCACTGCTCTTTCTACTGAGTTAGTGCATTAGAAATAAATTGCAAAGTAGTAAAATATATGGTACTACGCGCCTGACTAGAAAATTATGTCACTTTGTATTTTACAATCGTATATCGTGACAAATAGCAATGAAGTATTGTAATTGGCTTTAATACTTGGTTATATTCCTATGCTTGTCATTATATAGTTTGATTTAATGAATTATAAAGTCGTAAATCATAGTCAAAGCTGATTTAGTTTTATTAAGTTTTATTTGCCAAAGATAATTTGAATAATATGCGCATTTTTATGTAGTGGTTTTATAGTAAAAGTGTTATTCAACAAGTAAATCAAGATAATACGTAATTTGTATGGAAAACTGTTATAGGAGGAGGATCAAGTGAAGTTTCACTTTTACTTAGATCTTATTCGATCAATCTCTCTTGGATCTTGGGTGGTGAGTTGGGCTAGTTCTGAGAAAACTTTTACCCTTTATTTATCAGTGAACCTAGGTGGTTGGACGTTGAATTTTGAATTTTTACAGTACAAGTGAGCCTCGTCAGTCAATGAATTATGGTTCCATAAAGACTTAGTCTACTGTGTGTCTATGTGGGTGTCATGACAACTTGCTGTCAAATATGACTCCCAAATATTTAACTTCGGTTTTCCAATCGATAACCAAATCTTTCAGTATAAAGTCGACATTTGGTCGATCGCGATTTTTCCGCATTAATTTTAATCTTCCATTTTTCCGCCCAAGCCAAATCGGTTACTGTACATATTTATAAAAAATCCCGAAACACGTCAAATTTAAATTATAACTTGACTTTCTTTAACGTGAAAATGCCACCCCTACCTTCAACCCCCTTAGGATGACAGGTACAACCCCCAATTTTTTAAATGGGAAGTATAGGCTTGTGATATATTATTTGAAAGGTAAAAAATTAATATCATGTTGTTACCGGAATTCGCTAAAATATACTCGAAACTTATTACAATATACTTAAAACTTATTTCCCGTTTAGGTCTTGATAATGAGAAAGTGAACAAAAACCATAGCAATGTGGTTTTTAGATGGTAACCATTAAAAAACTTTAAAGAATTTCCGTGGCAACGCTATTTTAACAAGCAGTATAGTAAATTGTTTTATTTAAGTTGTCATTGTTGTAATTTAAGTATAAAGTTTGTTCATTCAATTCTGAAAAATGGTTAGATTAACGGAAATGCATAAAATAACAGTTTTATAAATGATTGGTTACAAAGATAACATCCGAACACAACAGGAAGTAACTCGCCTATTTCATGAGAATTTTCCTAATTTACCGCCTATATCCCAAGGAACAATAAGTAAAATAGAAAAGCAGTTTCGCGAGTTTGGTCATGTAAGGCAGATAAAAAAGCAGCTGCCAATGCACTGAGTGATAAACTAAAATTAGATGTGTTGCTTGAGTTTCAGAAAAACCCACATACATCGAGTAGACAGGCATCCACTACATTCAATGCTAGCCATACATCGATAGCAAACATATTAAAAGAAAATAAATTGCATCCTTATAAGATGATACCTACTCAGGAGCTCATGGAAGACGATTTTGATAGGAGAACTTTTTTTTGTGAGCAAATGATGGACTTGTTGGAAAACAATATTATCCAATTAGAAGACGTTATGTGTTCTGATGAGTGTACTTTTTTACTTAACGGTCATGCTAATCGGCAAAATTGCCGCTCCTGGTCCACGGAAAATCCTCACTGGATGAGAAAGGAACACACTCAATACCCTCAAAAGGTTAATGTTTGGGCAGGGATTGTAGGGAACAATATCATTGGTCCCTTTTTTATTGAGGGCAACTTGAATGGCAACAATTATTTGGCACTACTTCAAAATTATGTCATTCCAACGTTGGCAAATTTATATCCTGATCCAGGTAACCCTCAAGTTCCAGCGAATACGATATGGTTTCAGCAGGATGGAGCACCAGCACATTACCAACTTAATGTTCGGCAGTACCTCGATACAATATTTCCCAATCGGTGGATAGGGAGGCGAGGATCGATTGAATGGCCAGCGCGATCACCTGATTTTACATTATTAGCTTTCTTTTTATGGGGATATGTGAAGAGCCATGTATACAAAACTAAACCTTCTAATTTAAATGACTTTAAAAAACCAATAACGCTTGAGACTAGGTCGATCACGCCTGATATTTTAAATAATGTTAGAAGACAGTTTTATTTGAGATTAGGATGTTGCCAAGACGTTCGCGGAGAACATTTTGAACATCTACTTCATTAACATTTATAGTTCTTATTCATGTTCTACATTTTATTACGTTTTGCATTACATTTTAGTTTTTGATTGTATTGTAGCGAATTTCGGTAACAACCTGATATTAATTTTTTTATGTTAATTTTTGCATTAAATTTAAAAACAATAACATTTTTGAATAGAGAATGAAGAGACCTTTCAAATGATATATCACAAACTTATACTTCCCATTTAAAAAATTGGGGGTTGTACCTGTCATTCTAAGGGGGTTGAAGGTAGGGGTTGCATTTTCACGTTAAAGAATGTCTAGTTATAATTTAAATTTGACGTGTTTCGGGATTTTTTATAAATATGTACAGTAACCGAAATAATGAATTTATTCCATTTGGCTTTTACACACTGTATATAGGCATTCATCGTGTTTTAAAGATATTCTACACTTTTGGAGAATTTCCAAAAGCTTGAAAAATCGTGGTATCATCCGAAGATGTATATAATTGTATATAATGGGAGAAGGAACCGAACCCTGAGGATTGTCGGCTTCGATTCTCTTGATCGTTGATATGGAGGATGATTCATGGTTCGTCACTTTCATCTTTGATTTGGTCAAGAATAACTCTTTCAGGATTACCTTTAATAGTGTACTTCAACCCCTTTTAATAAGGTAGATCTTCAACTAAAAAAATTCTGACTGATTAATCGACACATGATGATTTTAATAAACGATATTATCGAAATTGTTCCAATTAATTAATAATCGCAAGATAAATACGAACATAACGAGAGTTTGTAATAATTATAAATGCAAATCAATCGATTACAAATGTTGTGGACTTTGTATAGTTTGATGAATGTAATTTCTAACTCAAACGCATTAGTTTGATTATGTCACAGATTAATGAGTTTGCAATATCACTAATTGAACAAAGTTGATCCACTTAAATTAGTTTTTTTCCTGTGGTTTTAATTTCAAATACACACTCAAACACATCTCGAAAGCTTAATTCTAACTATTTGAACTGTGAAATGAGCTTTTAATGCTGTCATTTTCTGAAACTATATGGAATTTTAACTACAAATCAAGAAAAAAATTAGTTATAAAAAGAGAAAGTGGTTAAATTTTTCCATTTCCACTGTTTGAGAACTAAAAAGCTAGAGAGCTAATAACGTTTTTAATCAGTTTTGGATATATTGTTCATAAAATTGTAACATGTCTATCGCCATGCTACCCTTCCTTAGTTTCCCATTTATAACATTTTCGTTTACACCTCCTGTGGCAAATTATAATTTGTTAAATAAACAAATATTCTTTAAATATCAGTTTGATTTATATACCCACGGACTATAAGTCTTCAGGGTGACATCAAATGTAGTTTATTTTTGCTCTCATATTCAGTCCAATTACAAGGTTTTTCTATCTTTCCGGGATCCCTTTTTAGAAGTGTTATGGTTACAATTTTTGGTGCATTATTTAACTTTAAATGGATTATTAGACAGCTGAGTTAGTTTTCTAATCAGTAAAACTAGTCTGGGTTTATAAAGATTTTCTTAAGAAACTGCCAAAAACCAAAAAGGTTACTTTGATGTGGTTAGAAGGTAATGAAGGGATAATAAAAAATGAGGAAGCTGACAGGCCCCTCGGTCACCCAAAAAATGGGCAAATCGGTAAGTGAAAACCGACAGAACATGCAAATACCAGAAGAAATTGCTTCGACTCCCTATTAAATTAGAAATAGGCCAATAAGAAAACTGCATGGCTTCTATAAAAATATTGGCTTTCAAGAGTTTAAATAGAATAGGATATAATCAAAAGAAGTCTAATAGGCTTGTAGGACCCAAGGACATCTAATCTAATCTAGCTTTTAAAGCAATTTACAAAATTCTGTTAGGAATTAGTTTTTAAGATGTTGGCTACCGGAATTTTGAAGAACGGATTAATTAAAAAAATAATGCACGAATTTCACGTTAATCTTAATAAAAACAAAAAAAATAAAACAAAAAAAACCGGAATAATACAGGCAGTCAATTATCTTCTTAATTGTAAATGTTTCTCACTCTATTTCGATTATAATATTTTCGGATGTACACAGTAAACGTTGATGATTTAAATCTGAAGATTCAAGGGGAACTTGGTGTCATACAAATGTACCTATTGATACAGATTGCATGCCAGCGAAGCTGTAAATTTTCCCAAAATGTTTTTGAACTCACTGGATTTGCCAGGCATGACACCGCTTAATTTACTATTGAAGGTTGGATCTCCAATTATCTTGCTTCGTAATTTGAACCTGCCACGGTTCTACAACGGTAGGCGATTAGTCATTAAAAAATTTATGAAAAACACTAGCGAAGCCAGAATTTTAAATGGCAAGTTCCGAGATGTTATACCTACAGATGTGCCGACAAATCCCAAGGCTTAGATTTGGCTTAGATATTTACAATGAGTTTTTAAGAATAATAAAAAACTTTTCGTTTTAACGTTTCCCACATTTCAAAACCCCCAAAATCACCCACCTCGAGCCTCCCACTCGCATGGTCTTCTTGCGTCAGGCAAAAGTTCATCGACAATTCTTCTCGTCCTTTTTTCATCAATTGAGGCAATTTTTTGTGGCCTTAGAAAACGGGTTGCTATCCTATACCCGTCCCCCCACGGATTTTCCTCTAATTCCCCCACCAGGTCTACCAATCTTTTTCTCTTTCCCCTAATTCTACTTCTTCTGAGTTTCTTTCCGGCTCCCTAAATTGTCTCTCAAGCTTCTCATCTTCCCCACCCTCCCTTCTATTCCTAATCAGCCTCCTCCTAATTCTAATGGCATTCCTTCTTGTTCCCCCATTTCTTCTGTCCACCAGTAAGGAACATCTTTTGGTTGCCCCTCACACAATATGTTGCCTTCCTCACAGCATCAACCATGACCTTATACCCACCCTCTAGAAAAGATCCCACATTTTGCATTTTTTTACCAACCATCCTCTAGAATTTTCCCGTCAATACTTCTGACCATCGGATTCCCTTTGTTGCATTTTGCCTGGACCTTGAGATTGAACCCTATGGCTCCAAACATTTGAGAATGGATGAGTTCTATAAAAGAGAAATGTTGCCAAATTAACGAGCAAAAAAATACTGAAAAAGGTTAGTCGCATAAGGAAGCAGTTTTTCCAATATATTTTTGGTTGTTCTTATGTATTTTGGGCCCCTTTATCACTCGTGTTGTACCCGAAAGATATGGAGGTCTTTTAACATATTTTTAGTTTGTAGTATTTTACTTCTTACAGTTGACGAAAAACTAAATGTTAGCTGTCAACACATACACGTATCATTAGATATTGTCCTGTTATTATTTAGCACTGTTTGGCTTCGTATTTTTGTATTACTGATTTTTTATTCTAAATTTATCTGTTAATGATTTGTGTTACTCTGATCTGCTTTTATTATTGCAAATACCATCGAGAAGAGTAATTCTACCCGGATTTGTATCTTCGTTGTGATTCCACAATACAAATTGCGATGAAGCATTGTGCATATCAAAATTGTAGAAATAATACAGGAACTTTATTTAAAGGACGAAGAAGGAATTCTATTAAGTTTATTCCGTTTCCTAAACCCAGAAAATGTCCGAGCAGATGCCTCAAATGGATTGATTTATGTGGCAACCAAACTCTGAATTTTGCCACAATCAACAAAACCACCTATATTTGTAGTGAACATTTCGTTCATAATTGCATAGATCCAAAACCTTATTGTAATAATGAATCTACTAAAGTTGAGGAATATGCAGAAATAACTCAAGTTGATGTACAAGAACATGCTAGTGTCTTAGACAATCAAATAAATGTTGACAATCAATCTAAGAATTTCCCAATTAAACCCACTACAAATATGTTGGAACACAATTATAGCTCTACTAATTTTATAAGGCAAAGAAAAACTAAACCAAAAAAAAATTACAAAAATTGAAACAAAAGATAGTACAAGTATATTCAAATCTTCACCGTAGACGGAAATACTCGTACAGGAAAAACTATTTTTCATATAAAAACCTAAAAACGACAAATATCATGTTTAAATACTTTACTGGACTTATTCCTCCACATTTTGAAGCATTTTATTCATTCCTAAATGAAAATGTTATGAAGGACTTAAGATACCAATTTAAACATAAAAGGTAGCTCAAAGCAGAAATACAAAAACACGAAGCCAAACAATGCTAAATAATAACAGGACAATATCTAATGATACGTGTATGTGTTGACAGCTGACATTTAGTTTTTCGTCAACTGTAAGAAGTAAAATACTACAAACTAAAAATATGTTAAAAGACCTCCATATCTTTCGGGTACAACACGAGTGATAAAGGGGCCCAAAATACAAAAGAAAAATCAAAAATATATTGGAAAAACTGCTTCCTTATGCGACTAACCTTTTTCAGTATTTTTTTGCTCGTTAATTTGGCAACATTTCCCTTTTATAGAACTCATCCATTCGACACTCCATACTTCCATCCAAATCTAAATTAGCGGTAGCTTAGCGGTATCTTAGCGCTAACATAGCGGTATCTGAGCGGTATCTTAGCGGGTTGTATCTTTCAACAACCAAGAGGGGAAATTTCACAAGATGAGTAACTTGAACGTTTTTTCTGACTCTTCAGACGAGCGTATTAGTTGAAAAGGGGATAAAATTACCTTACTTGTCTTATATATAAACTTGCTCAAAACGGAAATCGTGTTTGTGTCATTTGTCAGAAGGAATACGTTCGTTATTCAATTGCAAGCGAGAGGTGCGTTCTTTGATTGGCCTCGTTCAAACCGATAAATAGTTAGCGTCTATAAGGGGTGTCTCGTGTACAGTAGCATTAGCAGTGATTCGGGGTCGGTTTTAACGTTAGTAATAGCGGTATCATTTGTGGTCGGATAATGTTGCAAGGTGGCAGGACGATAGACATGTTACACATTGAAGAGAATTTTATTCTAATGCACGATAACGTTCGCCCGCACGTTGCCAGAATAATAACGGAATACTTTTAAGAGGTTGGTATCCAAGTTTTACATTAGCCAGCAGTTAGTCCAGATCTAAACCCAATTGAACATGTTTGGGACTATCTGGAGGGGCTTGAGAACTCGTAATATCGCTCCAGACAACCTTAATGAGCTGGAAAATGTTTTAATAGAAGAATGGGAAAATTTGGATTTGGATTACATAAGTGACATTGCCAGAGGTGGCAATACCAGATACTAATAAGTTATATTTATCGTTTAAACTTTAAATTTTGTTACTTTTTATTATTTAATTTTTCTAGAGTAATAAAAACTTTATTCATAAATCACTGCGATATTTTATGTGACGTTTATTTATATACCAATGCTCTATATCCTCGATGTCCTTTATAAGCACACCAAGAGCAGCAAAAACAGTGACAATATTTCTATAACCACCTCAAACTCTGGTTTGCATTTTTGTAGGACGGATTTTCAAAATCGTATTACATCGAAGGCGTTTGGGAGTTTCTCAGATATTTGATTTTCTGCTTTCGAGCATTTTTAGAGACGGTCACACTGGGAAAGTTGCTGTAAAAGATTTTAAAGTCGGCAGCTTATGTCTGTAGCCGATTAAATTGCCGTTGCCGGAGATAAAAATCAAACTATTCCAAATTATTCACGTCTTCCTTAAACAGGACAAAAATTGACCACCTTTCATGTTTTTATACACACAGTAAACAGTAAAACAAGCTGTACAAGTTGCAAGCAATGCCGACCACAATTGTATGTTTTCCTTATAAAAAGGAGATTACAAAATCTGATTAAACAAGCAGGGAAAGGGAAAAAAACATGAAGATTACTAAAGTAACAAACAAGAGGAAGTAACAGTACTCAGTAGTGAAAAAGGAAAGAACTGTATCTTATCATAAGCAACATAATCATAAAATTCAATAGGAATCTCTAACAAAGTTGTATTAACTATAATATGCCAACTATTCCAAAACCACATGCTTGAGTTTAGCGGGAATTCCGTCAATCCAATGCTTGAATATCTCCATCTACAGTGAATGCTATAAGAAATTTATAACAAGATCAACATATTTATTAAACTTGCAGAAGAAAACATTTTTATAGGAAGAAATCCAAACTTCAATTTTAGTTTCCATCATCCCTCGTGAATATTAAAATTCAAATTTCCTTATTGGATTAAATTTCAATATGGCCCGGTTTGTCCTGTCTGAAGCGATCATCTCAGGAAAGCTGACAAGACAACAATGGGTCTTTCCATCCGTTATTTTCGGACCCATGCAAAGCTACGAAGTAATATCGAAAATGAAATATTTTACTCCGATACACCCTTTCACGCTACCCGTCGTTTATATATATACAAGGGATGTAACTGAATCAAAGGGCTGTCTATTTCGTATTTAAATTTTCCATTTAGTTATAACAGGTCCAAAGTGTCCAATAAATAATTGTCAAAAAACTAATATGGTGGATAAAACTGAATAGTTTTTGAGTTTAATCACCCAAATTTGATGTCGAAGGATATTATTTGAAACAAAATCAATTTTTAATGCTAAAATAGGAAAAGAAAACAGACAAGGACCAGGTGGAAAATGTAGTTGAGGTTTCAAAAAAATATTTAAACACGAAAACATTTAAAATGGTGAAATAGGGATGAGATTTAGGGGTTAATAATGGTTTTCTGCGATTTAAGACAAAACGTAAATTGTTTCACACAAAAGTTGTGGATGGTACCCAGACAACAATTTTACATTCTTTGCACATAATAAGAACATTCTTTTTGGAACAAGGATGTTCTATTAACATGCGTAAATACCGTTCAGTACATGATCAGAATGTGATAGTCACCTCAAAAGGCCGTACCAAATTACTTGATATGTAGTATATGCAAAGAATGTTCTGAAGTATGTAAAGATCAAATTCTCAGCATTAGATGGTGATGGTAATATTCTATTTTAGTTCAAACAAGAACGTTCTTAGAATATGTCTTGATACGACTCAGTGATAAAAATGTTCTGGTAGTACATAAATAGCAAATTCTCCGTATTACCATATATTTTTACTGTACACAGTCTAGATTACTACTGCACGAACATACACTTTTTTACTGTCTATGGCGAGTTATATTCTTCAAATATCAAAAGTAATCTTGTAACTTGCTCATCCAAACAAAAGGAATGAACATCGCACATTATATTCACGTCCCCAAAAAAATATTCCTTAAATCGTTTGTGTTTATCATATCATCATATCACTTTCAACGGAATGATTGTTGGCTATTTAAACATGTTAAGAATGTACCATAAAGAACATACAAATTTCCAGGAAAAGGAACGTGAAATGGAGTTGTTTAGCATATACCTTTCAGAATGTTCGAAAACGTAATTCATGGGCATATTCTTAGAATGTGAATGTACCATTAGTGTTATGTGAGTAGAAAAATCTAAAACTTTTGTATGTATAAAACAATTGTAACAATACTAGTTCCAAAAAGAGATCCCGGCTATCAAAAATAAGGTAATAACAAGAGAAGGTAGCAATAATTTGTAGCGGTACGACAAAAAGAAGTCAGGTTTTCAAATAATTGAGCAGATAAGAAGGAAAACTACAAATTAAGAATTTATCGTCACTGAGGGCAAGGGAAAGGAAGGAAACGAACACTGTCATAATAATGAACAGGAGTTCCGTTTGATGCAGAATTATACCCCTTATAGTAGCAGTCCCTTTTAATGCAGAAATATACCCATTACAGCAGCAGTTCCTTTTGATGAAGAATTTATTAATAACCGTTTGATTTATATACCCACGGACTATAAGTCTTGAGGGTGCAGCGTATTCTGTTGACATCAAGTGTAGTTTATTTTTGCTTCCAAATTCAGTCTAATTACAAGGTGTTTCTATCTTTCTTACCTTAGTTTTGTCTAGTTTGTTTGCTTAATCGAAAGCGTTCAAAAGATAGTGGCGCCCTTAACCCTTATATACCACCAAGGCTTTCTATAGTAAACATTAACTTGGAGTCGAACCCTTCCTTGAGAGATTCTCATAGCCGGGATCTCTTTTTGGAACTAGTATTCTTACACACTTTTCGGCATAACCTCAAATTAACCGTAAGAAAGGCGAAAAACCGATTTTCCAGTATTTAAATTTGTTTTTCGTATAAAAATAATTAAATTTAACTATCAACCATTTTAAAATAAGATTTAATGAACAGTTAAGAGCATATGCAAACTACCTACTTAAACATATGCATTCTCCAGTAGATAGGTACAGAGTATAGTGTGGTAAATACCAAAGGTTAAAAGAAAAATATAAAGATCCAGAAGAAGGGGAAGAAATGCCGTGGATCACAACTGAAAGAAAATAGAAGAATAGAGGAATAAAGACTCTTGATGGGAGAGAGAAAAATGAATTACAAAGCTGTGGGTCTAAAACAGCTGTGAAAAAATCCATGTAGATTAATTATTTTATCTTCTTTGCGTAAAAATTTGTTTTAAATCCAATTTGCCAAAAATTTTCCCCGGCTATATTCGACCGTTGTGGTTTTCAGCATGTGTTAGAGGAAGTGAAAATTCGCACGAAGACTTAGTTAATACTTAATTTGCTCAAAGGAAGTGTTAAAAAAAGTTTTCGACGGGAAAGCAGCTAGGGAAATTAGCGAGAAAGTTTCGGTCTCAAAATTGACGACAGATGCTTTTACTTCAGCTGAAACAAAGTTTTTTAAAATACTTAGACGTAACTCAAACTCAAACACTACACAAGTATATATTTAACTATATCAGTGACAAGTTTAATTGAAAGACATTTCGGTTACAGTTATACAGAAAATAAGATTAAAAAAATAAGAAGAAAATGCGGTATTTTATTAAGATTACATTTTGGGAAAATCTCGCTACAATATAACGACCTAAACATAACATAAAACCACTTCGTAATACCTTTACACGTAGAATCACGAATTGTTGGTTGTGTGGGTACAGTGGGAGGTAATTCTCAGCTTATAATCACTGGGTGTCAAAAGGAAATGAAGACGTTAAACTAAGACAATACCCGTTTCTGTTTAAAGCCATCCTTTTCTTTGCGCCAAGCTTAGGGCTTTAATTTTTTTGTACACTAAAATGAATACCTGCACTCTTATATAAAATAATACTAATTAAAAAATTTTTAATTAACACCGTATCATACACCTTTCAATAAAATTTGTAGTGGATGTTTTTTTTATCATTATTATTAATAACCATAAAACTGTTTGTTTCAATTTACAGTGCAGTAAAAAATTGGAGAAATAATTGGTATCTGAAAAAATGTTTTACCGGAAAAACATGTTACACTCCGTTCTGATTTTTCTTAACTTACCTTGATTTTGAAATTATCTCTGAGGTCAAAAATTTAGTTATTTAAATTAGTCTCTATTTTGTATGAGGTTTGCAATAGTTTCCATCTGAAATCTAATATTGTCAGCTGTTTGGGAATAATAATGTTTTATTTACATCCGAAAATAATATTATCAGCTGTTTGAGGATTGTAGGTCTGTTGGTTGTAAACTCACCTTTGGCCAAGCGTATGATTACTTTCAAATTTAAGTTGACAATATTCGCTATTCTAATAATTAAAATCACTATTTATTTAATTTTTTATCTTAGAACATAAAATAGTAAGGAAGTATTGCTCGTTCAAGGACAGGTGACCGGGATGGTTATCCAAGATGGCTACCGGAAGTTGCTTTTTAACAGTGGCGTCCTATATTTGTATTTGTAGAAAAATAATGTCCTTATTGAAACATACCTATTATTATTCAGTATGGACACTAATCATTATATATTAAAATAACCATTTTAATAAGGAAAGTAGAGGAAAAAAATAGTATAACATTGCCTAAAATGGGTGTACTAGATGTAAGGAAATAAAACCAGTTATATACTACACAATTTTTATTAACATTTTTCATTCTACCACTAATGGTCCTTCAATTGAATTTTGTGTAAACATGTCTAATTTTTTCTACATTATTTATTTTACTTTTACATATATAATAAATTCTTGTTTTTAAATATACTTCACAGATACTTTTTATAAGTTGTTTCCTACGAGGACTTTCAGAAGTAGATAGTAGAGTTTCAGGAACAGGAACTGGTGAAATAGTTTCACTGCTAGTAGTTATTATCTCTTCAGCATAAGGGTCGTTAGTCCTTACCTGCATAGAAAAGGTATATATTAGTGAATTATATGTTTAAGTAAAATATCTGTAAATAGATTTGAGAAAAAATATAGATTTGGTCAATGTTATTAAAGCAATTTGTGGATGTAGTAATTACTTACATATTTCATTCTTGCGATTTTAATTGTAGGTATAGCATTTGGTACTAGTAAAACAATTACTGAAGAAATTCTATCAAATGATTGTTCTGTAAAATGTTGTGAGCCTAAAAAGCTATTCTTGCCTGGACTCCAGTTATCTTTATTCACAATATTTAACCATTTCCGTCTAATATTTTCATCCCGTGGGAAACTGTGAATGTAATAATGTGTTAATTAATACACAAATACATTTATTGTACAACGTTGCTTTAGAATACTCCATAGACATAAAAATAATTGACATATACAGCTAAAAAATTGTAAATTAATGATAATTAAAATAAAATATCCTCTTTCCATTATTGATACGCCTATGTCAATTTAAGTAGATAGGTTAGGGATCAATACAAAGTATTAATTTAATTTAAACATAAAACTATAGTTTACGTATATATAATGTATATTCATTATAATAATAGCTACTTACCAATAAATAATTAATCGAAATTTTTAACAAAAAACTAAATTTTTATAACTTGTAAACAAAGTATGAGTCATAAATGGTTATCCAATATGGCCGACTTCCGTCGCCAGATTTTAACATTGTAGATATAACACAAACTCCTTCCTTACTATTTTATGTTCTAAGTTTTTTATTGACAATATTAGTAACTTAAAAACAGGTGCATAGTTTCTTCTTCTTATACTTTTAGTTAATGTCGTACGAGACTATAGGTAAAAATTTGAATTACTGGGTAATTTGTTGTTTTGTTGTGGCTACATGTTCTATGGTTCTATGGTTGGGTGACTGATTGTTCGATCGGTCAGAGGCGGAGTAACGGTGTAAACCTCCGAACGGTTCCGGGAAAAGGAAGTTTGGTTGTCTGCCATGAACGGTTCTCGTTCTCTTTTCGGCCTTACCTCGTTGCTTACCGCTAGGTAAAATATTTCATCGTAATAATTGTTAACGGATTTTCTAGTGGCATAGCACTTTTAAGGAACTAAATGTGTTGGATTTAGTAGTTGGGACAAGGAAGTCCTGGTAGGAAGTAAAATTTATTTCCACATTCGTAAGAAGGATTTTTGGTAAGAGACCGAATGCAGAGTCAGCCCATTTAACATCTCAGGGTACGTATAGCAGTCTGGTTATAAGGGACTGAATATTCATTAGAACCTTCTTGTAGGCTGTGCCGTTTTGAGGAGAGCTGGATCTCTCATGTGGGATAATTTGCTGGTTCCGAATACTAGGAGCCATACTTTGGCGTTGGCCAAATCCAGTTTTTTTAAGTAACCACTAGTTTTTATGGAGAGATGGTTCGTACAACAAGATGGAAGACTTCACCTTGAATTTCTCGAGTTATGTTATTTTATTCTTTATTAATTTCCTACAAGGTTAGACCAATCTTAGATAATATTCTTGGACCAATAATTAAATAATTAAAGTATTGTATTTCAGCATTGTATTAGTGATAATAGTTTAAACCGACAGGACTGGGGTAGGGATTAAATAAGATTATATATTGAGATAAATAACTAAGAGTTAAAAATTTAAGAAGTAAAACTTACCTCAATAATTTATAATAAAAGGATATATTAATAAGTTTCATCGAATCAGCAGTTACTTTTTCTTTATTACATCCAAAGTTTTCTAGTTTATAATTTTCACAGACAAACATTCAATATAAACAAAGAATGTAATTGACATCTTATCTTGAATAGGATCCATATTTTGCTATTTTATCACAATCAAATATTTCCAATCCATAATAACTGCAATTTCATATAACAATTCACCTTTGACCTAGTTCTCTTTTCAAATTCAAATTTTAATCTGAAACAATAAAAAAAAGGAAATAAAATTCAAAAGTATTAATGGTTTTCAATGTTTAAGAATTTAACATGTAGTTTTAGCTAGTTAAGTATTTAAATTAGTATTATAAAAAGGAAGTACTTACAAAAGTATAAGGAGACAAGTTGTAGTCTTCGATATTGTACAAATAAGTATTCCAATAGATCATGAGTACCTTAAAACACCACAAGAACAATTAAAAACATGTAACAAATGTAATGAAATACAGTAAACTAATTCTCATACCGAAAGTGTTGGACTTAATCAAATAAACTTATGAAAGAACACTTAAATAGTGCATAGTGAAATAACTATTGAAAAACTTAGTTTATAAACATTAACATTTTATGTAACATTATAAACATTAACATTTTATGTAACAAAATGTATGTAGGATAATTAAGTAAGTTTTTTATATAAATTTTAAAATGTTAATCTTTGATAACACAGAGAATCTCATCTTATATAAGGTGTAAGTAATACAAATAACAGAATCTCTTAAAAGTTTAAATTTTAGTTGTTAGAGTTTAAAATAGTAATTTTCAGTTAAAAAAGGATTAGTTTAATGGATTTATAGTAATTTTAAATACAATTGATAGTTTTAATAAAAATTTTGAAAGTCTAGAAAATATGACAGCTCAAGAAATTTGTCTATTTCAAATCTAAATTTTCATAAAAAAATTGCATTTAAAAATTATATTAATAGATTTTTTGTAAATATAAGGATAAGATTTCCCTGTACGTTAACAAAGGTACTATTAGATTTGTAATTTTATTACCTTGATATTCAAGAATTTTGGTTAAATTTTGTATTTAAAAACAATAGAATTCCGCTTCTTACGTCATATTTGTCATTTTCCTGGAAGCCTATAAAAAAGCGAGGAAATCTATGATTCACTCTCTTATGATCCTGATACCAGAGCCATTAACATCGTATGTATTAATTAATTACTAAAAAAAATTTGCATTAATCAAAAATCAGTTAATGTTAAATTAATACATGTAATATCAAAAAATACATGCATTAAAGTATTTAACCATTATTAAATTACTTACCAAAGTAATAAATTGGACAAAACCGAGGCAGATTCCAGTAGAATTTATGAGATTAAATTCCAGCGTCGTTTCCACAACAGGACCTTAGCAGCCATCTTGTAATTTCACATTTCCGAGAGCAGACGAGGAGAAGCCGATCTCAGTGTTCGTCACTTTCCGTTTTGACAATAGCAATTATTCGAAAAGAACTTTATAATACAAGGTACGTTTAATAGTTAAGAATTTATATTTTTGTATTTATTTTGTTGTGACTGTAAATTAATTTATTTTTGTATATCATCTCCATTTCTTTATATCAGGTTATTCATCAATTTAATTGTAAAAAGCATATGAAAACCAATTCATAGTGTTTTTTATTTTATTTGTATAATTTCTTTTAAAAACATTTGATATTAAATTCATTGTATTGTAATAATTAAATCATTTTTTTTTATTTGAATCCTACCCAGATAAGAGTCAGATTTTAAATTTCAATTTCAAAAGAAGTAGACTGAGCTAGTTAAAATTTTGATAAGGCGCCCAACTATAGAGTTACAAAAGAAAAAGTAAACTTTATATAAAACTAAATAATATTTAATCATAAAACTTAATTAAAACATTAGACAAAACACATAAGAATTGTGAATAATATTATAAAAACCATAAAACAAAAACAAATTTATAAATTATAATAATCAAACTAAGTAAATCATTATAAATTGATAGGGCTATTGATAAAATAAACCAAACAAATCAAATATTAAATACAGAGCTAAATAAATCATTTCAATATATGTAAATTATTCCTTTTTTTATGGTTTATAACTTGGAACTGGGGTGGGATTTCTTTTTTTTTAATCACAGATTATGTTATTCAACTAGGGTAATCACCTTCTTTACTCGGTCTCCCTTCAGGAGCCAAGAAGTAAATTGTTGGATCATTTTCTTTACTTGGTTTCCCTTCAGGAACCAAGCTGTACCAAACTAAGTGCCTCTAGAGCAGCTTGATTATTGTTTTAATCGCTCAGCTACTGCTGCTGGATTTTGTCCATAAAAATCTTCAACTAGAGGTCAATATGAGTTTAATGACTTTTATGTATAACCACAGCTTCATCTTTGTGTTAAGTTCTCATATTTTCTGCACAATCACTTACATCCCCCAAGGGCGGGGTAGCCTTTTGTGTACCCTTTTTTGGAGTCCATATCAGCTTCTGGTGTGGGTACACTTGACAATTTCCAGGAATCCCGAATAAAGCAAACATTTCTTACAGTCGATGAAACAAAGGTTCATCAGATTAATGATGAAACCCGAAAAATGAAGTATATAATGAAGGATTTGGAGTTTCTTCTCAATAACTACCACAATACGTGCTTTGAAATTATTGCAATAGCCCTTTAATCTCCATATTTGACCGCACCTATTTCCAAAATTATTTGGTTCTCATAAATTTTTTATTTTTCATTTTTGCGGTTAAAACACACTTTCCATCTATTTTTTGCTGCTTGATACTTTGTGTTGTTGAAATATTTAGTATCTAATAAAAAAAACAAAGAATTATAAATGCATAAATCCTAATTAATCGATACTTATAGTCTAACGTTACTACATTATCCTTATTGTCTGATCTGTGAGTCGCCATATCAATAGCAAACGCATTGTTGGTTTCGCTTTGCTTACTGACTTCAGTTTAACAAGGATTTCAGAGACATAATGCTGCGGAGGCATAATTATAATTTTGGATGTGTTGTTTTAAAAAATAAACTTTTAAGTTTTTTTTTAAGTATTTGTCTCTAGTAAGTTACTAGATTGATTTGAAGGGTTTAACTTACCTGTAATAATTGTGAAAATCTTGGTTTGTTAATGAAATTATATTGGACTTTCTTTCGCAAACGTCTAATAACTATTTAACAAATATTTAAATAGAAATACACAGTTATAAAATGAAAAAAAATGTTTTTATTCATCTGACAGTTCTTGACAAACCTGATTAATTTAATATAATGTAAGCAAGCTCTTTGTCACTGCAACGAGCTGTTGCCAACCTAGTACTAGCATGTAATACACTCCTGAAAAGATGGGATGTTAAAATCCCTCTCGCCAACGCATGACTGCGTCCTTATCCATGTCCTACTCCCCACGTTGGGCGCCATTTTAGTATTGGGGTGGACTACTGGTTGGTTTAGTCCCTTTAATGTTTGTGGAAACGAAAATAATAATGGATTTTCTTTATCCAACTCCAATAATTGTGTAACAAATATTTAAATAGCAATACAAGGTTATTGAATAAAAAAATGTTTGTATAAAACCTTGTATGTATGTATGTATAAATTAGGGGTGATAAGTACACTGCGACCTATAGGATCTATTGTGTCCCCCCTTACTTGCCATGTTCTGATGTTTTCTCAGATTTATAGCAGCTCCTCGAGTCCTATTTTCCTGAGGAAGTTTAGGACATCGTCGGGCTTCTTCTATTTCATGTGCTCCTAGGTATCTAGCCCTAGAATTCTGCAAGGCAGGGCATTCTGAGAGTATGTGTGTTGAGGTTTCATCCTCTTCCTCACAGAATCTGCACTTTGCTTCATCTGCTAACCCTAGTTTCTTCATGTGGCTTTTTAACCGGCAATGCCCGGTTAATATTCCCGTTAGAATTCGGAGCCTTTTTTACTGAGGTTGAGACAGCTAAGAGATCTCTTCTGGTCATAGTTCCCCAGTAGTATCTTAGATTGCCTCAGTCCTTACAGCTGATTCCAGTACTTGGATTTTTCCTTCTCCATTTCTTCCCTTAGTTTTCCTAATATTACTCTACTGCTGATCCCACAAGATGGTTCTGGTGCCAAATGTGCGGTTTCAGCTCCTTTTTTTGCCAGCTTATCTGCTGTTTCGTTCCCCTCTATTCCTATGTGTCCTGGGACCCATAGGAGGGTGACAGTGTTTTTCTGGCCTAGTTCATTTAGTTTGCCTAGGTATTCCCAAACCATCTTCGAACTGATTATATTTGAGCTCAGCGCATTGATTACTGCTTGACTATCCGACATGATCACAATCTCTTGTCTGAGGTAGTTTCTTCCAATATTGAATTCCACACATCTTTCAATAGCGTCGACTTCTGCTTGAAAGATGCTCGGGTATGTGCCCAAGCTTTCTAAGTATTTGGCTCTCTGTCCAAAAACTCCTATCCCAGTTCCCTCGTCTAGCTTGGAACCGTCCGTATACCTCTTTATGGCATTCTGGTTCAAATTCTGTATGGTATCTTCATCCCATTCAGATTTATTACTTAACTCTGTGATGAATAAAACCTTATCCGCCAGTTTTTGACAAAACAAAATGAATTAAACAAGCTTTTTGTCACGTGAACCAACTTATTACTAGCACTCAATACACTTTTGGATATATGGAATGCTCATTCTATCCCGCCAATGCATGTCTGCGTCCTTGCCCCAGACCTAAAATAGCGCCCCACGTTGGGCGCCATTTTAATATTGAGTAGAGTACTGGTGAGTTCAGTTTCGTGAATGATTGTGAAAATTCCGGCTTGTTCAATTTTTTTTTTGACAAAACCAGTTACATTAAAATTATTCATGCAAGCTTCTTGTCACGATGTACAAGCTAGATGCCATTGACTGTTACAAACCTGTAACTAATTTGCACTGTCACTGGTTTTGTATTTATTATTGAACCTAATCCAAAGAAAACAAAATGTATTAAATATACAGGGTGATTCGCATAAGAACCGACATAGAGCAAGGACATGTAAGGGAACTCAAAATAGGGCAATTTAATGCAACTTACCTCTATGCCAAGTTGCTTTCCTGAGAAGTTATAAGCTTTAAAAGAGAAGTTTTAAATTTAGAAAAAAATTAATATATCCCTTATACTTTAATTTAGAAGAACCAAATTTGGTATATGTTGTGGGTGTACCAAGAGCAGTAAATGATAGTAATTAGAGTTCAATCATAGTATTTTACGGGGGGATGGGGAATAATTGCCCTCAAGCTTGGTTTCCACGATCACCTGACCTCAACAAATGTGATTTCTTTTTTTGGGGAATGTTGAAAGAATTTAAGTGTAAGGAAGATATTTATTTAAAACCTCTGTCGGTTCTTAGTTTCAAGAAATCAGTTTTATCTAAAATTGTAAATATCATTATGTCGACGCTTTTGTTTAAAACCTTAGATTCTTATTAGACTTAAAGTAACTAAATAACTTGCCCCTATACTATATAAGCTTCGTTATTCGCCTCCAAAGTACCATTACTTTGCATAGCGTGCCGATTAAGTGGAATTCGGTAATGGGATGGACAAGCGAGAACTGTTGTTAACTAAAATATCTTATTAACACGCCTGTATGATGTTAACTGTTACTACTACCTGTGAGTGCAACGGATATTGTCAATAATTTAGCAGGGTTAAAGGGCTTTCGTATATTTTGGTGGTATTAACCTGCAAGGGTATTAGACATTTTCCACGTAATGATAACTAAGGCTTATGTGCGTAGTTCGATAACTGCTAAATCGGGCCGTTAAGGGAATATTTATGTCATATTTTGATAAGGCGAGACTATACTGGACTTAAAATAGTTAAATACAGTATCAGCCAAAATAAACAGTACCGAAAATAAAAATACAAATTAATTTTTAATTTCTGTAATGTAAGTGTTCAAAATATTCACCATTTCGACGCAAACAAGTTTCATATCGATTTTGTAAGTCAATAAACATATTTATAAAAAGTGGTTGATGGAACTGCCGAAAAATATTTTGTATTATTTCCCGTAGTTCGGCAATATTCGCCGGCGGATTTTCCGAATGAAATATTTTTTCCTTCATTATGCCCCGAATGTATGCGTCAGGTGGCGTCAGATCAGGTGATTGAGAAGGATATTCGAAGTCTGTTCACCGAGAAATTATTCTATTATCGAAATGCTGATGGAGTAAGTCTAAGGTGCGCACAGCTGTATGGCTCGTTGCACCATCTTGTTGGAACCATTGTGTGCGAAACTGAAGATTTCGTGCACGGCAAAAGTTATTTAGATCTCTCACAAAAGGTATAATAATTTTCTCTCTATAACGTTCTTGGTTGACAGTAAGTGGATTCTGATTATCATCTTCAACGAAATAAGGACCAATCATTCCATTACCAGATACCGTGCACCAAACGGTAACTCGAAGACTGTGGAGTGGTTTCTCTACAATGACATCAGGACATTCACATCCAAGGAATTTGGTTGTTTGTCGATTAATATAGTCCCTAAGATGAACGTGACTCTCGTCTGAAAACCATATGTTTTTCAAAAATTCGGGATCTTCGTAAATTAAACTCAACATGCGACCACAGTAAATTTCTCTTGCACGTTTGTCCGCAGCATTTAGTCGTTGTCCAACTTGAATACGGTATGGATAACCACCAATTGATTTGAACCAGCGACGTAAAGACGTTTCACTAATGTTGAGTTTACATGCAGTTCTTACAAGACTTCTTTGAGGTGATTGCACAACTTGGTTAAAAACATGTCCTTCATTTTCGTTAGTGCAAACTGTTTTTCGACGACCTGAAGAACCTTTACGTTGACACAATACACTACCAGTGCGATGAAATTTCTCAACAATAGCTAACATCACACTTTTACTAGGAGCTGCTTTATTAAATTTTTGTTGATATTTTATTGACACCTGTTCTAAGCTTGCTCTACCAAAAACACTTTTTCTTCCGTTGTTAGAACCATTTTTAAATTAAATTTAACTTCAGCGTACTATTAATATATCAACTAATGACAATTAAGTAAATATGACAAATCCATATACATAAACAACTCCACAGCACTCTCTGTTTCGATACTGTTTATTTTGGCGGATACCGTAGTTTGAGTGCAAATTTATATGTTTATTATTCTGATTATGAAGGACTTCCTGCCTCAAAGTCCATCTATTTTTAATCAATTAATCCTTAAAAACAGACAAATAAAAGTTTATTAAAATACAAAAAAAATTGTCTGCAGCGCATCATTAGAAGTGAATATGACAGCCATTCTTTGAATTTTCTTCCTTTCAATAGAACATAATACCTCATTATAATATCGCGGATCTTATATCTCAGAGTACGATGCAAATACCGATGGAATCTCATCAAGTTTTCAACATCTCGACGTCTCTCACACTCCTTGGGGCCACTCTTTTATTTTCTTTAATGTGAACAATAAAGGAATATTTATAGTCATCAGGAATTATGATTTTTTACGAATATAATAATATTATTTGCTTTCAACTTTGTTTGTTTCAAATCAAATTAATCATGCTTATCTCAAATGTGGCTGATAATATCTTAAATAAAGTAAAGTTTTCATTAGGATGTATTTTTTCATTAAGATAATTGAGTTAGCTGTTCAATAATGAAGATCTAGTCTCCAAATATTCTAACAAATTCAACCTAATGCCCTTATTACATCTATGCAAACGTTTATTGTCAAATGATTCACTATAATCACCTAATAAAATAGGATTAGAAATACTAGCGGGTGAGTTATTATGTTCTAACACAATTTCTTTGTTCTGGTTCTTTTTTACATTTACAATCAGAGCAAGATAATGTTCAAACATCTAATCTGTGGTAGGAAAGTTATCACATTTTTAGTATTAACTAAGGGCCGATTGTTCAATCTTCAGATAAACAGATAGATAACTTTTATTCGATGGATAGCAAGGTTTTGAATTTTTCAACAGTTGAATAAGACTTAACTGTCGAATAACTTTGCTAACTGAGGGATAAATCTATCTGCCGCTTCAACCATCAGATAACCGCGTTATTCGATTAATAAAAGTTATTACGCTAGAATCTCACTAATACCTATTATAAATGTGAATGTTTTTGAGGATGGATGTTTATTACTGGTTCACGCAACAACTACCGGATGCATTGTTTAGAGTAATGATTTTACTTACACTTACTCAAGATAGTGTCACTGTCATTACGCGCATCGAGTCCTTTTATGTTCGAGCAAATGCTCAGCACCTTTTTCTCTATTTCGTTGAATTTGGGAGCATTTGAAGGCCCTCCACCAGTTCTGTACATGTCTTGCCTTTGCAGAGAAGATTTCTTTTTTGTTATTTTTTTTAATCCTTCGTAATTAAGTTTTAAAGTTTTCCACGAGCAGACACTCGTGGAAATCCCACAGGAGTTAAAAGAATTTCATATTTTGTTCCATGCTGCCTCTTTATCTTTGTTTGTCACAGCGTCCGTCTTTTTGTTTTCAATTATGGCCTTGAATTTACCTACTAAACTGACAAGTAGTTGGATTTCTGCGGTATTAAAATTTGCTGAACGCTCTCTTTTGTTAGATTCCATTATTTCCGTACACTTTCGCAACAATTTATTTTAACACAACCGATAGACGTCTCACGTTTCGCACCAAAAAACAAACAACAATCATCAAAGCATGACATAACCTCAAATGTGAAGTGACGCTGACACTTGTTTGACAGAAAATTTTTGTCCTTCTCTAACCCATAAGTTTGCAATGTATTTGTTTCACCACTTTGAAGTTCGTGTTGCCAGATTTCAAATATTCCGTCAGATACCTATTCAATGAATAAAAAGACATTGAAAAATAGGGGACTAATTATACGTCGAATAAACAGACAGATAACTTTATCCGCTGGATAGTTAATAGACTTTTTATCTGAAGATTGAACAATCGGCCCTAAAAGAAATATGTTGTTGATACTATATTTTCTAAAAATTTTTCATATCTTATATGAAAAATCTCCAATTTACAATAGCAAACTATTCAAGTTTCTAAAAGTTACAGTTTTGGCAAAGTAAAAAGAAAGGCTGAATTTACAATTATGTTTAAAATGTTGATTGATAAAGTCTAGGGATAATTTTTAAAAATAATTAATTACATAGAATTAATTTCGATGTCGATTAAATTGTACGTGGAATGTATATATTAGTTCATTTTTTTTTAATAAATATTCCTGTTCGTTTAAAAACGTTGCAAAACGTAAAACAATCCTGAGATATGAAAGAAGTAGAAATGTTTTAATTTTAAATTACTTTCTAATTTGATTAATCTTATAAAGATATTGTATGTAATGTAGAGGTTGTTCACTGTGATCTGTGAAATCTATTGTGCCCCCTTACTTGCTTAAACGGTGGGTCCTCCCGTATTTAAAGCATCGCCTCAAATCCTATCTTCTTTATGAAGGTTCGGATGTCTATCGGCACCAATTTAGGTAAGTCATCCTCTTCTATTTCATGTGCTTCAAGTTGTAGAGCTCCTAGGGCAGGACATGCTGTGAGTATGTGTATTGACTTTTCCTCCTCCATTTCACAATACCTGCATTCTGCCTTTTCCTCACCTATGTAGGTGTCCTCTTAGTTTACAGTGTCCCATCTTAATAAGATGGACTTCCAAAAAGTAAGGGTTAGTACAATAAATTTAATTAAAACATCTTCGAAAGAAGAATTAACCCGATTATATAAGAAGAAAAGGTGTGAGGCATCCCAAAACATCTGGTTTAACCAAGAATGTCTGAAGAAGAATTTAATACCCAATTATGTAAACATAAAATGTAATTTTTAGGTTATTTTTGTCCAGACCAAGATATTTTATGGACTTTTTGGGATTTTAACTATCTAGCAAGGCTTTTCCTGCCTTATCCCTGGTAGGTTCTCCCAATGTTCGATCTTTTTCATATTCTCCATGCCTCTGAGTTCATTAAGGATGAAACTGTAGGCTATGCCACAGAATGATTCAGGTCCCATTAGTGACAAACTTGCTGCCATTTCATTCCCTTCTATTCCCAAATGTCCAGAAAGCCATAGAAATGTAAATGTGTTATTCATGCCCAGTTCTCTTTGCAGTATTTCTTTTCAATATTGAGTTGCGCACATTTTCCAATGGCATATAAATATGCTTGGAAAATGATAGGATGTGAGCCTAAACTCTGGAGGTGCTTTGTTCTAGGTCCGTAAATCCCTATCCCTGTGCCTCTTTCAGTTTTGGACCCATCAGTATACCATAAGATTGCGTTCTTGCCTATCTGTGATATTACTGTGGAATCCAATTGACTTTTTTTGCTTAGCTATACCGTGAAATTTCTTGTAAAGTTAAGTTTTTTTGACATTCTATCCTTAGGCAGTTCCCAGTTATGTTGAAGTGATTTAGGCATATGCCTTACATTTCCTTTACTGACCATCCTTTGAAATGTTCTTCTTCTTACATTGCCTGCATGAAGATGTAGAGGTGTAAGGTTTAGTATTGCTTTCAGTAAAGATATTGTATATTGACTACATACTAATTATTGTGTTTATTCATGGAAACGAGATATTTAACGTTAGACGAAATAAATCGAGCTGTAAATCTTCTTGAAGGTGCCATGCGGCAAACTCAAGTTGCTGAGCGAATGGGTGTCTCTCAAAGTGTTATCAGTAGATTATGGAACCGTTTTAGGGAAACTGGTAGTCCATCCGAGCAACATTCAGGACTGGGATGCTCTATAACAACAACTCAAGATCGATTTTTTATTTTAAACGCTAGGAAGCAACCAATAACTGCTCCTGAGTTAGTTACGACTTTACAAAGAGCGCATAACTTATATGTTGGTCGAAATACAGTGGGAAATCGTGTTCATGAAGCCAACTGGTTCAGTAGGCCTCTATTTAGTGGGAATCGCGCTTCTAGACTGGAATGGCGTCAAGAATTTCAGAATTGAACAGCTGCTGATTGGCTGAAGGCCTCTGTGGTCTTGGTACGAGAGATAAATCTGTGGTGATGGATGAATGCTTGAAGGGTTGTAGAATTCTTGGGCCCTCTGAAGTACTTACTTCTAATAACTCTAATTTTGTACGGAACCGTCTATATCCAGGTACTTTTTGAAGCTCTGTATACAAAGGCAAGCAAAATAGTTTGTCATCATCTTCCTTTGGAACTTCTGTAGGTCTTTTTTCGTAAGAGCAACAATTTTATTTAAAATATCTATGAATTGCTTGTCGACAGGGTGCATCTTGAACTTTTTGTTATTTTTAACGGTCCTATCAAGAGCACTCGTTCTGGGTTCATCTGAAAGTAAGTCCAAAACCTGCAGTTCCGTTTCTTCTTCCAAGTGATTGCTGTTTTCCAGGTTATCAGTGACAGTTTTGTTTGTTACAGTAGGTTGCAGAAAGTGAAGACTGAAAGAATATTTATGGATTTGACTTACTTACCTTAGAACCAGATTTCAACGGTTTCTGTTATTTTAATTCTCTTGCATAGTTGTCTCGAACATGTTTCCATTTTTTCTGCAATGTATTTCCTAAAACCAAAAAATGTTAACACACTTATTAGAGGCTATTTTGATTATTCAGGTGTGAGACTACAAAAATCTGAATACAAAAAACATAAAACTACATACAGTTGGTACTTTTCCAGGTATTTGGCAACAGGAGCATCTTTTGCTGACCTCTATTACGCCAACAAGTTAGGAAAATCAACAATCTCAAATATAGTGCGACAATTAAGCAGGAAGTAAGCAGATACAGAGGTGGCAAAATCATGGTATGGGGTGGAATACTTATAGGAGGCAGGACCGATCTTGTTTTAAAATTATTAAATTTATCTAGTGATTATCATGCTTCCTTTGCTTTTGTTAAATAAATTTCACTTGGTATATCAGTACTGATTTGTTTTACTCCTTCATGACATTGTTTTTTTAATGTTTAAGCCATACCTACTAACTTCGTCGCCGAAAAAATGCATGCCAACATCAGCGTTTAAAAAAAAACTTTTGAAAATTTAATTTACATTGTACAGGGGGTTACTTCATTAAGTTGTTAAAAGGCGCGCAGTTTAGATTGTCCAATTACAGAGAAACAGAAAATGGGGAGTTTAAAATGAGGGAGTTTAATTGAACATGTAAAGTTTTATCCATCCACTCTAATGAAAGCCGTGTCGAAATTGCATAGCTAATACAGCTTAACAGTTTTATTTTGGGTCATTTTGTTTAAAATTAAAAGCTCTAACCAGTTTGACAATTTTATGCAATACTTTTTTATTAAAATCATCCCAATTCACGGAAATATTTGATTAGATACAATTTTAATGGGATACACCAATATCGAATGCAGTATAATCCATTTTTTTCTGAATTGTATTGTACAAATAATAATTAATTTAGGATGCTTAACAAAATTTATTCAGATTTCAAAAATATTAAGGTGCATATTAAAAAAAATGTATCACTGTATCACTTTAGTACGTTTGAACTTTCTGGATATGTCACACTTCCAGATCATCTCCAGACTCTTATTTGACAACAATCTGGATAAAATCCAAATCTTAAATAAAATATTAGCCCAATCATTCTCAGTCTAGTTTTGAATATCTTTGCACCTCGATTGCCTCTTGAAAGCTTCAATCTCTTCAAATTTGTCCTTCTGATGAGGCAGGTTTATTTTGAAAATTTTTATTTCTCTCAAATATGTTGTAATACCATAAAAGTTATTTTTTTTATTTATTTTTAATTTCCAATACACTTTGATCTGTGTTAGTTGATCGGGAAGAGGATTTAAATATTTTTGTTTTCTTTAAATTTTATGTCTAGTTTAGAATTTTGTTTAAGATTTGTTGCTTTTATTTATTTTATTTTTATTGAACAAATATTTTTTTATTATTCGTAAATGCATTAAATTTGGTATAGTAGTATTTCCTGTACATTTCAAACATATATTTTACATTTTCTATATAATAAGGTACATTTTTTAATATTTATAATGTATGATATAAAAAAGCTATATTTTTTTAGTCTGGCAACATGGGTTGATGATATCTATCCTATTTTGACATATGTCTGAAATGAAGTCAATAATTATGGAATTTATTTATTCAAAACTATATAAATATTGAAGTTATGGAAATTTTATTGGAAAAAAGGAATTTTTAGCAAATTTTACTGTTTCTAGTTGTTTCTGCAAAAACAATTTCATTTTCGTAATTACTATAGTATCCTATGCTAAAACCAATAATGATTGAGAGTAGTTAAAACTTTGTAACGCTTAAACACTTATTATCACTATTACTTTCACCAATTGTTCATACAACACGTCGATGCTGACTAACTTACCTATAAAACGTACAATTCATACTGTATAATTTACAAACCAATGATACGCTCGTGCTTGCATTTATATTGCTGTGGCCTGCAATGATGTGATGGAAGTTACGGTGAAGTGACAAAGACAGAAATATCGTTGCGTACAGCGTTGCCACTAGTTGTATTAAATACCTAGAGACAGTTGAAAATCTCATGGGCTATGAGTCACCCTTGCGCAGTCTACACAATTCGGTTTCTAATAAGCCCTATTAACTATTGTGAAAACATCAGTAGATAATTTTAGTGTAAACTAAATTGCCAGTGATTGAACATCGTGCCGCATACGGAGTATTAGTACAGTCGAAGTTTTAGTATTTTAATAGTTAGTTTATTTTTTTGGTTTTGTATTTGAAGACTTAAGTGAATTTTAGTGTTAAGAAAACTGAGGATAATAGGAAAATTTTAACGGAGAAACATGACATCAGATCAAACCGGATTGAATACTTGAGAAAGTTAAAAAAAATATAAAGAAGAAGGACGAGCAAACAACTCTACTGCTTACTATATTTTGATTCTGCTATAAACTGGAAATGTACTCTCAATCATTATTGGTTTTAGTATAGACCCCATAAAATTAAAAAAAAAAATAGAAGAGTTCACATGTTTTCCCGGAATCCAAATAGAACTTCAAGGGTTAAAGAAAGGTTTTAAGGTCTTTATGCTATTGCAGAAAGTAAAGTGATGCATTGAAAATGGTGCATCGATTACAAAACAATGTTTTGCATCTTTTTATATGATTGTGTTAGGTAAAAATGTTATTTTAATTCTTCTCGGCATTTTTGATGTTTTATTCGACAGGTTATGTTCTTCTTCCTGTAATTTATTTTGTTATGACTACGTATAGTTATCGACACCTTTACCTATTAGTATCGCGTGCCAGAATTAGAAAACAGAAAGCGATTATATTCTCAAACTATCATTACTCAAACAGTTGGCAAAGGCAAAAAATAATAGATAATATGAAGACAAGCAGGTGTAACTTAAAAATAAAGTTTAATTTGAGTTAAATTATAAAAATACTGTGAACAATAGACTTTAATGAATAATAACAAAGGAACGTAGAAATTGAATATTTTTGTTATGTTTCGCTAAAATGGTTTTCTTATACATATTGTAGGTTTGTTTGTACGCTACTGCTACTGCTGCTGCCTGTTTCAATATTGACTTTCCCCATGAGCCATATGTTATGTTATGGTATTATATATACTCTCAAGTCGATACTGTTACAACATTAATGTAAACAAAACGTAGTGACTGTATAAATTTTAATTGGATCTATTTGAGGTTTAGCTGCGGAAGTGTATACTTAAACGGTGTGCAAATAATAAATCACTGTGTAACCGCAATCTACAGATATATGTAGTCCAGGCGTGCTGTACCAAAAAAATAAAAAATACGGAATTTCTGGACCTGGAATGTAACAGTTGGAGGTGGTAAAGGGGCTTATAACACAGGAAAAAAAATACATTAACTATTTCAATTATGATCATAAACTTTTTAGGGGTGAAAAAGGGATAAAAAACTGAAATATTGCTGTTTGCGGCTAAAATTGACGTTAAAATGAAAAGTGCCCAATAGAAAAGTTAAAGATCATGTAAAAATCGAAAACTTTTCTCTTGGTAATTTTCTCACATAACCTCAATTTTTCGATGAAAATAAAAAAAAACGAATTTTCCTTTTTAATTTTTAATTTTTCAACGGATTTGTCAATCTTTATTAAACTTGGTGAAAACTTACCTTTTTATATCCAAAATAACCTCAAATTTTCTTAACCTTGTAACATAATAATTTTCCGATAAATTTCATTTTTTTGGAAAAATCTCTTTTTTTTCAACTGTAAAGTTTGCTCGGAAAATATTATTGGAAAAGGTTTATCTGGGGCTCATTTTTTTCGTTTTTACGTCTACTTTCATATGAAATAAAAAAAATACACCTCTCATTTAAAAATGTGCTCAAAAATGAAAAAAAAAGGAAAAAATGAATTTTGCAATAGCTAAATTTGCATTAATTGTTAAATTTTTGTTATAGAATATTAAAAAATGCAGAAGCCGACTTTTGCATTACATTCTTCAAAACCTCAACTTCAAAAAATCGATTTATCGCATGAAAAACCTTATAACCAAATCAGCATACAATAAAAGTAATAACCATAAAATCCCCGCTCGGATTATTAACTTCATTAACAGACTTGAGTGTTTATAATAATATTGCAAATTAACTAAAAATTAGACTAAATAATGAAATACATTTTCTTTTGTAATTTTTCCCGTAGAATGTAATACAAGAGTCGGCTTCTGCATTTTTTAATATCCTATAACAAAAATTTAACAGTTATTGCAAATTTAGCTATTGCAAAATTAATTTTTTCCTTTTTGAGCACATTCTTAAATGAGAGGTGTATTTTTTTATTTCATGTGAAAGTAGACGTAAAAACGAAACAAAATGAGCCACAGATAAATCTTTTCCAATAATATTTTCCGAGCAAACTTTACAGTTGAAAAAAAAGAGATTTTTCCAAAAAAAAATCAAATTTCTCGGAAAATTATTATGTTACAAGGTTATGAGAAATCTAGGTTATTTTGGATATAAAAAGGTAAGTTTTCACCAAGTTTCATCAAGATTGACGAATCCGTTGGAAAATTAAAAACGAAAAATCGTTTTTTTTCTCATTTTCCTCGAAAAATTGAGGTTATGTGAGAAAATTACCAAGAGAAAAGTTTTAGATTTTTACATGGTCTACAACTTTTCTATTGGGCACTTTTCATTTTGACGTCAATTTTAGTCGCAAACAGCAATACTTCAGTTTTTTATCCCTTTTTCATCCTTTTTCACCCCTAAAAAGTTTATGATCATAATTGAAATAGTTAATATATTTTTTTTATGTGTTATAAGACCCTTTACCACCTCCAACAGTTACATTCCAGGTCTCAGAATTTTCGTCTAAAAGTACAGCTCGCCTGGACTAATATACACAAGCTTGTTTTGCTTTAATTTGGTGAATTCAAAAAGTAAGTCCAATTATTATCAAAACTTCTTTACAAATAAATTAAAAACTTTCGAAAAAGTTAATTTAACCATAACGACCGGCTGTAATTAACACAGTTAGAAGAATATTCTTGTCACTGCGGGATGCAACAAAACTTATACGTTTGCCAAATGTCTGCTGGAGGAGTCAGTCACTATATGGGGTATTATTTTTATTGTGAACTACAAATTTAATGAAAGAGAATTGGGAGCCATTCTATAAATAAAATGACGGTAAATCATTAGAGATAAAAGAGCGTGAATTTAAGTAATTAATGCCAGTTTGCATCAACAAAAATACAAGCTCGCTTTTGATTAAACCATGTTAAAATATATATTCATTTGTACCGCTTATTAAGTTCAACTTTCTAAGAGCTATACATTTTTCATATATCTACAAATTATTGGTAATATACCGGGTGGCCCAGAATTTCCTGACCCTTTTTAACTGCAAATATATCGGAACTTAAAAACCATTTTAAATTCCGATATATTTGCAGTTAAAATGAGTCAGAAACTTCTTGGAAGAAGACATTTAAGAAATTATTGAATTTGGATTAAAAATTAAGCGAATTTACCTCGGAATCCAAACAATTATAGACACCTTACACATTTTAATAGTCCATAGTTAGTTAGTACAAGTTGCAAATCTTCAGGGCTACGCATCCCAATATTATAACCACCATTGATGTTTTATTGTAATCTCCACCACTACAATTGACAGTGAAGATTACATTCTGCAAGAAATTGTTGAGTTTTCTTGGTAGTAAGTTCTTTAACATCGCCTGGGTGCATCAGCATCTTCCCTGGAGCCAGATAACCCGTTAACATTAGTCAAAATGTGGACGAGCGTTTCTTCCTCCTCTTTACATAATCTGTACAGTGCGAAGGTTGTTTTTTCTTAGGATTAAAGCTTTTGCAGCAGCCTTTTAGCTGAAGGCTTTTATGGGGACCTTAGGATATTTCGAACCAGAAATATTTGTCCACGGTTAAAAGGCTGCATTATAGCAGGGTAAGGTGGGTTAGATTCTTAGGCACCGGACCAACCAAGAGTGTCCTTAACTTGCCCTGGAATCAAACGCAGAACATCTCGGTTGTTGTTGTTGCCCAGCTTTTTCAGCATTTGCTTGTAGTTCTCAATCTAGTAAGGTCTGAGGTCAGCGCTGAAAGTACAGCTTGACTATCTGAATGTATACAAATAGTATGAGCTTGATAGTTGTTTTTCAGAATGACACTTCCATTCCCCCAACCTCAAGAGTCTTGTTTGTCGTCTGCCAACTGTCGCTTTCCTTGGAATAGTCAAATCAATCTTTTATTTAACTTGGTACTTTATACCACCTATACGTTCATTTGCTGTGGTGAGTAAAAAGATGGGAGATATCTATCTTTTTGTAAAAGTTGGACTTGCTCCAGTTGCATTTATTTCTTTTTTTCGTAGAGCAACTTCTTTTGTCATATTTTTTTATTATCACAGTTATTTTAAAGCAACTACATCTCTAAAAGATATATCAAGTGTAACAGCATAACATTCTCTTTGAATTTTCTCTTCAATGTAAAAGTATTTACTGCATGACTTTCTCTCACTTATTTTAAATTCCCAGCAGACCTACCCTTGCACGGACAATAATCAGTAAGAATAATCCTTAGGCTGTTAAGGGGTTGTAGGCTCAATAGGCACTTGCGTCTTATTGGCCATACAGAGATAGATCTATGAAGGTTCTGTCAGAAAGAAGAAGAAACCGCAATAGACATTCTTTGCTACTGTAAAGGTCTGACAAGACTCTGGGGTCTAAAATTTTTAGAGGAAAAACCGGAATCAGCACTTTCAAAGTTAATAAACTGCATCAGATGAGCAGACTAAACAATCAGCAATATATCTTGTATAATACGTAAACTAATGTTGTAAATCAATATTGTTTATTACTACTAAACTTAAATCATGTGTTTTATTGGACTCCAAATACAGTCCTTCAAGAATTAAGCTTTACAGCTTACAAAAACTACCTATAAATAATAATGGTGGTTCTTTCTACAAAATTTTAAAATCCCAATACCCAAAATAACTTTCATCTAACATTTTTATATATTTTTATTTTGCCGATACACAAAGATTCACAAGTACAATCTATCATTGCAAGAAGGAGGTGATTCGGGCTTTCAATCCAAATGTTTAGTAAGGGGTGCTACAGAATTGAAATGTATTCAAATTTGGGGCCCGTCTAAGCTGTGTCACTGACATTCCTCTAAGAATTACAGTCTTGTACTCATTTGTATGCATTCTGGGTAAATACCAAGAACATGGACGTTGCAACAAATTTCGTGCACATCAAGGCAGGGATAAAAGCTCAATAATATAGTGGGGTCCAAAAAGTCGTAAAAAATATCGCAAAAATTCGTTCGGCACTCGTAGGTTGTAACTCTAGGTCATTTAAATTTGAGTGCTTACTTCTGTATATTTTATTTTTTAGGTAACCTAAGGGGTTAGATCAGGACTATGAGGTGGCCATTCGATAACACCCTTACTGGAAAAATTTGATCTAAATATTGGCGAAATGTTCTAAAATAATTAGGTGCATGGTCTTGCTGAAACCATATGTCTTCACCAGGAATTACTAGGTTATATGGATAAGGATAAAGTCTTGCAATATTATTTGTAAATAAATACAAATACCGATGCCCAAACAGATAACCTTCAATGAAGAAAGGTTTTATAATATCATCCATCATTCCTGTCCACAAATTGATTCTGTGCTGATACTGCATATGTTTTTAGATAGATAGTTATGTCTATTCACTTTTCCACTCAAGCAAAATGTTGCTTCATCTGGGGACACAGTTCTTTCGATAAAGTTTGATATACATCTGTTCTGAATGTTTTCGCAAAATTCTGTTCAGTGATTAGGATTATCTTCATTTAATTCTTGACAAAAATGAAATATATATAGCTTCTATAGAATATGTATAGTAGAATATCACCAAGTCCTTCTTCAGGCAACTGTGGACAACAAAGTCACAGCAAACTGGATTCTATCTCAGAAGATACTTACATTACTGACTTTTTGTGTAAAAAGGTTCTTAGTTTATGGTGTTTGGATGATTTCAGGTCTCTATAACATACCTATATACTAGGATATCACCAAACACCTGGTTCTGGCAACTATGGACAACAAAGTCATAGTAAACTGGATCCTATCTCAGAAGTTAAGTATATTTTTTTACTTTCTGACCAAAAAGTCTGCTTAGTCGATAGTGTTTGGATGAATTAAAGTTTCTATAGAATATGTATACTAGAATACCACCAAGTCCTTGTGTAGACAACTTTTTTTTTCGGGCTGAGATGGGAACTCATGTTCGATGGGTCCTTATACAGAACCCAACAGTGTTGGACTCACCCTCGAAAGGATGCCTACCAACCAAACCCACCTCAAAACTCGCCGTTACCCCCGCCTCGGAATTTTATCACGTTCTTGACAGAAGTCTGGCTTATGTCAAAGTCAAGAGCTGAGTAGTTGATGTTTGTAGATTTTCTTCAAGTAAGAAAGACTACCAACTACCAACTTTACATTTTGGTCTTTCTGATATGGGTTCATTTACTACGTAATGTATTTGTACATGACGCCTTATAAATTTCCCCAACTGCTCATCCATAATAAAAAAAATAATAGTAACAAATATCAACAAGAAATATTAATATACACAATGTACTATACTAATAGATGAATTGCACAATAATTAATTTATTTGACAATTAAAGGTGCCCATGGCAAACTAAGTCGATTCCGTTATAAAGTGCTACCTATGGTCGATGCTGCTCTATGAAGTTGAAAGATGGACCCTGAAAACGAGTAGTATCAATAATCTAGAAGCCTTCGAAATATAGCTGTATCGTAGGATCCTTAAAATTTCGTAGAGAGAGAAGGTGACAAACGAAGTTCTTAGAAGTGTGAATAAAGGTGGTCAAGAAAAGAAAAACAGCCTACTTGGGCCATATAATGGTGATTGAAGCCAAGATTTAAGGCAGGAGAGGAATAGGTAGAAAATATGTCTCGGTTCCGGAGTGCTGATTCACCCCGCACTAGTGATGTAAAAAAAGCACCTACCCAATACAAAGTAACGGGTATTGGTTAATCTCAAAGAACCCATTCCTTGTAGCTCGAAATACCCGTTACTTTTGTACCCATACTCGTTTGACAAAATCAAACAGAAAACGTGTACGTAACCAACATAAACTCATAATCTCAATAAATATATTGCGCATTGTATGCGATAACATCGCAACTTAAATCAAAAAATATTATTTTTGCATTGCAATTCTGATTTATAAAATAAGTTCAAGCAATTTTAATTTCTTGTTTAAAATTTCATCTTTCGTCCGATTATACTGCTGTTTTAGATTTTTTGTTTCGTTTTTTTATGAATAAAAGGAAGAAGTTTTTGATTTATGTTTGTTGAATGTTTATATAATAGTAAAAAATATGAACGAAAATAAAATTAATATTAAAATATAGGTACTTTTCTAAATACAACCTACTTATTTTAACAATCTACTGCCACCGAGTATATACGAGAACAAAGTAAATGTATTTGATAGTAAAAGTACCTAATTGGTTAAAGATTTTAAAAGTAACGAAATGTTACATTAAAATACTTTTTTGATCTGAAATGTGAAAATTAAAAGTACCCAATACCCAAAGTACCCAGTCCCAAGTAAGGGGTATTGATACTCAAAGTAACTAATGGGTACAAGTATTTAAAAGTAACAAAAGTTTACATCACTCAAGTGATGTAACTCAAACATTATCTGAAACTGTGGATACGGGTGGTCAGATGGATGTTATATATACGGATTTCTCAAAGGCTTTTGATAGAATGGATCACAGTATATTGATCAAGAAATTAATTCAGTTCGGATTCTCTTCAAATCTTATCATGTTTTGTCAGTCCTATTTGAAAGCTAGAAAACAATTTATTTTTCACAGTGGATACACCTCATATAAATATACAGCCAATTCAGGTGTTCCCCAGGGATCAAATCTTGGGCCTTTACTGTTCATTTTATTCATAAATGATATTGATCATTATTTAGACTCAGACAGGCTACTTTATGCAGATGACATGAAAATATTTCTTCCCATATATGATGTCACTGACTGTATAAAACTACAATCCAACCTAGATATACTACATAACTGGTGTTCTGAAAACAAATTAACATTAAATGTTTCCAAATGTAAAGTAGTATCATACACCAAGAAAAAAATCAAGGTTGGATTTGACTATAACATTGATGGAGATTGTTTGGCACGTCATTTAAGCACTAAAGATTTAGGGGTGATATTTGATTCGCAATTGAATTTTATAGAACATATTGAGACTAAAGTATCTGAAGCGTGTAGATTGTATGGTTTTATTGTAAGGAATTCTCGTGGTTTTCAGAATATCGCCGCGTTAAAAGCTCTTTATTTTTCTTATATTCGCTCCAAATTAGAATATTGTTCAATTATTTGGTATCCATATTATAGCAATCATACAGCTAAGCTGGAATCTGTTCAGAAAAAGTTTTTAAAATATTTGGTTTTCAAAACAAGTGGAGCTTATCCTTCAAGAGGCGTTGACTATCAATTTCTCTTAGAAAATTTTAATTTTGAAAGCTTAGCTCTTCGTAGAATATTATCATCATTATCTATTTTGTATAAATTATTTCACAATGAAATCTTTTGTCCGGAAATTCTAAGTAAGATAAACCTAAGTGTACCTAAATATAACAATAGACATTATTTACCTTTTTATTGTATAGCATCAAGGACTAATTTATTACTAAAATCGCCAATAAACACTATGTGCAATAATTTCAATAACTTATGTAGATCATGTGATTTATTTATTGATAATGTTAATGTTATAACAAATACCGCTAGCTCTAACTATTTAAAATAATTGTAAACTTGTATTTTTAGCATGCTACTTTTCTAACTCTAATGTATTCATTATATTGCTCTGTAAAGGGATTGATATTTGTTGGGCAATAAAGGCTATTATTATTATTATTATTATTATTATTATCGCTACCCCGCACGAGGTAGAGAAGCGACCATGTGATCGCAAACATCCATTTGTGGATAAACATCAGAATAAAAAGAAGTTGAGGAGATACTTAGGGGGTTCCATACTTACTAATCCCGTATATTTTCATCATTGTGTTTCTTGTTTATTCTTTGCTTTTTAGTAGCTTCTTTTTGCTTGAATAGATCCTGGCGGTAATTATTCTCTTTTCGATTTCAGTTCCATTTGTTGTTTATTATGAATCTTAAATATTTAAACACGTATTCTCTTATTTTTATTTTGTCTTTTCCAAGTTATTTTCCATATCTGATCATTTTTGTTTTACTTTGGTTTATTTTTAGCCCCATCTTTCCCTCGTTTATTTAACCCTTTCACTTTGTTTTTAATATTTCATTGTTCTGAGTAAAATTTACTACGTCGTCAGCGTTAGCTATTAAACTTACACAATAATAATTATTATTTATTGTTGAAATGTGAAATTTCCAGGTTGCGCCAATGGAAAAGAGTTTCTTTTGTTGTTCCAAAAGTGGCGGAAATTTACTTCGACAGCCAAACTTGGTGGTTTTTAGTAGAAGTACAAGTTTTATTACATAATTTGTTTCTTTATGTCCCATCTTTTTGTGTTATTATTCATTTTTAAACGATGACTGCATTCGGTATTTATGCCAGGAAGAATGTATAAAGAAAATTGTCATTTTTATTGTGTTTCTTTATCAACTTAATTGGACAGATGGAGAATATTATCCGAAATAAAGTATTGGTCTTTTTAATGTTTACAATTATTTAAATGGAAACGTTTATAGACAACTTTACATATAAATATCTGCTATTTATTTTGTTAGGTCTCGCCGTACCTTCTTGTTAAATACCATCATGATGAGAACCAGTTAATCGGATTGCATTTATTCATATAATTACGGTGAACGTGATAGACTATTAAACAAAACCCTACCGATAACCCTTTGTATATCTGATCTAAATAACACCTTCATTGAAAACTATTTTTTATCTCAAGGTGTGGCACAGACCCACACAGTGTCGTACATCGACACAACGGACACTGAAATCAAGAAGCCTTTGAAATAAACTCACAAAAAGTATGGCATTATTTTAAAAATTGAATTATGGTGTAAGATATAATAACACATTTTTCAGAATATTTTAATATGAGTGTATGGTATCCTTTAGATGTATAAAAGCCCAAAATATGAATAAACTTTGATAAATCCTATTTGTATTATTTACATTTTAAAACTTTTTGTGTGCAGTACGTTTGTTTAATTTTTTATTTCTCTAGAAACATTTTGAGTAAAAATGAGTAATTTAAACCAGAACAAGCAGCTCAAATGGTGGCTTTAGTTGAAAATGGACGATCTCAATAATATGATGCTGAAGCCATGGGGTAATCAACCAATCCAGCGTTTCTAGAGTTTTAAGAAGGTTTAGAGAAACTGGAAGTTATAATAGAAGACCAAACAAAGAGGTAAAAATTGTCTGGATACCATCTGATGTTGCTATACCTGGTATCTGTATCTGTAATTCTGGAAGGGTGGGTCGCCCCACAGCACTTAGGTCACATTTGGCCCATTGTGCTTCCTTCTGAGATTGAGCCTAACCTATAGGCTCGTCAACCATCCTACCTGATTAATGTAGGTGATAACGTCGCCTGTAGGCAGCACCCTTAAATTGGCATGTGTTAGCCAGTTTTCGCCGAAAACAGAAAGTCTTGTTAGAGATAGTGCCGGACAGTCACAAAGGACGTGCTCAACTGTCTCATCTTCTTGTTCACATCCTCTACATAGTGGGCTGTCAGATAAACCCAACCTGTTCAGAAGTTTTCGTAAATGACAATGGTCAGTAAGTATACCTGTGACCAACCGCAGGTCCTTTCTGGTCATGGCCACGTATTTCTTGGCTGCTCCGCTATCGGACACTTCAGAAGTTCCTTGGATAGTATGCAACCTTTTTCTTCGTCCCATCTTCCCCTGAATTTGTCAAGGGAGCGTTCCTTTACTAGGTCAACCACCGCTGATGCCGGCAAGCTGACAAGACTACCGGGTCCCAAGAGCCTTTGGGAGGCAGCTTTTCTAGCCAACGAGTCAGCTATGCGGTTGCCTTTTGAAATTCCATGACCTTTTATCCAGTCTAGAGTAACCACATTATCGTTACAGGCTTCCGTAAGGGCCATATGACATTCTAATACTAGACCTGATGTGATCCGTGGCCTATTCAGGTCTAATAGTACTTGTCTGCTGTCCGTAAGGATACGGATGTTTTTGCCAGTGATTTCTCTTTTGGTAATTTCTTTTGCGGCTATGGAGACTGCAGTTAGCTCTGTCTGAGCTATACTTGCATTACAACCCATTGCCCATTTTATATTTAGGTTTAGGGATCTGGAGTAAATTCCACATCCTGAACCTTCTTTTGTCTTAGATCCATCGGTGAAGATACATATAGTACCTGTCGCCAATGCATTTTGAGCGTTGTCATTAATGATTACCTTGTAGGGCCTGTGAAAGGCATATCTAGGTGAAATCGATTCTGTGTTTGCTTGTAGCATTGGAAACTCGTTTATAGCTTCGCGCCACAAACCCCACCTCGACTCACCAGTCCCGTCATCAGTTCATAACTACTCTGAGTTGTTTTCTTGCCATTTTCATGAATCTTGTGGCTGTGTTCTTGTCAGGGTTGCTAAGAATTGGGATCACTGGACTATCTGCTTTTATTCTTGAGTATATTGTTGATAGCAAAAAAGATATAACACTGCTTATGTATGCTGATGATTTAGTTATTCTCTCGGAGAGTGAAATCGCAGTTAATAGGCACCTAAGAATACTACAACAATTCAATACAATTAATAGATTAGTAGTGAATGTAGAGAAAACCAAAATCCTAGTTTTTAATAGAGGTAATTATAAATTAGATTCTTGTAGATTTTATCGTCATCGTCATTTTTCAGGGAAATGTCTACTTGTACCAGCGAAAAAGCCAAACAAGCAGCTGGTGCCTTAGTATCAGTTATAACTAACTCAAAAATTAGCTCTTGGACAACAAGAATCCAATTATTTGACTCCCTAGTAACCAGCGTACTAACTAACTGTATACCAGTTTGGGGGCTTAGATATTGTGACATATTGGAGCGCATATAGATAGCTTTTCTAAAACGCATGTTACTTCTTCCGAAAAACTCTAGAGACTTTTATTAGATTAGAGGTGGGGAGAGTTAAATTATCGTATGTGGTGCTTAAACATACGATTAACTGGCTGGCATAATAAACGAATAGTTTTTTAGTACCTTCCCTAAGCACGAACTGTAAGATTTATAGATATTCCTTAAGACTTCTTTTTATAGGCACATTGTTATGATGTGCTTCCCAACTTTTTGTCTTTGTGTTAACACTTAACACTACAAATTATTAATTTTTACTTATATTGACTTTTTTTGTTTGTTTCTTAAACTGCATTGTAATTCAAACTTTATTATTATTATCTTGAGTATATTGTTTAAGCTACTTTTTCTTGTCTTACTATCATGATTACCGCTATTTATTGCCAAGAAATGAATACTTTCTTTTAGACACTCAGCTTAATTGATTTTTTATTATATATTCAGAATGTTTAGGCCTAGTAGACCCATTGCTTGTATTTTTTCTTCTTTCTTGTCTTTTTGAAATTCCTAATATTTTCATAGCTTTGGTATGTTATTTTTCTCCAATCTCTTCTATTGTTTACTTTTATCGACACCTGCTCTAATTCCAGTTTTTCTATAACTCTTTGTAATAATTTTACGTTAATTTACGTAAGTAATTATTGAAATAACTTTTGAAATATCAATCCCAATACTAAAACTTTTCTACTTTTTAATGGAGTCTAATTATTGTGGAAGTAGTTTAACTTTAATAACCTAAAAACGCAACTCTGATAGTCATTTGAGTTTGGGAAAACTAGTTAACTTGTCTAGTAAAACGTGATTTTCAAATTTAAAATAACAGTTCAGTCAATTCCAATTTATGACAGCGAGTATTAAATAGGGCAACTTATCACGAAAATCTAATTGATTATTAGTAAAATTTTTCCTTTATTAGTAAACAATCAATTTCCCCGGGTAATTATATTTTATTCGATATAATATAATAAAAGTAAGCCACTGCCTGAAGTTACATATCCTTCTGAGACTACTCTATATGCAGATTGGCTGTGTTAAAATGTAAACAGACCAAATCTTCTTTTAACAGGTAATGAAACTGTGATTCCACTATCATTAAAACGAGTTTTGTATTTCGGAATTTAAATGGGTTTGTATGGTTTGTTTTGTCTTTATTGGAAATCGCTAACTACAACATTATATACATTTATTTTTCGTTAACATATTTTCTATCTGTAGCAACGTTTTCTTTTTATTTACAAGCTGCACACTAAACAAAGTAGAGCTGCAATATTTAATAACAAGAAAATACACTCTATCCTTCTTGAGCGTCTAAACAAAAACAGGGTACAAAAACAGAGATTTGTAGCACATGTAACTGACTACAGAAAAGTTTTCGAATTGTCTTAAGACATCTGTTGTGTGCTAATATTAATAAAATAAAAGTTGCCCCTCTAAATCATGGATATGAAACAAGGGCGCAAGTAGATCATATAATGTATATCAGTAGATCTCAAAAAACTATTGGTCAGCGATGTGTTTATTACTTTGCCCCTCGATTACTGAATCTATTACCTGTAGAAATAAAAAATATAAAACAAAAGTAAAACAGTAGATTTTTGCATGTGGAAGAGATGTTTTCAATAATCTAATAAATTTGAAGTATTCACGTTGAAAATATATAAAACTTTGTTTTTAATTGTAAATAGGAATAGGAATATCTTTATGGAGTGTTAAAATTGTATTTTTATTATTAATGCATTTGAAAATTAGTTAGTGTTTAAAAGTATAAATTTGTATTTGTATCACGCACGAGCATTCATTTGCTTCTGTGATTATTTATGTTTATTTATATAAGTATACTCTCTTTTTATTACCTTAATTATACAAATCAACATAGTACGTAAGACGAATTATATCTTTCTATGTAAGTAATGTGATTTTTTAAATAAACATTATTGTTATTATTATTTTCTATTATTATTCCAGTCCATAAAACTGGTGATAAAAGGAATACCTGCAATTATGGACCCACTTTAACTAAAATAATGAAAAGATTAATGAAAAACAAATTTGATTTTCTGCTGGGTAAGGGCAATATTTTTTGTGTCCCAGATAAAGTAAATACTTCTATGTACAATACATTTTATACAACAACCGTCTTTTGCGATTTTGTCAAGACATTTGACTGAGTTATTAAAAAAATTCTGTTGAGTATACTTAATTTTTATCACATCCATCATCTTCCATGAAAATAGTTTAAATACCGGGTGTCCCAGAATTTTCTGACCCATTTTAACTGCAAATATAACGGGAACTTAAAAACCCTAGAGAGATGCGGTTTTCCAGAAACAATTTTTTTTTATATAAAGTTTTTTTCAGTATAAATGTTTAATTAGTTAAATCTTATATAGGGTGTTTTAAAAAAAAAGTGTATTTTATATAAGTGTATTTTTTTATGTATTGTCAATTTTACTATGTACTGATTAATTAATTATTACTTTTTTCTGTTATTTGATGATATGTAAAATAAACGTTTATTTATTTATTTATATATGCAAATATTGTTGATTTTTTTAATGGAACACCCAATATATTTTTATTCTGAAAGACAAACTATTTCCCTTTGAGAAAATCTATAATTTGTTAAAGTTTAGATAAAAAATAAAGGAGTTATTTGGATTTTATTGATAATTGTTTATTAGATGTCTACACAAAAAATTAAAAAAGAAAATAACAACACAAACTTGAAAAATATGGACCAAATTTTATTAAAAGTTAACTTTATAAATTAAATCCTCAAGATTCACTGGAGCAATGGAAACTTGCCCCACTGCTGCAATGGAGGTGATTTTAAACTTAACCCCACTGCACATTCTGCTAGAAAGTGTAAGAAAGAAAACAATTTACAGAATGATCAAAGAAGGACTTATCAGGTAAAAACCTCGATCACTTCAATTTGATCAAACTTGGGAAATGCCCCAAGATGATATGCCAAAGAAATTTAACTTTGTGAGAAAATTCATCGCGAAGTTGAGTAATAAATCTGAATGGGATGAAGACACCATTCAGAATTTAAACCAGAATGCTATTAATTGGTATATGGACAGTTCCAAGCTAGACGAGGGAACTGGGATAGGAGTTTTTGGACCGAGAGCCAAATACTCAGAAAGCTTGGGCACATACCCGAGCATCTTTCAAGCAGAAGTCCGTGCCATCGAAAAATGTGTGGAATTCAATATTGGAAGAAACTACCGCAGACAAGAGATTGTAATCATGTCGGATAGTCAAGCAGCCATCAAAGCGCTGAGCTCAAATATAATCAGTTCGAAGGTGGTTTGGGAATGCCTAGGCAAACTAAATGAACTGGGCCAGAAGAACACTGTCACCCTCCTATGGGTCCCGGGACACATAGGAATAGAGGGGAACAAAACAGCAGATAAGCTGGCAAAAAAAGGAGCTGAAACCCCACATTTGGCACCAGAACCTTCTTGAGGGATCAGCAGTAGAGTAATCTTAGGAAAACTAAGGAAAGAAATGGAGAAGGAAAAATCCAAGTACTGGAATCAGCTAGAAGGACTGAGGCAATCTAAGATACTACTGGGGAACTATAACCAGAAGAGTTAACCGGGCATTGCCGGTTAAGAAGCCACATGAAGAAACTAGGGTTAGCAGATGAAGCAAGGTGCAGATTCTGTGGGGAAGAGGATTAAACCTCAATACACATACTCTCAGAATGCCCTGCTTTGCAGAATTCTCGGGCTAGATACCTAGGAGTACATGAAATAGAAGAGGGGAATCTACCTGATTTGAAGCCCGACGATGTCCTAAATTTCCTCAGGAAAATAGGACTCGAAGAGCTGCTATAAATCTGAGGAAACATCAGAACATGGCAAGTAAGGGGGATACAAAAGATCCTATAGGTCGCAGTGTACTTATCACCCCTAATTTATACATATATACATACATATTCCTATAAATATTGGTAAACCACAAGATTCGGTTTCGGACCTAATTTGTTTTCTTTTTTTATCGATTTTACAGATCTAACAATAAATGGGAAAATTACTTTGTTTGCAGATGATACCAGTGTAACTTGGAAAAGTTCGGACTTTGATTTTTTTCTTAGTGATAATTAGAATAGATCCAGCATTTATACACACCCTGTATATGTGTTTTATGTAGTTAAATATATTAGATTAGTACCAAAAAAGAAGCACAACCATTATTTATATCCTTATTTCAATTCACGGTACAGATATGATCTCAGCCGACGCCTTGTTAGGAAGACTTTTTTTTATGTTTGCTTCAAAATAACTACCACTTGAAAGATACTTGAATATCAGAAACCCCCTGGTTCATATCGAACCAGTTAAGATTATATTCCATATTCAAAACTTGGTCGCCCCAATGCCGCTGCACTCGAATCGGTAATTGAAGGGGTTGTTTGAAAAATGATGATATCGTGGGTGCTGTAAGTGGTTTTTCAAAAACAACTATGTTTATCCAAAGGTTAAGGACAGCATTTAAAAAATGAGACGACTCGCGAAAACCACAACTAAATCAAATTTGATTGTTAAATTGTCTTCTAATGTTAATAGGTGTATATAAAATTTTCAAGACAATCTCGAAAACAAATAAGCAAACTAATTTTACTGAATTAATTAATATTTCGAAAATATAGTGACATATATAATAATAATTCAACCAAAGAATACCTCAACAAATAAGAAAAGAAATCCGGAAAAACCCTTTTGATGAAATTGACAGATAATTTAGTAAATAAACTTAAAGAAATATAAATTTAGGTCATATGGGGAAAAATAATAAAAAGAATAAATGGATTTTATAGTTCATTTGTTTGAAGTTGGCGGCTAAGAAAAGTCATTAAATCGTAAAATGTTGTAAACAAGACCCTAAATCAGTAGCACACGTACTTATATCGGTATTAAGAAATTTCTTTTAATCATCATATTTTACTCTTCTTAGGTAAGGGATAGGTAGTCATAATACGATATTTAGAAAGAATAATAAAAAACTCTTCGTTTTAACGAAACTTCCAATATTTATTTAAAAAATTGCTTTTTTAACCTTAATGACAGCCGTTTCGCTAGACTTACCTTTGTATTTTACTTTTAATTTTTATTTTAATTTCACTTATCCTTTAAAAAAACTTCGGTTCTACGGTTATGGATCTATTCAGCTACCTGTTCTGACAATATTATCTAGAGTTTCTATTGTTTTTGGGTTAGATAATCCCTAATTACAGGGTGGACTCTTTCAAAAATAACAACTATGACTATGTTTCAATAGAAATGAACCACCCTTGCTTGGGCTTTGAAGGATTTGCATCTATAATTATTTCACTGTGCTGCCAACTCCAACAAATCAACTAAAATGTCTTTAAAACAATTTTACTGTTCATGCGCACTTTTCTATACAGTATCTAAAAAGTATAACCATAGAATACCAAATACATTTGGTGTTCTGTGTGAGCACAAGAGCACCGGCAAATGGCAAGTAGCTTATTAAAAATATGGCGTTGCCAAACATACATAAACCAAAAAAAATTTGATACAAGTTGGTAGTTTTGGTCCTTGTTTGTTGCAATATTCTTTGATTCAACATCAACAAACTTGATATATATAAAAAGTAAGGGACTGGATGAGTCATCATTGTATTTTAATATCTAATAGTCCTCCTCAATGATGACCAATTAATTCAACCTAATCAGGTCATACTTCCGTCTATTATTTAGAGACAGATGGAACGATACAGAAGGCTGAGGACTAAACTAGAAGTTACCTAGGTACTCAAACGAGTACAGAGTGTTTCTAGCGAAAGGCGTTTATTCAATGAAAGCCGAGCAAAAAACTGAAGCTTATTAATGACTTGTCATCTCTTCAAATTACTCACTTAGTATATCTTAAAGAAAATAATTAAAGTGTATTGCTTGAATCTGAAGATTTTAAAATGGTGGGATTATTGATGTTACTTCAGTGGTGTAAATTGATGTATTTTGTAAAATTTGAACCAGTGTTTGAAGCAGGAAAAGTGTTAATACTATTTCTGCACATTAAGTTCAGTTGATGAAACAATTTGTTAAAAAAAATGGATTTAACCTCAGTAGTTTTTTGAATGGTTGAGAAAATGTTTTCCAAATTTATCAGAACCAAAGTTTTGTTGGTAAAAATAATTAGAATGTTGGTTTGAAAGCTTTAATTTTCAATAAAAAATAAATAATTTGAAGAATATGGTTTAAACGGTTTTCTAAATAAAAACCTCTTCATGCCATATATTTTTTTAGACTATTTACAACCTAAAGAATTGAAATTTGATGTTTTATAGTCAAAGTAAAGTTTGGTGATGTACCGTGTATTAAAAATATGTTTAGTTCAGGTAGCATTAAAAACTTTTAGTTATGTTTTAAGTAAGTAGTCGTTCTACTACCCTTTTAGTGTGACCTGAAAAATCTAATTGCGGCTTTTCAGAAGTTTATAATCTATTTGAATCATTTTTTAATAAAAATGCTTTTACACTAGGTCAAATTATTAACGAATTTAAACTTTATTATTCGTATAAATTGTTTATTAAAAGCCAAATATATAAATATTATTACTGAATAGAAAAAGTTACTCTACAGCTTCAGGAGTGGCTTGAGCTTCCTCTTTAACACCAATATGATCATCGATGATTTTCTTGAATCTTTCGAAATTGGCACCAGCGAATTTTTCGACGATCTCACCTTTTTTGTAAAATAGGAAATAGGGCGTCGCCATTACTTTATAAGTAGCCGCTATGTCGTCACAAATATCAACATCGACCAAAAGGAACTGGATATCCGGAACGGTTTCCGCCAATTCGGCCAATTTCGGCGCTATTATTCTGCACGGGCCACACCAGGTAGCGTAAAATTCCACTACCAACAGAGATGCGTTTTTATGTTCCACCATTTGTTGTTCCATATGAGTTTCGTCGGTGATTTTTACCAACATTTTGATGATTTTATTTATTCTAATTGATTACTTGAATTTTTCTCGTTTCCATTTTTGAATAGTTTGACAGTGGGCTTGACACTTGTGGGAACAAGCTAGGTTAGGTCACTCGTATCGAAATATTTGAATTTTGGTGTTCTACGCGAACTATTTTGCATTTGTCAAAGATTTTAAAGTTTATTTTAAATCTTGTCATAGATTAGAGAAATCTTTATGCTGGGTTTGTAGATATAACTAAACTAACAATTAGGAATTAACAATTATCAATTAACAACTAATAATTAGAAAAGTGTTTACATATACAAATAATAATAAGAATTTTAGATTTAAGATTCTCCGTTATTGACGGTGTTAAAAAAGTGTTAAAATCGTAAAACCGGAAACCATCTGAATATGAACCAAATCACCAAATCTCACTTTTCCTAGCAAAATTTACATTGACAGTTGATGGTTAGGTTATTCTGTGCGTTCTGTCTCTGCAACTTCTTAATTCTTAGTGGTTAAGTTGAAAGTAGGCCAACTTTTAAATTATTAATTCTTATTCATAGATTAGAAAGAAGTTTATAGATAGCCGACTCTAACGGTTTTTTAAAAACGTGTTTACAGCGCCGCTCGTGACCTGAGCACTAACTATATAATTGTATTTTTATTTTATTGGTTAATTTAAAATATTTATATTAAAATATTTTAAAAATATTCTGATAAATATAATAAATATATTTTTCAAAATATTTTTAAAGTATTTTAATATTGTTAACAATTTGTTATGACTTATATAGAAATAAAAATAAAATAAGTAATAATTCTTTATTTGTGCAAAATAATTTTATTACAAGAAGTCAAATTTATTTTTCTTGTTTCGCCAATTATTTTTAAAATGGATTCTGGTGTCCTGGGAGCAGCTTCTGTTGTTAGAGGATCATCAGAACAACGAGAGATGCTGGTTTCTGAAAAAAAAACATATATTTTAAAACTGAGTTGTCAATATAAGACTCATAATTAGAAATTGAGAATAAAATTGTACACTAACCTATAATAGTAAGGTATTTCAATTTCCCTATTTGTAGGCTCTTGTTATTTAAAAAAGTTTTTGCTTTAATTCACAATCAAAATTTTAAAATCAAGTTTTAGAGTAGGCACATCATCTAATTACAAATCGGTAACATTTCTATTCTGTGAGAAAAAACAGTCTTTTGTAAAGTAGTCAATGCAGATTTTAAATTTATAACGGTCATTTCCAGTTACATTAACCAAATCTGGTCTATTTAAAGCATCACACCATTTTCTTCGGATCTACAAATATAATGTAACATAGAAATAATATAATATGCATCATATACTAATAAATAGGTATACGATGAAGCTTTAAAAAACTAAATTCTTACCTGTGGATCCTTTGGTAAACAATGCACTTTTTTATAGTTATTTTTATAAAGGCAATCCGTAACAGAACACATAAAAACCATATTTTAATAGATAACTGCAAAAACTCTAACTGGAAAATATAAATACTAACGAGAAAATATAACTATTAACGAGAAAATACAATAATTACTAAGAAAATACAATACTATCTATCACACAAGTACAAAAACTCTAGCTGGAAAATATATCTACTAACGAGAAAATACAATACTGTCAAACAATATTGTTGACAACATTTAAATTCAGAATTGTTATGTCATTAACGGATTTCCTGTTGATTGTGATTTTATTTTCGATAGTGGCGACTTCCGTGACCTGAGCATTAACTACTAAACGTGGACCTGTCATTTTAGGAGAGTGCGCAGGGCATGTTCTTATTTTAATTGATAGATGTAAATGTATAAACCCACATAGACATTCCCTTATATTCAACCTATTTAAATTCTTAATTGTTAGTTAAATTTTTTTTTGATTGAATCTATAAATCCTGCATTAAAATTTGATTACTTGTTGAGCTTTTAAATTTTCTATTTTTTAACCAATAAAATGGTAAATTGTGACTAGTTACCATGACACCTAAAAAAATTTCCGGAAATTTTTTCGTGGCGCCATGATAAGTGCAGAGATAAGTGGCAATTTTTTGACAGCTGAAACCATAGAGAAAGCTGAAACAGCAACGTACAGACCATAGACAAATAAAAATATATTATAGTTCTTTACGGTACAGACGTTCAAACTAGTAATTTGGAGGGTAGAAATAAGGAGGACTAACTTTTATAGGAATATGGTCGAAAAACTGTCCAGCAGTAAGGAACAAATAGTAGATGGCGCGAGAGTAGCAGAAGAGTAAAAAGACAACGTGAAGCTAGTAACCCTACAAAGGTTCCAAACAGAGTAACGTGAGCTGGGTTGAAAAATTAATATTTTTCGTGACGTGTAGTTAAAAACTATGCAGTGTTTACACTCTCACCTATTTACGTAGTCAAATATAGTTTAATTTCGTTTATTACTCTAACAACTCATTTTAACATAACTGAGCACACGACAAATTCTTCTTTTCTACTAGTTGTAACGTCTTGTGACATTTACTCTTGCTACTGTGGCGCCACCAATTTGGTTCCTTTCGATGGCCACTATTTAATTCGTTTTGTGACAGATGTCAGATTGAATTAATAATATGTTTTCAAATTATAATGTGAAATTTTCTTACCGACTACCACGTAAGGTTAAAATATTCCTTAAAATTTTCAAAATATTCGTGCCCCCAAAAAAATTTCCGGAAATTTAATCTCTTGTGATATTATAAGTCGTTATTTTATATATTATTAGTGGGACTAGAAAAAGGATTTTTGTTATGTTAGTCCAGGATTTTTAGTATTAATCAAACTACAGTAGACATGCAACAATATTCAGGAGATATATGCTCGTTTGGCACTAATTTGGGTCTTTCCTTTAATAAAATATTATGTAATTAGTTGTTGTTGCTCATGCCATCCACGATTGTGTAGCTCGATTTGGTTGCAAAGTTTATTTTGGCGATAACTTCTATAAAGATTAGAGACAAATTTGTTAACTAGATATTTATCAATAACGATTAAGATTTTATTTTATATTTGTGTGAGCTCTCTAAAAAAGTTCTGTATACCACTGATTCTAAATTCACTATCAATATTAAAAACGAAGAATTATTACAATAGACCATTCCAGAACACGTGACTTTGACACTTCTTTGACAAGATCCGCCATTTTCTCTGGGTGGCACACAGTCTTATATATTGCTTATAAAAGCACCCAAGCTTATAAACAATATGAAGCTGGGTCTATTCAAGAAATTGCAAAAAGTGCAAAACTCTGTATAAACAAATGGAATTAATGAGTTTGTATGCCACCCAGATGACCGTCAATGACGTCATTCTGGAATGGTCAATTCAACGTTTTGAATTACGAAGATGGTCCTGTTTACTATTGGACGGACTCTACCACAGCCTTAGCGTGAATTAAGAGAAATGAACAATGGGGAACCTTCGTTCGCAATCGAGTGAAAGAAATCCGGAAGCTGACTGATGTGGAAAGATGGATACATATTCCAGGGACAGTGAATCCTGTTGATCTTCCTTCGCGTGGATGCAGTCCAGCAAAGTTGCTGGAATCAAACTGGTTGGAAGGACCGTCCTGGTTACTGGAAGCAGAAGAGTCATGGCAATTATCGGTTCCGAGTACTTCAGAAGAAAAAGTTAAGTCTGAAGTACTCAAGTCAGCTCAGGAGGATCTCATCTCACCGATCATGATATATTTGGACAAAAATAAGATTTCTAATGAAGTGCAGAAGAAACACTTCACCTTTGCCCAGCAAGTAAGGATTTGCGGATGGTTTCTTCGAGCAGTCAAAATATGGAAACAAAAGTTAAAGAAGACTCCAGTCCAAAATACGACCCAAAGAAATTGTCTTATGAAGAATTGAGAGCTGGAGAAAGTTATCTCATCAAGTCCATCCAGGAAGAAAGTTTCGCAGATAGGAAGAAACTTGGAAACTTAAAGATTTTTATGGATAAAGACGGAATACTCCGCCTCAAAACCAAAATTATGTTACGAGAGGACAAGGCAGCTTTCCGTACTCCAGCAGTATTACCTACGAAACATCCTACGGTGAAATCACTAATTATGAGATACCATCGCATTTGGAATCATGCCGGAACAGGAATACTGATGTGCAAGTTACGAGAGAAGTACTGGATTATAAAGGCTAGGAGGACTATTAACTCTGTGTTGGGAAAATGTTTACCGTGCAAGAAGTTATCTGCCAAACCACCCGTTGCATTTCCACTTGAAGTTACTGGTGTGGACTTGACTGGACCTCTACATCTTAAGTATGGGAAAAAGATTTATGTACTCCACTAAGGCTTTCGTCAAAACTTTAAGAAGATTTGTACGTGTCAGAGGAAGACCCAGTATTCTGTACAGTGATAACGGAACGAATTTTCATGGAGCTAACAATCTCTTCAAGAGCTTTGACTGGGAAGCAATTCAAAAGTTTGAGAATGTGAAGCACATTGAATAGAAGTTTAGTACCCCGACGGCATTGTGGCACGGAGGATGGTAGGAAAGACTGATTCGTTCCATGAAGGATCTTCTCAAACGTACCATTGGAAGTGGATCAGTGAATAAGCAAGAATTCAAAGTCCTGCTTCTTTCAGTTGAGCAAACCCTAAACAGTCGGCCCCTTACCTATGTTACTGAAGATGCGGATGACTTGGAACCCCTGACTCCCAATTCATTTCTGTTTTACCCTAGTGATCAAAGATTTCCTGAGGAAGAAGCAACAGAAGCCTCGTTTCTACGGTCTCAAGCGGATTACGTGCAGCGGTTGAAGGATGATTCTAGACGACGATTCCGGGAGGAATATCTTTCTAAGTTAGTGGATCGTGCAAAGGAAAGGTCTTATCGACCATTGAAGGAAGGTGAACTAGTACTGGTGGAATGTGATACAAAGAAGCGAGTTTGCTGACCAATGGGACGCATCATTAAGTTATTTACTGGAAAGGATGGAATAAGCCGCATTGCCCAAGTGAAAACTACAGATAGTATCATGGAAAGACCCATTCAGCGATTATACCCCTTGGAAGTGGACTTGCACAATGACCTTGGAAAACCATTAATCAAGGAAGAGAACTGACGTGCTGTGAAGGTCCCTTGCTGACGATGTCTAGCGAAACGGCTGTCATTGAGTCTTTTAAAAAAGCAGTTTTTAAATAAATATTGTAATAATAAATAAATATTGTATAAAGTTTTGTTAAAACGAAGAGTTTTTTATTATCCTTAATAAGATGGACTTCCAAAAAGTAAGGGTTAGTACAATCAATTTAATTAAAACATCTTCGAGAGAAGAATTAACCCGATTATATAAGAAGTTACAAGAGAAAAGATGTAAGGCATCCCTTGCTACTTACGATTGGATCTGGAAGAAGCTTCTTCAAACCTTCTTGATGGGAATGTGTTGGAAATGGAGTCATAGTCACGCAAGATTTGGTAGTTTCGACATTGATCATTAGAATTTTTAATGAGCGAGAGTTTATATTTTAAGAAAACTTCCTGTATTTGTCTAAATTTTTTGAGAATTGTCAGAATTATTTTGTAACTATCAAAATAAAAAGTAATTGTCTTGTCGAGTATGATTTTTAGATTAGATTCATTCATAAACGGTAGAATTCGGGTAGATTTCTATTCGCTTTCAATACCAACTGTAACTATGATAAACTTAATTAGAAAGTAATTTTCATTAAAACTATTGCTATTATTCAAATCTTAAAAAACATAACATTTAAAATATTTGAGTGTATTAAATTTGTAACATATTGCTTTGAAATGTCAATTTTACACGAAATCTATTCCCTCCAAGTCTTCGCACCACTTAATGAGTTATTACCGACAATTTTAATCAGATAAAGGGGGTCGTTTTCTTACTACTATCTAACAATGTCTATTCTATAAGACGTTTGTGGGCCTGCAAAGTGCCAAACAGACACGGCGCAATGATATCGTGGGGTGTATCAAGTTAGCGACGCGAAACTGATCTAAAAGGGGAATTTGAACATCGCGGAACACATTCGAGCATCTGCCAAGATAGATATGAACCATTGGCGCAACTATAACCTACCAACTATTTTATTTTCATATCTATTGAGTAAATATTTAGTATTTTATTTGTAGATGAAGAAAATAAGTTGTTAATCTAACAGTATGTGTCCAATTATCTCAGTAAAAAGATCAAATTGGTCTTTAATTTATTGCCTTTTGTGTTTGGTTATAATTTAACATAATTTCGAAAATGTCTACATTTTCTACTGATATCATATAACCAAGGCAATTAAAAAGATAAGAAACTAAATATCTCGTCAATCCTTTATAGCTTATAGCTTGAATTTCATAATAGGTGATATCTTGAGGAACGTGTCGTCAATAATTTAAACTGAATGAGAAAAATTGTTAATAAGAACCATTTGTTTTGAGGAAAAAACTTGTGTACACTAATAATAATTGAAATTAAGGACAACAAATCGTATCAGCAATACCAGAAAAACTGCCCTATCAAAACTAAGACGAATAATAGACAAGCGCATTGGTGAATCAAGAAACTGGACAAATTAAGAAAAAATGTAAAGATGTTGTGTAATAGAGCAAAAAAATTAGGCAACTGGAAAAAATATAGAAGCGCTCTTTCAGAATATAATAAAAAGATAGAAATAGCCAAACGAGAATTTTGGAAAAATATCCGCCAGGTACAAGATGAAACCTGTACCGAATCCCTAAGAAAAATACTGGAGCATTTGTTACAAAACCACTTGCCAGGTTTAATAATTATTGAGAAGCAGAAAAGGAAAATTGGAAAATGATCAAACGAAGGGATATAACTTTCCAGGGGAGGCTGGTATCTTTTCTGCACTGTTACAAAAAGGACTGGATATTGTGTTTTAAGCTTGATATTTTATCTCCATTCATGAATGCCAATTGTTGTGGATGTGCCTGTCACGTATCTAGGCATCTTATTCCAAGATTATTCTTTACTTAAGATATTGGCAATAAAGATACACTAACCACCTTTGAAGAAATTTAAACCTGGAATATACAAATAAATGTCTAACAAAAACACTTTTACTATATCCACGCTATTAAAGGTATCTGGTAGAACGTTCGAGGATTTGTTCTAACAGGTCGGCTGAAAAGTCCCCGGTCTACAATATTTTGACAAAAATTCATTTTTTTTTATTCAACATAGTTGCCTTCAAGGGCGATACAGCGATTATAGCGACCTTCCAACTTTTCGATACCATTTTTGTAGTACTCCTTCGGTTTGTCCTCAAAATAGGCTTCAGTTTAGGCGATTACCTCAGTATCAGAGTCAAATTTTTTTCCCGCGAGCATTCTCTTCAGGTCAGAGAAAAGGAAAAAGTCGCTGGGGGCTAGATCTGGAGAATACGGTGGGTGAGGAAGCAATTCGAAGCCCAATTCATGCAATTTTGCCATCGTTTTCGATGATTTGTGACACGGTGCATTGTCTTGATGAAACAACACTTTTTTCTTCTTCATATGGGGCCGTTTTTTCGCGATTTCGGTCTTCAATCGCTCCAATAATGCACAGTAATAGTCGCTGTTGATTGTTTTTCCCTTTTCCAAATAGTCGATGAACAATATACCGTGTGTATCCCAAAAAACTGAGGCCATAACTTTGCCAGCTGACTGTTGAGTCTTTCCACGCTTTGGTGGTGGTTCACCGACCGCAGTCCACTCAGCTGACTGTCAATTGGACTCAGGCGTGTAGTGATGGAGCCAAGTTTCATCCATAGTCACATATCGACGCAAAAAATCGGGTTTATTACGACTTAACAGCTGCAAACACTGCTCAGAATCATCAATTCGTTGCTGTTTTTGGTCGATTGTGAGCACGCGCGGCACCCATTTCGCATAGAGCTTCCGCATACCCAAATATTCGTGAACGATATGTCCAACACGTTCCTTAGATATCTTTAGAGTGTCAGCTATCTCGATCATATTCACTTTACGGCCACTCAAAATCATTTTGTGCATTTTTTGATATTTTCGTCGGTAACCACCTCTTTTGGGCGTCCACTGCGTTCACCGTCTTCGGTGCTCATTTCACCACGCTTGAATTTTGCGTACCAGTCAATGATTGTTGATTTTCCTGGCGCAGAGTCCGGAAACTCATTATCAAGCCAAGCTTTTGCTTCAACTGTATTTTTTCCTTTCAAATAACAATATTTAATAAGCACGCGAAATTCTTTTTTTTCCATCTTTTTGAAAATAACAAAAGTTGCTTCACTAAAAATGCAATATCTCACAAACTAATAGTCCGACAGCTGTCAAATTTTTACACGAATCTTTTGAAGGTTGATACTATCTAAAAATGAAATGGATTTAATTCTAGTGTCGTCATCTATAGGTCAGACCGGGGACTTTTCAGCCGACCTGTTATATATTTTGAACTATCATTCTACCAAATTTCAGAAAAATTGACCAACAGCCATTTCCCATAAGGATTCTGCAGGATCAGTTTGTAACTCTTTTAATCCTTCTACATTTCTTACAAAACCAATTCATTATTTAATAGTTTATTGTACAAAATATAACTTTTGGTTGTAATAAATCGCAATCCCTTTGAGAATTGTAGGGGACGTGCCGCTGTCCTGATCATAGTATTTCTGGAGGGGAAATCACTTGCAGAAGGACTAATTGAGTTGTGTGCAGCCACAAAAGCATCTTGATATGAAACAAATGTAAGGATATTTCTCCCTTTCGAAGACAAATCATGATTATGAAGGGTGCATGGCTGGAATTCTACAGTCGTCCTTGCCATAAGGATTTCTCCGTTTACAATACAAGGAAGTTAGTATTTTTTTAACCGAATATTAGATTATGCGGAACAGTTTTGTTATGATGGAATTCGAAGAGAATTGAAAAACGAGGGGAAAGAGTTTTTAAATGTGCAAAATAAAACCCATCGAGGAATTGAGAACGAAAATATGTAAAGATTAAAATTTTCCAGTATTTTTTTATATCCCATATGAAAGTTCGCTTTTATAAAGCTATCATGGTATACATCACGTCGATAATAACAGGGTAACCGCCATTCACGATTATGTAAATGCTTTTTATACAAAGAGGGTCTTAATTGACGTAGAGACGAGCCAAATTGCAAGAAAAAAATACGTTTCTTTGTTAAAACTACAAATTATAAGTGAAGGTTCAGACTGGTTGAAGCAAATATTTAGTATGATGTACTGCAGGTGCATCCATGCTTCAAGAAGAAAAAAACTTTATTTACCTAGCTAGTATTTCGTCAAAAACAGATCAATTAATTCAAACCTTTCTTTATTTACCAATCATGTATATGAAACTTTTGATTGCAAATCTCAGTTAGATGTAATATATACTGATTTTCGTAAGGCTTTTGATACAGTAGATCATGACGTACTTTTGGCTAAGTTAAATAAGTATGGACTGTCAAATAATTTTCTTAAATTAATAAAAAACTATTTAAAAAACAGGCAACTTATTGTTAAAAATGCTGGTAATTCTTCCGGTAAATTTGAGGCCAATTCTGGAGTACCTCAGGGGTCCAATTTGGGACCGTTACTGTTCATACTTTTTATCAATGATGTAACAGTACCTGTTAACATTTTAAGCACCTGGTATCCTAAATATTAAATTCAATTAGTACCGCTAGCTGCTCCATCTATCCTAAAACATTTTTAATAATAAAATAATGAATACAGTCTCTATAATTATAATTGGAAGTTCAAAGTAGCTACGCTACGAGGTGTACTAATGAGTTGGCATTATCGAGTTCCAGAGGTTTTAATAATTATTCGAGTCTCATTTCTTCTATTGATTTACTGTCATATACAGAAAGTTGGAATATAAAACAGTAAACTAGAGGCAACTCGTTAATTTGAAGATTCTGTAAACCAGAAGCATCTCTTGAATTTGGAGATTCCGTAGACTTGAACAGCTTGTAAACTTCGTATGTACATTCTCTCTCGTATGTACCTTCTTAACTGGATTATCTCTACAACTGGGGCAGATCATCCCTCCACTAGTGATCTTCCATAATCATTTGGAACCACCTAGACAGTGCCGTAGCGACCCCAAGGTGCGGCGAAGAATCGTCCACTTTTGTAACAGATAAGTTTATTGTGATCTATCAAGTTTACTGTTCCCATATTTTTTTTTTCTTTTATTTCCGTGTATATCTATCTATATCGTCAACTGTATTAGAATAAGTATTTTTAAAGAACTGTTTGCGGATTATTTTGTTGTAACGTATTCTCTACCTCATTAATTTCAGCACCAAGGAAATCTTATTATCTTTTATATGTTTGTACATTTTTAAATCATTTTTTTATCTTCATAGACAGTTTTTTCTGACATCTTTCTGTCATCTTATGATACTTATTTAAATAACTCAGCTTAAAACAACTTTCTTCAGTAGTATCATAAAAAATAAAAAGATTTCAGTGGCGCCCTTATAATTTCTTAGAGAAACAAATATTGTACAATAGTCAGAGCTAATGAACTTACTCACCCCTAGCCGAGGTATTTAACTATCATAATTTTTGTGTGATAAACATTTATAAATTCTGTTAATTATTGAAGTATCTTTTACAACTAATTAAAGACGAAATTAAGCTTGATGTTTGTTTTATTGTAAATTACATTTTTTCTTTTGGTATATTGTTATTTTTTCAAAAAAGTTAACTAAATATTTTTATAAATTCACTATCAACAGGTAACTAATATTACAAATTGTCGCCCAACGCACAAATAATATTACAATGACTTACCAGATGTAGTAAAATTTTCAGACTATCTCATCTTTGCAGACTTTTTTTTTTAAACGGATTCAAACGGTAAGAGACAGTGTTAATCTACAAAAATATTTAAATGCTATTTATGAATGGAGTATAGATAATAAATTATGTTTTAATATTAACAAATGTCATGTTCTAACAATAACGCGTCAGAAGGATCCTGTAATATTTGAATATAAATTTGAACAAGATGCTCTGACACGTTGCCTTGAAGTAAAAGATTTAGGTTTAACGTATAATAACTCATTTTCTTTTATAGCATATATTAAAAAAATTGCCAATGCAGCAAATAAGATGCTGGGATACATAGTCAGACAAACCAATACGTTTACTAATATTAATAGTCTTAAAGTGCTTTATTACAGTTTAGTTAGATCCAAGTTTGAGTTTGGTGCTTGCATTTGGTTTAGTGAATATCAGACCACGTTATTTGAGCTGGAAAAAATACAAAACAAATTTTTAAGATATCTTTTTCATAAGAAATATCACATTTATCCGAACTACTACACAGTGAGGACTAGTCGCCTCAGAAATAAGTTTAAAATATTGTCATTAGAGGATAGACGAAAACTTACTGTGTTGAAGTTTTTATTTAAAGTTATAAATAATAAGATTAACTCGCCAGAATTACTTTCCCTCATTAGATTTAAAGTGCCTCCTAGGAGAACTCTCTCTTCTACTACTCTTTTATTTGATGTTTTCCCAAACTCACTTTCGAAGAGATAATATGTTAAGTCTGCTGGTAAATTTTAGTAATTGATGAGAATTCAAGAAATTGTATGGACACATACGAGTATACATATATGTATATGTGTCTATGTATGTATGAATGTATATTATGTAACAGTGTTAATGCTTATGCTTATCCATGTTGTTTGCTGATTATTTGCTTTTTGTTATTGTACTAATTAAGATATTTTATCCATGTAATTTGACCTTTGTGTCTGTTTGGATATTAATAACTAAATAAATAAATAAATAAATAAATAAATAAATAAATAAATAAATAAATAAATAAATAAATAAATAAATGATGACTTCACAGAACGAAGGTAAATTAAATCTAAAGCTATGCCTACAAACTAACTTTCTACACTACATTTTTAGCGCTAAAATGTTTTTGCAGTAAATTTGTAACGACAAATTCAATTTTTAAACTTTAAAGTGGAGTAGGTTAGGTTAGGTTTATTGTGAGAGGGGTGATTCCAGTGATTCCTCCAATGTGACCAAACTCGGCTCTATTGAGGTTCACTCCTAAGGGTTTCAATTATTCGCCATCCAGTTTTCACGAAATCGATTTTGGCCAGAGGTCTAAATTCGATGGGCACAAGCTGTATGAAACAAAATAAGTGGAGCCTGTTCATTTCAAATTTGCTCTACCTATTGGTCTGCTACACTACAGTATCCGAAGTATCACTGAGACCAAGCTTTTTCAGTTGGTACCTCAGACGATAGTGTCCAGTCAGTAGTCCAGTTAGAATGCGTAGGTTACTGTTACTCTATTCCAAGAGCTGTGCTGTTTTGTTACTAGAAGGTTGCTGTCCAAGTGGATATAATATTCTTGTCAGTGCTTTTCGCTATGTCAAAGTAGGGTTACTCGATTATTTGCTCCAAGGTTATTTAGGGATTCTATATTAAAGCTGTTAGAGCTGCCTGATTGTCCGAAATTATGAATATGTTTTTGATTAACAAGAGTTGATCAATCAACTCCCTGGAGTTTTCGAGCCATCCGTGTGTCGGGCCTAAAAAAAGGAGACTGTCTCTCTGTTTAATTCGTTCATTGGAAATTGGACGATAAAAGCCTTTAGAGTAACTCCTTTATCAGAATGTTTTTCGTGGTAAAAAGTTAATGGTCATAAAAATGAGTGTGCCAACTGTGTTATTGTAATTTTTATTTTTTTTATGCGCCTGTCCAGGTAGTCCCTAACATATTCAATTGGGTTAAGGTCTGGACTAACTGCTGGCCAATCTAAAACTTGGATGCTACACGATGTGCTCTAGTTAACAATGGAGCAGTAACAAGCATTCTGGGTCTAATTCCAAAATTCCTTAATCTGTTTCTAACCGTATTGACAGATATTCTAACATTACGGACTCCAGAGAGAACATTTTGCAGTTGCCTGGCTGTAACATGACGAGTTCGCAAAGTCTGAATTCTTAAACAACGGTCATCTGCAGGATTAGTACACCTGGGACGTCCCAGAAGTGGTCTTCTATTATAACTTCCAGTTTCTCTAAACATTCTTAAGACTAGAAACGCTGGATTGGTTAATTCCCATGGATTCAGCAATATATTGCTGAGATCGTCCATCTTCAACCAATGCCACGATTTGAGCTGCTTGTTCTGGGGTTAAATTACTCATTTTTATTTAAAATGTTTCTAGACACTTCCAAATGAAAAATTAAGCCATACTTTTTGTGACTAGTGTATATGGAATACCACGTAAATAATTGAAATTAGAAAGAACGAGAACAGCCCTCGTATAGTTACACATTTTTGTAGTGCCGACGCGGCTGGTTAAACCCTAGAATATATGGTCACGTGGCTGACCGTATACGAGCATAAAACGGCCTAATATCCTAGGGGTGGCTGTTATAAAAAAAAGCCGCGAAATGAAAAGACATTTTGACCCTTCGACAGGGGGACGCGTATCCCTTACTCTAGGCAGGTTCAATTTGGCGTAGTTAACCTTGCCAAAGCCCTTGATTTCACCTCTCAATAGACTTTTGTGCGTGAGAATTGCGAGGGGGGAGCGATTCGGGATAGGATAGGAATGAACAGATGTCTCCAGGATTTTGTGCATCGGAATGAAAAGCTAGATATTAGGATAACATTGATGTTGTTTTAAAGGGACGTGATGAGAATATTGCATTTTTTTGTTTGTGTATCGGGTGGAAAATGAAGGGTTTGCACAATTTCCAATTTGGTATATTTACTATTTGACATTGGTACTTTGTTAATATTAGGATATCTTTTTTTCTATAACATATACAAAGAATATTGATTCATAAGTTCGTACAAATCAAACAATTATATGTAATTATTGCATATATTTCTACTACAATCGACTCTTGTTAATTCAAACCTGTGATAATTCGAACCTCTCTATAATTCATAAGCCCTAGAAAGTATAAATGACGATTGCTGAAAAGAAGAAGTTAATCGAAAAAGTAGAGGAAGGTAAGAAGAAAATAATTTAAGATTCCTCTCAGTACTCTCTCAACCATAATAAAGCACAAAGAGAAAATTAATGCTGCTCAAATTGCTGGAGTACGGAAAAGAACTACGAAAGGTGAATTTCCTCGTCTGGAAGAAAGCCTGGTCATTTGGCTCACAGTGTAGAGGACAAAAAGTGTCAAAAGCGGAAAATTTTACCATTTTTAGACAATTGCACTGTCCACAACAGTCCTTCTATATTGTCCAACGTGGAACTCTACTTCTTTCCGCCAAATACAACTTCCAAATTGCAACCATTGGACCAAGGGATCATCCATAATTTTAAGACGTTCTATCGCAAAGAAATTGTTAAGCTCGACAAGCAGCTAACTGCAAATATCACGGTTCTGACAACTATTTTACTGCTTGACAAGGCATGGAGAGCTGTAACACCCCTAACGATTCCCAACTGCTTCAAAAAAATCTGGTTTCTTAAAAGAAGATCAGGAAAATCTTCCAAAACTTATGGATGATGAAGAACCAGCAATAGAACCATTAGTAGACATCAGCGATGTGAGTTTTCTTGACTTTGCTCAAGTGGGTGAAGAGGTTGCTGTCTCAGGTTCACTAACCGATGGCGAAATTTTATCTGCGACAGTTACAGTTAACAAAAAGTAACGATGAAGATGAGCACGATACATCAGAACCTTTGGCAGAAGTGGCACTTAAGGAAGCAAGATCGTTATTCGATACCTTACATACCTTCTGCCTGGAGAACGAAAGTTATGAAGCAGGCACTTTTTCTTTAAAAAAATATGATTGAGAAGTCTGAGCAGCAGCAATGTGCTTTGAAGCAAACCAGTATAACACAGTTCTTTCGAAAGATTAACTAATTCACATTATGATTACATGTATGTACACGAATTTACCTTTAAACTTTTGTCATTGTTATAGAATAGGAGTTAATAAACATAATAATTGATCAACACTTAAGAATTCGAAGTTTTATTTATTTATTCTCACAAAATTTTGAACCATTTGATATTTCAACCACTGGATAATTCGTAATATTTTAAGTCCCTCGAGTTTCGAATTATCGAGAGTCGACTTTGTATTTAAATGACCAGCAATATTGTGACATATTTATGCTCATTTTTGTATAACAATTTTCCTTGTGTCATTGGAATGTTCACAGAAATTAAATTGCGTTACAATGACTTATTATACTCATTAAGAATTGAATTAAATTATATCAATTCTCAAGATGCTCTTGTGGCACCTTAATCAATAAAATCACAATTAATATTGTAATTATAAAACTAATTGTCCAAAATTTGATGCTGTATATGTAGGTCAAACACAAAGAAATTTTGAAATAAGATTTAATGAACACTTAAGAGCGTATAGATTACAACAACTAGATAAATCAAACTATGCAACGACATTCAAATACTACATATTTGTGATAAAAAACAAAATTTAGATTTCCTCGAAGAACTTGAAATAAAAAGACATCTAGCAGATCAACAATTTAAAGTAGTTAATAAACAAATACATCTTGGAAGTTCTCCACTATTAAACGGTTTACTTTGATTGAGTCTTTATTTTATACATAGATAAGACATTACATAAATATATTAAGTTATTGTCAAGATCAGCATGATATAGTTTTTTCCTGGTTTTTCTATATCATTGCACAGTTATACTGTTCTTAGAGGGAAGTACATCCAGGATAATCCCTTAGGGCTAATAACATCTACATAGATAAGACATTATTGTAACATAAATATATTAAATTATGGTCAAGATCACCATGATATAGTTTTTTCCTGGTTTTTCTACATAATTGCACAATTATACTGATCTTAGAGGGAAGTACATCCAGGATAATCCCTTAGGGCTAATAACATCTACATAGATAAGACATTATTGTAACATAAATATATTAAGTTATTGTAAAGATCAGCATGATATAGTTTTTTCCTGGTTTTTCTATATCATTGCACAGTTACACTGATCTGAAGTACATCCAGGATAATCCCTTAGGGCTAATGACATCTAGGCTTTAATATTGTTATGTCTTATTACTTCCATACTATGTGTAGCCTTAACTACTATATCAACATCAGGTACTTGACTACAAACAAACAAAATGTAACTTCAATATGTCAATCTGACGATGCTAGTTTTTAGCGAAACAGCTATAAATGAATTTAAAACGTATTTTTTAATAAATAGTGAAGGTTTCATTCAACCGTTTAGTTGTTTACTGTTCTTAATACGATGGACTTTCACATAGTAAGGGTTTATCATAATTTTATGCATATTATTCTTATTACAAGATCGTTTCCAACACCCATAATAATAATATTTTTCCTTTCATTAACAACTTTCAATTTTAAGTGCAAAAATAGAAGGGTTGGCCGTATAAATAACTTACCACCAATAAGATAACATATGGAAATCAAATAAAAATATTTACACATGACATGCAGATGAGCTTGGAATAACACAGTGACGTAGAACATATTTTTCATTATGTGAATTCGTGTAAACCATTTTAATAATAATAATAACAATGTCCAACAGTTACCCATTTACATGACAATTATCTTAAAACATAATATATAAAAACAACCAAAATGCTATCAAACAAAAATACAAATGAAATTAATAGAAAATAAGAAAATAACTGAGCTATGATTCTTAATCCAAATAACAGATTGCAGATTTGGTAAGTTGATGCAGTTGAATATTATATCAAAATGTTCGTAAATTTGTTGAAATTACTACACATCACATATTATAATGGTGAATTTAACAAAATGTTAGTTCTAACATGACTAAGCCTGAATGTGCATTACGAAAAGGATAGTTTGGTACACTTTTGAATATTTCGGGAGAGTCAATTAATTTATGCAGTAACTTAAATAAAAATATTAGTGAGGATAAATAAATCTGAAAATATAGCCCAGGAAGTAGTTGTTTTTTCATAGAAAACGGTCAAACTTGGTATAGAAACTGTTAACTTTCTTTACCTTGGGTGCAGGTAGAAACAATTTTCTACTTTTCATTTTTACTATTGACTGCACCTTGTATCTGAAATTGTTTTCAGTATTTGTTTACCTTTCATTTTTTATTCTATTTTTCGAATTTTTCCTATTCTGTGCCACTTTGTAACAGTAAAATCCGGCAGATCGTTTGATGTCATCATACCATCTTTGTTGTAGTCTGTCGCTGCCTCTTTTTATCCCATCAAGGTCTTCATCTTGTTGTTTTTTCGCTCCAGTTCCATTTGACACTACCTATTAGCTTAACTATCTTCGACGTTATAATAAAACCCATAACTGAACGCAACCCAAACTGGAAACCAAGCTAAAACATTGACAACCCTCACCTATAAATTACAATGCTCCTAATACACCACCCTTTTTCTTGCCGAAAACTCGACGAAGACAATCGCCTCCCTACCGTAAATTATCGTATTTCTTTGGCTGGTAAAATATATAGACAGCTAGGATTAAGTCAACACAGCTAGGATATAGCTAAGATAAAGCCAGCAAAGTTAGAATACAGCAAAATATCTGTAACAACACAACAACCCAGTACAAGAACATCAACTATCATCAACAGCCATAAGAAAACAACCCAGTACTAGAATGTCAACTAGCAGGATGGAGCTAAAGACATGTCGCATCTTGAAACTCAAGCCGCCAAAGCAAAGATAATAGCTGGTGCGGATGGAGAGTCATCTGCAGTATTTGTCAAGAATCATGGAATGTTGAAAGCAGCTACAGCTGCAATTGAACGGAACGTTCTGTTCTTGCGGATGAGTTATCCTCATCGACGAATTGCAAACAAGAAATTTCATCTTGATTTATGATTTCATATAATTGTCCCAAAGAAAATATAGGTTTGTTGTAAGCGATAATGCTCAATATCTTTTCTTACAATTGTAAAAATAATATTTATATGAAAAAATAATTGTACGATTTAAAGACAAAAATCTAGCAATTTTTTCCATTTCCAATAAATTATTTTTCAAAATCGTGAATATCCTCTAAATGATCCATTTTTGTAAAGAGCCTAAATTCCCTGAAAGTTTATGTTTTAATTTTTTTTAGCTATTGTTTTTTACGAGATAATGTCTTTCTGTAGGTAAGTTGATACCAGAAAATTCCAGAAAGTTTTAGTTTCATAGATACACGTCCTTGAAGTAATTATTACGGTACTCGATTAAATATGAGAAAAAAAATCTAAATGGAAAATCTTAACTTTAAAATCTTCTTTGTACAGGGTCTTTTTTCGGCATATAGAAGAATATTTTGCTGATGGAGCAAAAAAAAATTATACGTGTAAAACAAATTACCCTATTCTGCATGTTTTAACCGCCCTTGGTAGGTAAACAAACTAAAAATTGAAAGAAAAATCATGTCGATTTCGAATACGTAATTAATATATTTTGAAATGTAACATGTAAGTTACGCCGCTGTTTTGAAGGGTTAAAATTAATACTAAAATTGCACCAGTTTCCCAAACGGTGGATAAACAACCACCAGCGTATTTGGAAAATCCTCAGTTTAACTCACATTCTGATGAAAGATAAATATTAGAAAGAGGAAATTAAATATACATCTTAATTTATTCACCAACACATTTTAATCTGAAGTAACAATATTTTTACATTTCTGATTTGTTTTTTGTGTTACAATCTTCAACAGTAGCTTAAACTTGGCACCACAATAATGTTATATTTGTTTTGTTCAGTGTACAGTTGTTAATTTGACCAAATTGCTTCCAAAATTGTGTTTAACAATTCAGTGTTTCGTACGGCGATAAACCACCATCAAAATTCACAATGTAGTTCGCTCGCTGACGAATTCCGTGAAGGTCGTCCAAAATCGTCCACAAAATATTGATGCGATACGTAAACTGATAATGAAAGACAGACAGTGACATATCTTGGGATTTAAGCACCTTTGAACTTCAATACATTTGTTTTAGAATGAATATCATTAGTTCTTAGTTTTTTTTACCCTCCAATAGGTGTATTTATACATCTTTACGTAAGAGTTGAACATCCGGTAATTTCTCTCAAAATTTTAGTACATTTGGTATTGAAAAATGAGGTTATAGTTTGTATATTTCACTAGAAATTTCACCAGGATATGCCGTTTTGCCTTTTTTTGATGACTGAATGGCTTCAGAGAGGGTTATATATTGTAATTAATATTTTATGATTTCTTATGATTATTAATTGATTTGTAATTATAAATTTTAATATTATTTAAATGTTCTAAAGTAGCCAGATCTTCTTATTCTCAGGGTGGTTATGTTTTGCAAGCTTCTAGTTGGACTATTAGGTTAGGTATATAAAAGAAAAATTGATTAATTATAATTACAAATTTATTATAAAAGAGTTAAGTTAAAACAGTAATATATTGAATGTCTAATAATGAAAATTAGTAGGCAAAATAAGAAAAAGGCCTTTCATAAACTAGAAAAGAACTTACTTGATGTTTAAACTGTCAAATAAATTATTGTTACTAATGCAATGGTAAATAAGTTATTAACGAAATTCATTAATTAATAAGCATCAAATAAATTATTTTGTTTCAAATTATATACTTAACTAACTACTACAAAAATTCAAAACGTTTACAAAGTTATCTGACTTTAATATGGAGAGTCCTGCTGTCTGATTGGTAAAAAAAAACCGTAGTCGCTCTATCAAAAACGAAAACCAACGAAGGTGCACGTGAAATCTCCGACTGTTGAATAATATCGTTGTTGATTGACGTTTGGTTTCTTATGTGATATAATTATTCCTCCCAATCGGTTTTTGGTTATAGTTCAGTGTTTGTTGGAATATAGTCCTTTTAATTTACTTATAAATAGTAAATACACTTAATTTCTTTTTTTTATACACTGACAATGTATGTGATTACTTCAGTAATACTTTTTTAACTTATATCCTTAATGTCACAATTTAGCCCTTTGTTTTCTTTTATCACTTTTAAAAACTGTTTGTTCTCTCTGTTCAAACTGACTGTTCACAATGATCTCTCAAGACTGGCCGCTTATATACTGACTGATCTTCTATGGCTAACTTCCAATAATATACCACCCTCTAACGAAATCTTCTCAAGTCCTTTTATAGGTTTCTAACCTTCCAGAAATTTCTTGAAGGTTTTATGAATTAATCATGTGCTAGAACACTATATGCATCTCTCTCCCTCCTATACACCACTTCCTTCGTCTACTGTGGATTTTTCTAGAGCACACATGGTATATATGTTTCCTTTTTTCACATTATATAATTCATTTCTCGCAATTTCTGGTAGATTTAAATCTCATGTTTATGTACAAAATATAATATTGATACATTACGTAATAAAAATTATTTCTAAGTTAAAATTCTCTTACAAATACACAAAATATATAATAAAAGTTTGCTATTATCGAATATTTAAATGTTACAATATATAGTCTTTCACAGGAAGTGATTTCTGGTGGTCATCGTCGAAAAGGACAGCTTTACTTTCTCTGTTTTTGTAATAGTTTATTTGTTATTAATATTCTCTTTATTTCCTCTAAACAGTCTACATATTTGGCTATCAACGATCCCAGGTCTACAAAATTCTACATTCCATCATATTTCGTTACGGTTTTGATATTGGACCTGTCACTGTTTGGTTAGTTACCAAATAAATGTTATTTAGAAATTGTATAAGTGTTATTGTTGAAGCAAGACGTACAATGAAAGATATTACCTGTATATAAAGTAGTTAGATTATGTTAGTTAGGTTAGGTTAGGTTAGGTTAGGTTAGGTTAGGTTAGGTTAGGTTAGGTTAGGTTAGGTTAGGTTAGGTTAGGTTAGGTTAGGTTAGGTAAGGTTAGATTAGGAATAATAGTGACAATTAATTTCTTCGAACTTAGTTTGAGGATTCGTATGAGATAGGTAAATAAAATTTTTGCTTCAGTCTTCAAGTATTGGTCTACAAGTATCTTCGGAATTTGGCGAGTGGTTCAGTTCACTTGAGCAGCATAGGAAAGTTAATTCTGATTATACACAAGCATTTTTCACTGGAAGTCACCCAATACTAATTAACACTGATTTTAAAAATCTTCCATATAGTGCTGATTTGTCAACTTAAAGTTCTAAAACAGCACGGTGGATGGAAGAGTTCTTCAGTTACAGAAAACTATATAGAAAAATCGATTAAAGGCAAAAACACAATTGAAAGCAAAAACAAGATTGCAAGAATGATCCAAACTTTGTAAATCCATCCACAACTCCATTAATACATATTGCTGGCAACAGCAGTAATACAATTAATGTCAATCTTCAAAAACTAGAATAAAAGCTTATTTGATGTTGATTCACTTATTATTTCAAACAACATTGGGAGAATTGAAGAGTACTGTAAAGTACAAGTGTATCGTACCATACAGTATAAAAAAAGTACTTTCCCGGCTAGCTGGGAAAGTAAAGTAAGTAATAAGGTTAAAAATCCATAAATTAATAACCGATTGTGAGTAAAAGTATAAACAAGTCTTTATCCTGAAATATATAAATAGCACCCTGAGCTTTATCTGAGCTATAAATGTTCATTTATTATTTTTGTTGCTTTTTATGAATGAAACTACCAAACTTATTTCACAAAAACACAGTAAAAGTGATAAATGTGTTCTATTATTTACTCCTGGACGTTATCTTGTTTTAGATTTGAATATATTACAATTTCCCCGAGAAATATATTTTATTTAACGTGAATAATCGAGTGCGACATCTTGTCTTACTTCTCCGACTTGATTTTCTCGCGCAAGCAATACCTGAATAGTTTAATTAACGAAATTAGATAATTTGAAGGTAGTTCATCATTTTGATCAAGTCAGGCGGTGGCAAAGCGAGAAAAGGGCGTACGAATGCCGAAGGGACGGATACTAATTACAGATGGCGGCTTTGCCGGTCCCCGAGACGGGGAACTCTCTTTTGGGCCCTTTGAAATATTAACACTGAATCTAACGTGACTTGCGAGGTTTCATAAATTAACCACGATTCTAAAGTATTTACTAGAATTTGTTTCTAGTAAAACTTACTATTTTTCTTTAAATTTATTAAAAAACGGTGACGTTTGTGCATCCATTTTTGCGCTTCGTGTCCGTAAAAACGAACCTATTTTTCTTGTTCCAATAACCATAAATATATAAAAGGGTCTTTTATCGACCAAAAGATGTTACACATTCCATAAAACCACCACGTAACATTGACGTAGACATAATTTTTTACGACTTTATTTTACGGTCATTAAAAAAATTACTTTACCTACTATTGGCTTTTGCGAGATAATCGATAGCGAAAAAGGAACTACAACTAAATCTAACATTATAAAACTGCACTATACTTTATTTGTTTGAAGTTGGCAGCACAGTAAATTCATTATAAATGCAAATCCTTCAGAGCCCAAGCAAGGGTGGTTCATGAAAAAAACTAAAAGTAGTATATTTACATTTCTATTGAAACATAGTAATAGTTCTTATTTTTCAAAGAGTCCACCCTGTAATTAGGGAATAACTAATCCAAACACAATAGAAACCCTAGATAATATTGTCACAAATGACCGTAGAACCAAAGTTTTTTTAAAGCATAATACAAATTAAAATAAAAATTAAAAGTAAAATAAAAATATGCTACATATTAAAAAGTAAGAATTAAATATAAATTAATGCAAAAAGAACTTACTCCTTTAATTGTCTATATCCATTTCGTCGTATTCATCCAACGATGAGTCAGATTCGTTGCCTGGTCCGATATGAATTACAATGGGTTCGAACAGCTCTTCAATATCAACACTCCATAATCGTTCTTCTTCCTTCTTCACATGGTTTATGGCGATTTTTCTTTTGACGACTATGCTTATTTTGGTTTATATTTGCGTTTGAAATCTACTGCGTCATAACAATTTTTAATTAAAATTTATCGAATAAACAATATAATAACACCTAAAACCATCAAGGAACAACTTAAAATTAAATATCTCATAATAATACATGGTTTTAATAAAAAATATAACACTAAAATTAACACTTAATATTAGATTCATGTCTTTGCATTGCAATCACTCTTTCTTAAGTTTATATTGTCAGTGTGTGGTCACTGTATCACTATTTAAAGTGTCTTTTCACTAGTTTTTATCTGTCACAGGTCATGTGTAAACTTTTAATTATTTAGTCCATTGTTTATAAACAAACTTAATCACTTTCTAACAATGTTACATATGATAAATTTCAATATCCTTTTTAGACTCTCTCAAGTTAATATCCTGCATCAAATCATACTATACCCATCTTATACTATCATCCGATACATTGAAATATGGAATCATCACTCTGATGCTTAAAATGAAGCCAAATATTGGTTGGGTAAGTCACATTTGTTTATTTAGTTATAATTCTAATCTATGATAATACTTATTTTGTTTTGATAGCTAATATTTGTTTATTAAATTTAAATTTTGCTAATCATAAAATTAATTGAATATGGTTGTATTTTTTTCTACTTTAAACAGTGGTTTGTTATCATCTATACCTATTTATTTTTATCTTATAACTACCTATTAAAACATTATCAAACTTATTATTAATATTAACTTTAGTTATATCTTATTGATATTTTGATTAAACTAACTTTATATAACTATTAGAATTGGTTTCTTATAGCTAATATTAGATTCATATTGTTCATCATTGTCATATTCTAATGTTCATATTCTTTTTATTTTTAGCCTGAATATCATAGGATAATGGACTTAATTATTGAATCGACTCCTGATGTTAGTGCTTCTTCTTAAAGACTCATCTTTTATCAAGTTAATTGGTGTGTGTGTGTGTTAATTGAGATTTATTAAACAGTTCCAATAAAGAAGTTTTAAGGTAAATTCATCATTTAAAAGAAAGACTTGAAACTTATATCCTTTTTTTTATAATTTATCACAATCTTAAATTATATTTTGGGTAAGTTATTCTTATTATTATTTTAGAAAATTACAATATGTTCCTCGTACTGGAGACTTGTCCAACACAAAATACTTACCAGTAAAATAATACTTGTTAATAATATTTCTTAATCTTCCTTTTTGACGCCGCTGTTCTCGCGATATCATCATCCTATGCGGGTATCATGTGGTATTGCATCGTACTATAATCCCGTTGACTTTGCTCGTTGAAAGTATTCGCTGGGTGCATACAGGCAACAAAGGTTATGCATTCATACGTCGAACTACATTTTCAGAAAACTCAATTTCCTGTGAAATCATAAGTTGTCGGTAAGCAAGACAGGGAAATTGATTCCTAACCAAAAACAACCTTTTATTCCATTATAAGTTAAGAGGAATTAAATGAACAATACGTAATTTCATTATAAATAAATACATGTAATTATAAATAACATAAACTGGTTTATAAATGGTTTACAGCGTGGTCTTCAAACTTTGTTGATGTTTTTTTCTATTTGGTCGTTTTAATAGTACTGCATCCATCACAATGAAGTGGATATTTTGAAAAATGATGTTCGTGAGTCTATCTTGTGTTTTCCACGTATTAATTTATAAAAAATAGTTTGATGTTGACTGTAAAGTGCCCATGGTTGGTAAAGCCAGCATTTAGTTTTAATTCTTTTGATTTTTTAGTTGTATATTATCATAATCCGCACAGTATTCTGGGAATAACCTCTTAATACCTCCAACAGTAAAATACAATCTGTCTTATACCGTCCTATTTTCAAATAGAGATGATTGGGTCCGTAAGGATGAACTATTAAGAGCGGACAGCTGTTGGCACACAAATGGCTCTAAACGGGCGCAAACCTAGCACAGGAATTTCAATCTCTCTAGGATCCTATGCAACCGTATTTCAGGCGGAAATTTACGCCATTGTCTCAAGTGTGGAGAGATAACAATCTCAAACATGAGTCGATACAAAGTTTCTCGGACAGCCAAGCGGCTTTGAAAGCACTTAGCTCTCACCGTGTAACGTCAAAATTGGTATTAGACTGCAAAAAAGACTCTCCACAATACAGTATTGCTAGTCTGGATCCCTGATCACTCTGACTTGGGGGGAAATGAGATAGCAGACTCTCCTACAAGGGAAGGTGCTGCACGTACTTTTATCGATCCAGAATCCACAGCTGGCATCGTGGTAAGCTTTGCCAAACAAACACTAAACCTAACCTGGACAGCAAGAAGAGCATTAGACTTCTGGCATAATTTACCAAGATGGCTTTTATATATCCTTCGAAAAGTGTCTTCAAACAAAGGTTAGACTATAGCAGGCACGACCTACGTCGTCCAACAGGTCTTTTAACATGTCACTGTTATTTGAATCATCATATGCACAAACTTGGATTGTCGATGGATCTAATTTGCCGACTTTGTCAGGAAGATGACAAAACAAAAGAGCATATAATATATAATGCAAAATCCGAAGTAGGAACAACAGAAGCCGGAGTACCACAAGGAACAGTCCTCTCACCGGTGCTTTACAACATATACATGGCAGACATTCCAAAGACAGACAATACAATGATGGATCTCTACGCAGACGACACGGCTATCGTTACAAGAAGCACTCAACCAAGATTGGTGACAAGAAGACTCCAACAGGCTATGGACCAAATAGTCGAATTATGCACAACATCGAAAATCCAAATAAACCCAGCAAAAACTCAAGCAGTCTACTTTACGAAAAGAAGGAAAAACCCAGAAGAAAACATTGCCATAGGTGGAGAAGAATGAAAAAACAAGGGCAAATATCTATGAGTGATACTGGCAAGGACTAACCTTCAAAGAACACGTGGAAAACATCACAAAGAAGGCAAAACGAGCAAGAGGAAGACTAGTCGGACTCATAGGAAGGAAATCCAAACTAGCACTGAAGACAAAGATACATCTAATAAACGCAATCATAATTCCGTAGCCTGGGGACACTCAGCCAAAACCTACAAAAAGAAGATACAAGCACAGCACATCAGCTTAAGGCAAGCAGCAGACATACCCGAACACAGCACTTAGGGAATTAACAAACTACACAGCAGAGGACTACAGGAGACATCCAAAACCAAGGAAACAGCTGGAAAACTAAGAAGGAACAATATCTGTCAAGAAGCAGACAGAAGAGGAACCACCGTTCCTAGAGGGATGCATTCTGGAAGGGATGGGTTAGGTTAAAGTGTGTGTATGGAGCGCGAATCAGGAATCTGATATTTGACAGGTTTTTTCTGTCGTTTTCGGACCTGTAATATCATTCACCAAACAAATGAATCGGATTTTTTATGAAGCTGAATCTGTTCGGTGAAATCTGAATGGATGGGAGCAACAATAGACAACACAAATGAACCTAACCTAACAAAGTCGTTATAACATATTTTTCTACTAAAAACACTAAACAATGATATTCGTAAAGAAACTTTTATTATTTTTTTTGATCAATGACAGCTGTTTGGATGTATTGTCTTCGTCAAAAATATGTTATGCTGTTTAATTGATGTTTAAATGTAAAGTGGCATCATTAAATCGCCGAAAAATCCAAACTTTCGAAACTATCCTAAACAAACCGCACACCCTTATCGTGTGCATCCGAAAGGATAAACTCATCTGATTGAATTACTTGAACAATAAAAGTCATTTTGTCGTCTGAATGGAATGTTGGGAACTGCTCGATATCTAGCCCAGACGTGCAATTTTGTGGATTCGAAATGAAACCAGAATGTTGCATTGTCACAGGATATTTCTAGTTTGGAACTTTGTTGCAATTGTGGTTAGTTCGATTTTATGACTCAAGCAAAAGTTTTCTGTGGTTCGCAATTAAGGGAATCACCGTTGACGTTGTATAGATATGGATTGTTATCTTTATGACGGCTGTTAAACTAGAAACAATCAATTTGATTTTGGTATAAATCATTTAATGTTTACTGGAAACTACGGTACAGAAATGTGTTTTATTATAGTGGGATATTGCGCTCCAAAATAAAAATTATTAATTAAGACATTTATTTTTCCAAGCCAAAGATGAAAGTTAATTAGAAAAATAGATAGATAACTATGCCAATATAATTAAACCAAAGCGGTAAATAATGTCTGTCAGTTGTTGATGTGTTAACATTTAAATATCGTAGTTGTCAATTTTTAATCAAAAACTAATATCTTGAAAAGTAATAATGAAATATTTAACTGAGACTCAGCGGATTGAAATTTTAATGTTGATTGGTTACGGCGATAATTGCAGAAGTCAAGTTGAAGTGGCAAACTGCTTATTTAATCAGAGGTATACTCAGTTGCCTAATATTTCACATGGTACTATGTCTAAAATTCATGCACAATTCAGAGAACTTGGACATGTCACACCATTAAAAAGAACACCGCACTTTGTTGAAGATGATGTGAGAGTGGATATTATGTTAAGTGTCGTCGAGAATTCAACGTCAGGTTCACATCAAATTTCTCGTCAAAATAATGTGAGTCACACAACTAAGGTTTTCCATAAAGAAAAACTTCATCCATATAAATTGACTTTTGCGCAAGAACTGATAGAAGACATTCCAGATCGTAGAATGGATTTTTGCGAAGGAATTATGAATAAATTGAACACCAATGAAATAGCTGTTGGTACAATTCTTTTTTCCGATGAATCAACATTCAGATTGAACGGGGAAGTAAACAGACAAAACTGTAGATATTGCTCAGAGGAGAATCCTCAATGGATGCGTGAGACACATACTCAGTATCCTCAAAAGTTGAACGTTTGGGCAGGTAACATAGGTGATCATATTATTGGTCCTATTTTTATAGATGGAAATTTGACAGGTGAAAAATATTTAAGCAATATTAGAGATGAAGTTGTTCCTGAGTTGGCCAACTTATATCCCAACGCAATAAATCTGAACCTACCGGATGAAAATAACTGGTTCCAGCAGGGCGGACAACACCCCATTATGATTTAATTGTAAGAAATTACTTGAATGAAATTTTCTCCAATAAATGGATTGGACGAAGAGGTAGGTACTATCGAGTGGCCAGCTAGATCGCCGGACCTTACGCCCTTGGATTTTTTTCTGTGGGGTTATCTCAAGAAATAAGTATATGCCACACAGCCAACTAGCATTACAGACCTCAAAGAAAAAATAACTACAAAAATACGGGCTATTTGACCTCAAACTTTAAACAAAGTTTTATAGGAGACTGCGAATTGCCAACTACAAGGTGGAGAACATTTTGAGCATTTATTTTCATGTAAAATAGTAATTTACGTAACAAGTCCGGAAAATACCGTTTTTTTGGATAAGTTGACAAAAGTCTGTAAGTCCAAAAAAACTATTTTCGGACGTGTTGCATACACTATTTTTTCGGCAACCGTGTAGACATTTATACATATTTCTTTATTATATTTTCTCTTTCTAAAACAAAATTTCGAACATTTTAATTTCTAATTCTTATTTATATTAATATTTATATTAAAATTCGAGCAATTGGTAATATTGAAGGGATTCAATTTGTTGGAAATGTTTGGTATATTTAAATCCCTTATGTTGAAGTTAGAACAAGAAGGAAAGGATCAGTTTGACACTGATTGTTTTCATCTGATGATTTTTGAATGGTTTTGGCAATTTTAATTTTGTTTGTAAGTGAATTGTCTATGTATCCTTCAGCGACATTGGTAGACTTCCAGCCACCGTGTCTCTTCAAATTTGTAATGTTTGTTTCCACCATTATCAGCAAATAACGTCGCTGAAGTTCGACGAATGCTATGGCCTGTGTAATTTTTATTATTGGGTTAATTTAAAAACTCTGCGATTCTTAATCCGAGATTACCAAAATTGTGGATACCAACAGGCTGAATCGAACATTTTCCTTTTTTGTAATTCACGAATAATCTGTTATGTGGAATATGGGATGGTCATAAAGATAAATATTGCCTATACAACAGCAGGTTTTCATGCCCAATTACAACAAAAGTTCTCTCAATATGTGTTTTGGAATCTGGTATTTTTACAAGCAACATGTCTTCTTTGTCATTTATTAGATCAAGTGACATTTTTGTTAGTTCTTCCCGTCTACACGCACTGGCTAACCCAATAATTGTTGCTACCTGAAAATTAAGCAAATTAAGTTGATACTTTTATATCCTATAATCGTAATATTTTATTAAAACATCTTTAGCATTAGATATGTTTCATTATCTGCTTCCCTAATGAATTTGTTGATCTGCTCGCTGCTGAAGACTTCTGAGTTCTTTGCTTTATAACCAATATCCTTCCATATAAGAAACGCGATAACTTTTGCGAAAGTTGCTATGTTTACATTTTTCTTCACTAAAATGGTACTTTTCAACATAGAGTACATGCTCCACAGGATTTGACAGTTTCAGATTTTTGCGCCAAATAAGCCAAAATTACATCCTCTATAATGGTTTTGCATAGTGAGACCAATAATCACATATGCGGCAGTGGCTTGGGGAGCAAGGGCTAATCTGAGTACGACGGGGAAAAATCTCTCGAAGATTCAGAGACTAGCCTGTTCTGTATCACTGGAGCAATGGAAACTTGCCCCAACATTATAAGGCTAATGCCAAATATGGGAGGCCCGAGGGAAAATAACAGAAGAATACTATGCTCGGTTGTAGAATCCACTATGTTATATGGATCAACAATATGGATGAGGGCCATGAAGAAAAATATACATAAAAACATTCTCCTCAAAGTCCAGCGAAAAGTGGCTATTACAATTACTTGTGCATACAGAACAACATCCACCAAGGCACTCTTAGTCATCGCAAGAATTATGCCAATAGACTTACTTGTCAAGGAACGAGAAATGATTCGGAAAAATATACCTAGACACGAGGCTCGGGAAACCATTCTGGAACAGTGGCAACAAATATGGGATCTAGATGAAGGGGTAGGTAACTGGACTAGAACCTTGATAAAGGATATTAGAACCTGGCATAATAGGAAATGGGGAGAGGTAAATTACTTCCTCACACAACTACTCACCGGACATGGAGGTTTCTACGCCTATCTACATAGATTTAAGATTAGCGATACTGATGAATGTCTCTACTGTGGACTGGTTGACTCAGCGGAGCATACATTTTTTAATTGTATAAGATGGAAGGATGCAAGAAGTGAAGTAGAAATTAAAACGGGAACACTCACGCCAGATAACATGGTAGGAAAGATGCTCCAAAAGAAGGACTATTGGGAGGCTATAAGTAAATTGGCCATGATAATCATGTCAACGAAAAGAAAAGAAATGAGTCAGCGAACATAGAAAGCCCACAACATCCAACAAGCTATCCTGTCTGAAGTAATGCCAGCAAGCAGTTCCGAACAGGATCCTCTATGGCTTCTGAGGTGGTTTTAGTGGGTAGGCAATCGCACAGAGTTGTGATTGAGTCCCACACTGCCAGGGAAAAGGGGAATAAGTACCTGTGCGAGCATGAGCTTTCCACCCGTCAAAAAAAAAAAATAGAAACTTGCCCCACTGCTGCAATGGAGGTGATTTTAAACTTAATCCCACTGCACATTCTGTTAGAAAGTGTAAGGAAGAAAACGATATATAGAATGATCAAAGAAGGAATTATCAGGGAAAAACCCCGATCACTTCATTTTGATCAAACTTGGGAAATGCCCCAAGATGATATGCCAAAGAAATTCAACTTTGTGAGAAAATTGGTTGAGTAATAAATGTGAATGGGACGAAGACACCATACAGAATTTAAAACCATAAAGTGGTATACGGACGGTTCCAAGCTAGACGAGGGAACTGGGATAGGAGTTTTTGGACCGAGAGCCAAATACTCAGAAAGCTTGGGCACATACTCGAGCATCTTTCAAGCAGAAGTCCGCGCCATCGAAAGATGTGTGGAATTCAATATTGGAAGAAACTACCGCAGACAAGAGATTGTGATCATGTCGGATAGTCAAGTAGCCATCAAAGCGCTGAGTTCAAATATAATCAGTTCGAAGATGGTTTGGGAATGCCTAGGCAAACTAAATGAACTGGGCCAGAAGAACACTTTCACCCTCCTATGGGTCCCAGGACACATAGGAATAGAGGGGAACGAAACAGCAGATAAGCTGGCAAAAAAAGGAGCTGAAACCCCACATTTGGGACCAGAACCATCTTGTGGGATCAGCAGTAGAGTAATCTTAGGAAAACTAAGGGAAGAAATGGAGAAAGAAAAATCCAAGTACTGGAATCAGCTGGAAGGACTGAGGCAATCTAAGATACTACTGGGGAACTGTGACCAGAAGAGATCTCTTAGCTGCCTCAACCTCAGTAAAAAAAAGGCTCTGAATTTTAACGGGAATATTAACCGAGCATTGCCGGTTAAGAAGCCACATGGAGAAACTAGGGTTAGCAGATGAAGCAAAGTGCAGATTCTGTGAGGAAGAGGATGAAACCTCAATACACATACTCGCAGAATACCCTGCCTTGCAAAATTCTAGGGCTAGATACCTAGGAGCACATGGAATAGAGGAAGGGGATCTACCTGACTTGAAGCCCGACGATGTCCTAAATTTCCTCAGGAAAATAGGATTCGAAGAGCTGCTATAAGTCTGAAAAAATATACCTGGACTTTGATTTTTCAGGCAATAATTGTGCTGTAGCAGCAGCTGCTGCATTGAAAATTTCGCAAGGCACATTTTCAAACTCACTATCGCTGCTGTTTTCCATAGTTTTTTTCGATAATTGCGACCAAAAACTATGCAAACTTTGAGAAACCGAAATGTCAACTAATAATTTGTCAACTAGCTGTCAGTCGTTATTTCTTTACTATGGTAATGATAAACTGTATTACTTCCCGGAGTAGACCGGAAAAATGCAACTTTTTAAAAGAAAAAGCATCCGGGAAGTAATTACTTCCCGGACGGTTGCCGAAAAAATCAATTACGTCAAGTATTTTATATATTTACTATTTTCAACAAAATTATAAACAATTTCAAAATTTCACCCTGTACAATTCATACATGGTATAGTTCGTTGAGATCGTATTGTTAAGGAGCTTTAAAAAATATGAAAATATACAGGGTGTTTCATTAAAAATATAGATCATGGACGATGCCAGACTTGCGTGTATCACCTTGTACATTTAAATTTATGTTTAAAATGGTAACATTTGAATTTCAAAGGTGACGTGTCCCAGCGTTTTTATAATATTCTAAACTAACCCCACAAATAATTTTATTCCATAAGTGGTTTCCACACTGTATAAGTTGCTGTATTTTAATTAATAAATATCTACTTTAATTGGTTGAACAGTTTTCATTAATAATATGAGGCACTTGTACGAAAATAGAAATCAGAAATTGTCGAATACAAGCTATTAAGCAACGGTATACTAATATCCAGTAGATAATTTTTACAAACTGCTTCTTAAAATGCATTTGCAATCTTGTGAGAGATTCTCCTTAATGGTCTCCACGTTATTCTAGACACCTACTTGATAATAAATATACAACTTATAGTTTTATAGCCATCCTCTATCAAAAAT